>BMAV01027477.1:183483-288418 GCA_019973955.1 Trichonephila inaurata madagascariensis | reverse complement strand
ATATATATATATATATATATATATATATATATATATATATATATATAATTTTTGTAATATACTCTAAGAGACTTCTAAGAGAACCATTATTTGTAAGATTGAATTTGAAAAGCACAAATTGAAAAGTAAAAATTCTTTTTTTTTTCTTTTTGTATTTATTGCTATTTTAAGAGTGATTTGTACAATACCTTCTTGATTAAGATCTTCTGCCCAGAGAATTTGAAAGAATATTTAATGCAAACTAATAATTAATTATGCGTATAACTAACTATAAAAATATATAAAAATCGTATAATTTCTTCAAAATATTGTATAGCATTCTGTATGCTTCTAATAAAGTTAATCAAAATTCATCTTTAACAATCTATAGCATTATTTAAAATCTTCAAAAAAGGCAACAATAAGAATGTGAGAACTATTGCAGAAATTTCTTATAAAAAGCATTTAATGAAAGAGTTTTTTTTTTTTTTTTACAGAACAATAATAAATGTTGAAAAACATAGGTAATATTTTTTTAGTTGCCCCTAGTAGTATAAAACTATTTAATTAAAGTGATGGCAAAATGCCTTACAGAAACAAAAATATGATAAACACAATTTATAAAGTAGATATGAAAACAAAACAGAAATGTGAAAAATTTTTCAATAAGTAGTAAGGTGGTATAATCTTGAGTATTTTTAATGTAATTAAAGTAAAAATTCAATTAAAAAATTTTAGATTTCTTTTGTGATATTGCGGCCTTTGTCAAAAAGTTTTGAGTTATCTCAGAAATTTCAAATTATTCTAAAAATGTTTTATTGTTCTGTTTAGTCTCAAAGTATTAAGATATTTAAAAAAAAACAAGTATAATAATAATATTAATGTTTTATTAATTTATATTCAGAAACTTTAAAAGGAACCTAAAAATTCAGAGTATTGTGTAATTGTGTTCTAAGGTTGTTTTTTAAAGAAAAAAAAAAAAAAAACCTTGGATAATTGAAAGGTTACTTTTGGTGTAGATATTTTAATAATTTTGTATAAGTAAGCTGGAAATCAAGCTACGTTTTGTTCTAGAAATGAAACTAATATGCTTAAACAAACAATTAATTAAACAAAATATGTTTGTATTAAATCAGAAATATTTCATAATTCAGTCAGAAAATTTGAAAAAAAGATAAAATGTAATTTTTTGAGAGTTTGAAAAAAAAATTAAAAAGCTTAAGATAATTATTTTATTTTTCTAAATATTTCATGGAAAAATTTACAGTTTGCAATAATAAATATTACTGTAGTTATGATGAAGAAATGTGATATTTAAGTAATTTAATAGATACAGTATTTAACAGAGAGTTATAGTATAACAGTATTTTCGGATGAAGAAATGCTGTTCGTGATTATTATGAGGAAGAATCAAATGATGAAGAGTATAACAGCAAGTATTATTCTTCCACTGAAATCGATCCAGATTTAGAAGAGGGAGACACTGATAGAAATACATGTTTTATATGTCTAGACACATAAACATTTGGGAAGAACGTGACTTTAAAGGAGACAACTGGTACACATCCACTTTCAGATGAATTTTTGAAAAGAAAAAAACCTATATTGCCGGAACAATAAGAGAAAATAAAAAAGAAATTCCAAAATTAAGATATAGACGGTATGCAGCTCTTCATTGAAATAACTTCATTCAAAGATATTTTTCCTGGTAAAAAAAAGCCAACTGAGATATTAGAAATTATAGTGAAAAATCATCTTATTCTCTGTTTTCCCAATTTCGCTCTAGCATCAAGAATTTTTTAAAACTAACCTGTTTCTGTAGCTTCCGATGAAAGAAGTTTCAGTAAATTAAAATCATCAAGTAATTTTTAATGATTTTAATTTACTGAAACTTCTTTCATTTGGCCATAGTCTCAATTGAATCCGAAATCTCAGAAAAAACTGATTTAACTGAAACTATTAACAAATTTTCTTCTCAGAAAGCCAGAAAAGTTATTTTATAGTTACAGTAAAATTTGGTGTTTAACGTGCCTCTACACATATTCGCCGTATAACACGCACACCCTTTTTTACGAAGAAACCTGAAATGCGTGTGCGCAATGATCTTGTGTTTTGAAAAGTCCTTTATTCGAATATTATTCCAGGATTTAGTAAAATTAGTGTACATTCTGAATTACAACCCTTTAAGTGTATTTAGGAGTGTTATTTCTTTCACAGAAACAGTATTTAGATATATGTAAAAGTCTGATCTTTTTCTATGCTCATCTTTTTTGTATTTTTAAAGCTCTCATTTTTATACCCGGCGTATAACGCGCAACAGTAAATTTCGATTTTATTTTTTGAGTTGAAAGTGCGCGTTATACACCGGATTTTACGGTATAGTTTATTACTTAGTCCTAGTGGAAGGACTAATTTATATACTTTTCATTTCACGAGATTTGTGCCATAGAGTATTTATTTTTATTAGATTGTATTTTTTGAGTAAATTCTGTTGTTTTGCATTTATAATTACAAAATGTTTATTTTTATTTTAAAGGTTATATTTTTGTTAGAGTTTATTATTTTGTTAAAGCGTTTTGTCACTATTGTAACTCATCACCTGGCCAAAAAATGAAGCTCTGTACTTCAAATTTTATTTGAGTTACTAATGTTTTACTTTTTATTCCTATATAAGTAGATGATTTTTTAACGTCAACGTTAAGTATTAGTCAAAATATGAAAAGTTCACTAGGGGAGCGGCACATTAGGTGTTTGCACGAGGGCGGCCAATACCCTAGATCGGTCCTGCATACCCTATGAACTTTAATTGTTGGATAACAGGAAAAGGCATTCTTTTTTTCCATTTTAAAGCGAATAAGCATACACTGTTTCTTGTTACAATTAATCCATTCAGGCGATTTTCTAGGACCCAGTTCACAAAACTTTCTTCTAGAATAGACCATTTCGTTACTCCTTTACGTAAAGCACATTTCTTCTTTGGCATGCTAATTACTGTCATTTCATTTTTTTCCCCACTTCCTTATGGAGCTTTCGCCAATATCAAACATTCTTGCTGCAGCACGATTTCCATTTTCTTTTCGCAAATTGAATCACTTAGATCTTGAAACCGGCACTGTGTTTTGCTTCGTTTACCAGGTCCTATCTTAACTGCTCGCTGTTTGAAGCGTATTTAATATTATTCATAGCATTGAATATACTACAGATAGCGAGCGTAATAAGTGTGACTTGTTCTAATTTATTTTAAAATTAATCGTCCGCCTCGTACATCACACGAAAGGGGGAAATGGAATCAATGCTTATAGAAAAAAGTGGGAAAAATCCAGCCATGGTGCTGATTCGGTCCTCCTCTCTTCCTTCTTGCGCTTAAGAGGGTTGTATAATTCTAGAAGTATACTATTTTTTCAAAGAGAGACTGGAATGATTCATCCAATAAATAATGACTTCAAAACATAAGAAAACTACACACGTACATTTCAAATTTTTTCGTAAAAAAGGGGGTGCCCGTTATATGGTGAATATACCTAAAAATTAAAAAATACAGCTTGAAAGTATAGGTGCGCGTTATACGCCGAATTTTACGGTATTCTGTTTTTTTTTAAATAATTTTAGTCTTATTACTTATTGAACAGCCCTCATATTTTGCCAGTAAAATTTCTTGCATGGAAATCAATTAGAGTACATATAGATGCAAGTTGTTTAACATTAGTTTGTCGGCTGTGATGAGGATTTAAACAAGAAATCTCCCTCCTGATTTCAGAAAAGAAAAAGAACAAAAAATTCTGGAAATGTGTGATGGGTACATTTGTCTCCTTAAACTTATATTCTGAAATTAAATGGGCTTGTAGCTATAAACGTTGGCGAGCACTCACATTTCTGATAGCCAAGTGTGATCGCCAACGTCGCCAAAAAAAAAAAAAATCTGAACAGCCTACGGGTATATTGCAGATTTTTAGCAGGGATACTCCAGTATACTTTTTTATGGTTTTCACCCAACTTTTCTATTCTACAGAATATTTATAAATCATCAATTGTTTTACCTACGTTCGTTGTTTAGAGAAAATTAAAAAAAAAAAGAAAAAAAAAGAAAACTCTTAAATGAATGCGGTCCATCTTTGTTGTTTGCTGATTGATTCTACAGACTGACAAAATATAGATATATATATATAAAATTAGTGCAATAAATAACTAGAATAAAATTGACTATATTTTATTTAACTTATGTTTATTGATTTTCATAATGATTGCAATCAGTTAAAAAAGGTGTGGCCCTTAGGGATACTCTGTTCCAACAATGTAGCAACCTCAAGGCAAAACAAGTTGCCCACCCCCGATTTCCAGCGTTCGATAGGAGCGGACCATATCTTCATAATTTTTTCAAAAATGATCAAAAACTTCTATTAAAAAGATCGTGCATTCTGTACTTCGCACGTACAACCTCCAGGCAAATCCAATTATCATCGTATAAATTTTAAATAAACGAATATTTAAACAGATATTTTAAACACATAAAGCCGACGTGGCAATTCTATGGAAAAATAAATTCAAATGAGCATCCTGTTCCACGTTTATCCCTACAGCCTAGGTAAAGGGCTATAAAATCAATAAAATGAGCTTTCAAAGTGCAGTCAACCGATATTTCCAAGATCTTTATTCATCGGCAAAAGAGGCATGGTTCTGGAACGTGGGGGATGTTCAACTCCATTGTCATCCGGGTCTTCATCGATTCTAAGACACCATATCGGCTATCAGTCTACTACCAAGAAGGATTCATAATAGATACATGCAGATATTCGTCAGCACATTTGAGCCTATAAGCGGAAGTCAGTCATCTGTTTCAAAATTAATTCAAGCCTCACATCATATAAATAATTTTGCTTTGGAGCAGATAGCTATTTGATTCATTTCGAGTTAGTAATAATGAACGCGAAAATCTTCGTTTAAGATTTTAATAACTAGATATGCATTTTGCATCGAATTATTTTAAAGGGCATTGGATTCTCAGTGAATAAGTAAATTTGATTTTAATTAGCGTCGACTTTAATCTCAGAGAAAATTATATAGGTATCGGAGATAGATTTGTTCTCTTTTGTTGTATTATGTGTCTGTCATTGAAATTCATACAAACGCAAATGAATGATTTAAAATATCTGTAGCTGTTGAAATATTGAAGATCTTGCATTAAAAGTGATGTAAACAGAATAATAGGATATCAAATATATAGCAGAGTAATAATTAATGGCGAACGAATTGAAAACCAACAAGTAATACAATAAAAAATTTAATATAATAAAAATTCCTACTTAGATCAACAAAGAAAAATTTTATTTTAGCTACTTTTTATTCAATAGTTACAATTAATATAAATATGTATATACATAGGACAGAATCACAACATTAAGTGGTCATTCATTTTTATTAATTATCGATAAAGTATTGTATTGTCATCCAAAACAATCGTGTCTATAAAATTTCAGTTCAACGGAATGCTTTAAAAGGTGAGAAAAAAACCTTTTCAAGTTTTGACACAAGTCGCCAAAAATGATGCCAACGTGGCTGTATTTGTAGTTCTATAAATAATTAGTTTTAGTCAATTAATTTTTATTGATTATAATTAAATTATTGTATCGTCATCCAAAATAATCATGTATATTAAATTTCAGCTCAATGGAGCTCTTTAAAATGTGTTTTATTAACGACTGAAAATTCCACCAAGGTAAATACATAAATAAATATATAGAGAGTGTGAGTTAATAGTAGGAATTGAAAAATAAAAGAAGAAAATTGAACGTGTTTTGAGGTTTTTAAATTTCTTTGCATGTGAAATCAAAACGTTGTATGCCTATATAAAAAGGGAAAAGAACGTCTTCACGATATCTCAAAAACTATTAGACCAACAGATTTGAAATTTGGCAAGCATGCCAAAATCGACATTCCAAAGAGCGTTGCTATGGATTACAATGCGTTAGAGGTAAGTAAAAAAGTTTTTCAACTATACGAAGCGCATACTTGGAATTTGGTAAACATGTTTCTTTTGTTGCGTACAGATAAAATAATCCTGTTTTCGAGTTAGTACATCTACAATGAGGAAATATGGTACGCATGCGTCTTTGTTGTTGTTTCAAATCCTCTTGGAGCGGGAATGCCTACACCAAGTTTTGACATTTTCGCAAAAGAATGTCTCAATCCAGATCCTATTCTCCAAACAACAGTCCCAAGGAAATGCCGCAGCAGCCCAGAAGATGAGCAAGAGAAGCAGGGAGAGGTAAAGAAAGATTTTACCCCTAGCCCAAAGGTCCTACCCCGCGGGGGGGGGGGGCGCTTCTAAAGAGCGCCAATGTCGCCTGAAAAGTCTTGGATCTCCTGCACTGTAGGGATAGGCCAGGGCTCAGCTGCGCACTAGTAGTGAGCAGCAGGGTTTCGCAGAGTCAGATTTATTTTAAATCTGTGGAGAGAAGGAATTTTAGAATGGCTGAAGAAAGAGGAACTGGGGCCAGAGAGATCACAACCCCTACCAAACAGCTCATCAGCGGTCTCGTTCACAGGCCTCCCCACATGTGATGGTATCCACTGGAGACATACTTGTTTCCTCTGACCACACAAGCCTACCTAATTTAAACATAATATCCAGACCAGTACTGTCCATAATACATGGTCAACTCTTCAAATATTAAATGAGGCTCCTGCAGTCTGTTAGGATCTAGATGCTAATAAGCATGTATCTTATTGTGTTCAATTCCACTAAGAACAGATCTCATAGAAATCGGCTTGCTAGGGGAAGAGGAGGAGGTTACAGGGATCATTGATTAAAAAGTCTATTTATGAACTATAAGGTTTAGACTTGAAATTCGGCAAGCATGTTTATTTTGTTATATATAAGTAGTTATCTACTAAAAATAGGTGTGTACGTAATCCATTTTGGGGAAGGGGTTAAGGGAGCATCTACTTCAATTTGGGAAATTCAATTTCTGTTCTTTTAAAATCAAGAGGTGAAGGATTTAGCAATGTTTTTTTATAAAATGGAATGCTTTATTCTATAGCGCACTTAAATATCAATAATTTAAAAACACACACAAGTAGTAATAATACAGAAATTTGAATCCTCTGACATTTTGATATATTTTGATTTTTACACTTAATTTCCCCCTTTAGTTAGAAGACTTATGGATACCCTTAAATTCAATATTTTGGACAAATTAATGAAATATATGTAACAGGAGAACACTTATCTGTTATATAATTGTTCTATAAAGTTTTTCTTTCTTCGATTCCATATTCATTTTAACCCTTTATCTACCGACGGTACTTATAAATTCCCTTTAGAATTACATAGAATAACCATTTTTACGAATACTCAGACGATACTTGGCAGGAATATTCTTTAAATCCCCTCTTCCACGATATATAGCAGCAAGGATTCTATGCTGAGTATTTTAGCAGGAATTCGAATAATTTTATAGCAGAAATTACATTTCCTTCTGACGGCGTTTTCAGCGGATTGCGAAGATTATTATTTTTGTTCCGAAAAAATAGTTAATGTTAAAAGGTAAGAGTCTTATTTTGTTTGTTTGTTAATATGAATACCTTAGAAAACCATTTGACTATTTATTTTTAGTGAACAGTGTATATAACTAATTTTACAGCTAAATATCGTTAATTAATTAATTAGCTCTAAAGGATTAAATTTCCCAAAGTTGAGTATTTTGTTTATGTATATGCCTTAATTTTCAACGTAGTGATTCAAAAAAAAATATTGCATGAAAAAAACCTGAAGTAAATCATAATGCGGCAGATAAAGGGTTTATCGCATTTAGTGGAAGAACTTGTTATTTTATCATCTAGAATGTTTATAAACGAATGTGGATAAATATAAACACACACACTGACCTTAATTAAATTTACATTTCTTCAATTAATATAAATGCCTAACCCGTAAAGATTTCTTAATCTTATTTTATTTCAATTACCTATTCATGCCTTAATCGATTGATGTTTTTTTCGACATAAATTCGAACTTTATGTATCTAAATATAAATTAGAATACGCCCTTTTTAAGAAAATTCCTGAGAAGTGGTTCAACTAAAACTATCAAAGGAAAACAACTTTTTAATATATTTTCCTTACCTGCTAGCACAATGTGAATAAGGCAAGGCTCTTTCTGTGTGCCCACGCTGTTTCTGCCCCAGCACAGCAGGGTGCCATAACCGCTGCCAGTGAGAGGCGAGTAGCTCAAGAACCCCCGGTGGGGCGCATTGCTCCAGTTGCTCAGCACTAGTGTTCCCAGGGGACTGTCGAGGGACCACCTGTAGGAGACCTCCAGGGGATCGGCCTCTACCTCGCATGTGGCATTAACTGTCTCTGTCACTGAGATGCCGTAGATTTTCGGTTCCCGAAACTGGCATACTGGGGCGACTAAAAGGAATTAAAAGAAACACATGTTAAGACAAATTGTTAGTGATGAGTTATAGAACATTCACTTCTAATTAAAGTTACACTGTACCAAAAGACAAAGAAAGTTAACTTATGTTTCATTTAGTTCCAAAAAGAATGAATTGATTAGTAAATAGTTATTATCGTTGGTTTGTAAACAAGGTTTTATAGGAGATAAAACTAATTTTAATTAATTCGAAATACCATTTAAATTTATTCGAATGTAATCAAAGGATAAACGAAAGTTTTATTGTATAAAAGTCTTTTAAGATCAGTATTAACGTTTACATGGGAAACTTGGTCCATGTCTCGAACAGATTTGAACATAATAAGTATCTACGAAAGAAAGATTTTACGTATTATTTTGGGACAATAAATTTAAGAATTATTTTTGGACTAATTCAAGCGTTCAAATTTGGAAGTGATGCTGCCACTAGCTGGTGCCACACTATGAAATGGCTCTAACATTTGGAGACTTGCCGAGTTTGCGAAGGCTGAGCTACTAAAATGCAACCACATTGGTGAAAAAATTATTTTTGGAGGAATTCAAGCAAGTGAGTTAATATTAACCTCGCATATTCAGCTATTCGAGGGCTTTTGGTAAAGGATCTCGTAATTTTGAACCACGGTCAAGATTTTCTGGATGCTAAAATCATATGTTCGGATGTGATTATATGATATATAGACGATCCCTTGAGTATTAATTTGTCTCTGGTATACTCGGTAAAATTAAGTCACGGCAATATTTAGCATCAGACGGGAGCTTTAACTGAATAAATTCAAACGTCAAAACTTTATTAGTGAGAGCTGCCACTAGATGGTACCACGAACAAAATGACTCTCACTGTTTGAGACTTGCCGTGTCTGCAAAGGTTGTATTGCCAAAAGGCAGCCCATATGAATGAAAAAGTAGAGGATTAATGAAATAAACTTACTACGGACTAATATCTTTTGCAACAGCTTTATACTGGAGTGCCATAATCCAGTGCTTCTCAGACTTACAATATTTGTGACCCAATATTCACTCCTAATTGCCATCGCATCCCCCTTCCATACAATAACAATGCACTGATTTCATTAATACTATACTTTGATGCTAAAGCTACAATACGACCTCTTAAGTGTTACTGGCGTATGTAAACGTCTCGCTCAGCTAAAACGTTAATTGTCCTGGGTGTATATATATACGTCTTTTTCTGAGCACTACTATCCATAAAATTATTCCAAAGGCTTTGGAATGCACTAAAAAGAACTTTGACAGAGTTTGCGAAGGTTTTGCTTATTTCAGATTATTTGCTTATTTATTCCTCCCTCCCCCCTTCTAATACATCACATGCGCCTCATACACACGTCTACGTGAAAAACCGTGAGCTTGGGGAACGAATTGCTTATTTTTTAATCAGCAGTTAAGGGATTGATAATAATCAGTACACATTATTAAGACAATTGCTAATTTTTGCATGTAATTTTATATATGACAAGCCCATGGGAGCCATTGGAAATTATTAAACTTGCTCTTAACTTAGTATTGTTAAATTGATTATAAAATACATCGTGCAATACTGATACATTTATAAGTGTATTACATTATTGCAAATGTGTATTTTATTTTTTATTACGTCAGAATGTGTTTTTGTCTGTTTACTTTTAGTAAGTTAATAGTTTTTTAAAATAATTTTTTTTTCGACTTTTCAAAATAGTCGTGCCCTCCTCATAGAGTCATCACGCCCTCCTAAGGGGCCGTGCCCCACTGTTCGAGAAACGCTGCCATAATCTCTTTACCTGAAGAATCATATTTCAGACTAAAGACAGCGCGAAAAAGAATCAAAATCTCAAACCATCATTTTAAAGAAAATTTTCCAATTGACGTTTCCTATCTGACAAGTTCATTCGAGCTCTAGCAGAGGGAAAGTTTTGAAATTAATTGCAGTCCAAACTTACATTAGCTCACAACGATATTTATGGGCATGAACTAAAGTTTTGATTACGAAAAGCTATTGGAAAGAGAGAGGAAATACTGACTGTCTTTATCGATTTCTGACCTTTAGCAAATATGAAACCCGAAGATTGTTTAACTTTTAATATGTTTGAAAATACTTGAATGATACATAGACGGAAGAGGGTATGTTATGCAAGGAAAGAGGGAAAATTTAATATGCTTTTATGCTTTTGGAATTTAATATGAAACAATTTCCATTTTGACAAACGGTTTCAATTGTTTCTAAAATATATTACGGCTCTGTTTCTGAAATGTATAACGCGTATAACCTTTTAAAATGTCTAAAAAGCAATATGTTAGGTATTGATTTCAGTGGTGTTTAATAAAGATTTCGAACACGGGTTGCTATTTGATATGAAATACTTTGTTTCAGAACTTATTCGATTCTGTGTAATTTTTAAAATGGATTACTTTACGAACTGCATTTCACTCCTATCTAAGCTTCAAGATGTAGTTTTCTTTTTTTTACTTTCAAATTTATTTCTAAAACCACCCGTCTGAATATAATGCTTTGCTGTTGTTAATGCTAATGCCACCTGATAGGCATTGCCTAATCGAAGCCAATGAAATTCACCATGGCAAACGGCTAGATAATAAGTACGTCGTTAACCGTAGCTTTCAGCACCATGAAAGGTGACAGTGCGATTTAAATAATACACTCATGGACAATAAAATTAGCAAACAAAGGAGTCGTCAAACTGAAACGAAATTTTACATACGTAATGACTACTTTGATATAAGTAAATCATTAGAAAATCAAAGAAAAGAGATAATTTATTTCAGAGAAAAAAAGCAAAAAAACGGAGGATTTAATACCCTGTTGAACCCCCTATAGAGCGAATGCACGATGCGATACGATCATTCATTGAGGCATACAAGCTCTCTGTTATGTCTTGAGACATTTCGTTCCATATTTACTGTAACCTTGCCTCTACTTCGTTCAAACTCGTGGGATGCTCAGTTCCCCAATTTAAAAGATCCCAGATATTCTCGATTGGAGACAAATCTAGGGATCTGGCAGGCCAAGGAAGGGTAGTAACATTGCGGAGACAGTCCTGTGAAGACTTTGCCGTGTGAGGCCGAGCATTGTCTTGTAGAAAAATGGCTCCTGGGAGCCAATGCAAGAGTGGCAACACATGTAGTTGCAGGATGTCATGGTGCCATGGATCAATAATAAGGCTGACCGTGTATTGTACGCGATGGCACCCCATACCATCACACCAACTGTGGGAGCGTTGTGTGGGTGTAAAGCAAAGGCAGGATTGAGGCGTTCACCACGGGGTCTCCACACACGAACACGATTGTCATCACTGCTGAGATTGAATCTGGATTCGTCGCTAAAGTCCAGTTTCCTCGTGCACGGTACCACTCCAAACTGAGGTGTCGATGGTTGGGCGTCAAGAGCAGCTCATATAATGGGCGCCACGATCCCAATTGTCCTTCAGTCAGGCGCCTTTGTATGGTTCCGGAAGTGACAGGGGACCCTAGTGAAGGTACTATCTGTGCCTGGATGGCGGCTGATGAAGCAGTTGTCTGTACGCGTGCATTTCTTACGATGTGGTGGTATTCTCGGTGACTGGTCTGTCGAGGGCGTCCTGAGCCTGGTCTTCGTGTAAACGACATCTCTCGGATCCACTTGTCACAACACCTTTTCACAACACAATCAGATAGGCCTAATTGGCGAGCTACTCGCCTAGCTAACTACCCAGCTTCTATCATGCCGAAGATTATCCCCCTCTCAAACTGTGACAGCTGCTCATATTGTCTTCGAAAACCTATTTCTACCTCAGCTCTCTCTTTTTAAACGATTCAGCATACTCAAACAAACTTTGGTTACCTATTTTATGCTCCACGAAGAACGACGTTAAACGCCCTCTACCGGCTTTACGCAATGCGCAATCACACTACCTTTCTTATTATTTGCATATCTCTCCGACATGTACCTTCATGCCGAGTTTGGTTATGATCTCGCAATTATTTCTTGGTGCACTAATTTTTTTGTCCAGGACTGTATAATTTGAGGTATTCGACTACATTAGGAACCGTGACTATGTGAAAAAGCGTATAAATGGATAAAAGTAATAATCTTTTTGATATTTAATGCCACCTGAGTTAACACATACGAGGTGTGACCCACGAAAACAAATCGAGACTGGTCCAATAAATCACTGTACGTACAAAATCAGTTCTCCATGACAGTATCACCTTCAAAGTAGTTCCCTTCAGCATTCCCACACTTCTGCATTTGGCACGGACATTGCTGGTAAAAGTTCTGGAACGAGGGTTTTGAAAGGCCCTTTAAGAGATTCTCCGTTTTTACATGAACCTCTTTAAAGCAGGTAAAATGGGTTCCCTGTAAACAATATTTAATTGCAGGAAATAAAAAAAAGTTTCATGAAGCCATATCAGGTGAATAAGGAGAATGCCCAATCACAGTAATGTTTTAGCTGGTCAGAAACTGCTTGACCTTTATAGATCAATGTGTCATTTTTTCTAAAAAAAATGTTTAGTGAGGTTTTTAGACGTACCGTCAAATAATTTTGACGTGATTATTGGATAAATAATAAAACTAAATACTAACAATTCAAAACTCTTTATTTTCTACGAAAAATACATTTTTATTGTAAAGTATTTAATGTTTTAGTTACACGTGTAATTCAAATTGCAGATTAAATGAAAAATAACTTATATTAGGATTGTGTGTAAGATGTTACTTTCAGCATAATGCATACTGAATTGAAGTAGTCTGCCCAACGGGTTTTATGCGAGTCTTTGATGCTATTCATCTCTGAAAATAATGACTCGCAGGCACAGGTAGATGAACATATGCTTCAAATAGCATGATTCAGCTTCTTGAAACATTTCAATGTATCTGGAGTTGAATTCCAAAATGTCGTTCACGGCGCACCGTCATCGATCACTCACCTTTGTTCGCAATACTTCAAAGTAAACTTCGTTATTTTGAACTAAAACGCAAAACGTTTTGATAGTCAGCATGCCCAAAATTTTGTGCCACGTTCCATCAATGGCACGCGTGCCATTGGTTCGCCATCCCTGATCGTGTGCCAACACGATTTATCACTTCCCATCACTTCCCGATTCTGGACTTTTTTCTCAATTTTCTCATGAAGTCTTTTTAGTACTTAAATGTAGTAGTGTTGATCAACACTCTGACCGCTGATGTGAATGGGAACATACTCATATCACGAAATTGGGAAATGTTTTGGTCTGTAATCGCTTATTATCTTCCACAGGTTCTCTTCCTCCTGAAAACCACATATACCATTCAAGCACATGTGCCAATACAAAGTTTTATCTCCGTAATCCTCGGTTAATATTTGAAATATTTTCGAGGCTTGTTTCTTAAGTTGATTCGACATTTTCCCACCAGAAGGCAGTTGCATGTGTTCATTCAATGACGCAGTACTCTCACCTGGAGGGATCAATTAAGACGAAACTGGCCACATTTATAGAGGAGGGGTGGGGATGACGTCATCAAAATAGTTGTTGCCAACTCCACTCTTTTTTCAAGCTACATACTTAGTCTCGGTTTTTTTTTGTGTGTGTGTCACACTTTGCATATATAAAGTTGTTTTAAAATTATTATTATTAGAACAAAAAATTATTTGAATGAAATATTTTCTCATTGAAATATGGCAAATTTCATAACTTTTTCTTTTTATGGAAAATGCGCCTATAATAATAATGTTTTGCCTATAGATTGGACTACAAAGCCAGAACAAGGATTTTGAAAATATATCATTTAGAAATGAATTTATTTCATTTTACTACATCAGAGTTGAGACATTTTTATTTAAGACATTGGTTGTTATTTATTTATTAAGTGATAGCAACTCTAAAAATAAAGTAAATAATATGACAATTTCTAATTCTGGATTTGCAAAGAAGTCTTAGACATATTTAAGGAAAACTATATTATTATATAAGCATTTTTCCCATTGAAATGTTCTGAAATTATGGCATTTTACTTCAGGCTCTGTCAACAACAACAACAAAAATTAAATTAAATTAAACTCATTTTTCCAAATAGCCTTCTTAAAACAATTTTATATGTATATTCAAAATCAAGTTACACTAAATATCTAAACAAGCAATATAAAAAAAAAAGAAAGTCAATTCCTACTTGAATCAACAATGAAAAATATTATTTTAGCTATTTTTTATTAAATAGTTACAATTAATATAAATATGTATATACATAGGACAGAATCATAGCATTAAGTGGTCATTCATTTTTATTAATTATCATTAAAGTATCGTATTGCCATCCAAAACACAATCGTGTCTATAAAATTTTAGTTCAACTGAATGCTTTAAAACGTGAGGAAAAAAAATTTTTAAGTTTTGACACAGTCAACAAAAGGGTCGCTAAGCCGTGAAAAATGATGACAACGTGGTTGTGTATTTGTAATTCTTGAAATAATTAGTTTTAATCAATTTATTTATTAATTTTAACTAAATTACTGTATTGTCATCCAAAATAGTCATGTATATAAAATTTCAGCTCAATGGAGCGCTTTAAAATTTATTTTATGAACGATTGAAAATTCCACCAAGATAAATAAATAAATAAATATATAGAGAAAGCGAGCTAATAGAGTAGGAATTGAAAAGTTATTCAATTATACGGTTTTGTAAAATCATGTTTCTGAATTTGTTTTCAGATATCTTTAGACACTGTGGTCAGTTAAAGCATTTCCCAATTAATTACTTGAAATAAATATTTTTATAAACCACCACTGACTTTAAAAATATAAAGTAAAGAATAAAGTAATAAAAATGTAGAGTTAATAATATATAATGTTCTTAAGCAATAAAATAAGTAATAAAAGTATAACATAAATGTAATATAGTGTTTTTAACTCTCTAACTCATTATAAACTAGAATATTATGTTATAATGTAAAAACTTCAGAAATAGCATGAAGAATTGTTGATATTTTGCGCATCTATAAAGTTGACCAATGAAAAGGGAAGGAATCATGAAAGAAAATTAGCTGATTAAATAGAGCCTTTTTCAGTAGCAAGTGCTGATTTCTATATCCATCTACAAATCTTATATGTTAGCTGTTACAAATTAATAACTATTTTTAAATTTATATATATACTATTAACCACACTCTATATATGTTTATTTATTTATCTTCGTTCAATACTCAATCGTTAATAAAATACATTTTAAAGCGCTCCATTAAGCTGAAATTATATATACATGATTACTTTTGATGACAATACAGTAATTTAATTATAATTAACAAAAGTTAATTGATTAAAACTAATTATTTAAAGAATTACAAATACAGCCAAGTTTGCATCATTTTTGGCGACTTGTGTCAAAACTTAAAAAGGTTGCTTTCTTGCGTTTTAAAGCATTCAGTTGAACTGAAATTTTATAGACACGATTGTGTTTTGGATGACAATACGATACTTTAATGATAACTAATAAAAATAATTGACCACTTAATGTTGTGATTCTGTCCTATGTATATACATATTTATATTAATTGCAACTATTTAATAAAAAGTAGCTAAAATAAAATTTTTCTTTGTTGATCTAAGTAGGAACTGACTTAATTTTTTTTTATATATTACTTGTTCTAGAATACCTTTTCTAGGTAAAAGTTTTCAATTCTCTACTTTAAATTATCCATTATGGTTTCTGAAATACGACTTTTGTGATCTAATAAACGCGTTCTTCAATCTGTATAAAACTAAATTTTAGAATCAAATGTTTTCAAAAGTACTTTTCCTCAAACTTAAAAGCATGTCAGAAGTTTAGAAATATTTATGTATCAGGATTGGAAAGTTAAACTTAAATTTTAATAGAGTAATCAATAAAAATTGAGCGAACTATTTACAGCTCGTAAGAATCATACTATGAGTTAGACTAGTTAATGGTTAGCAAAACAAAGCAGAGTTTTAAGCAAAGAATAGTCCAACGTGGTGAGCTGGTGTCTCTTCACTGCATCATTGTTCTGATTTAAGCTCCGATACATGGCCATCTTGGAAAAGTCGGAGGATGTTTTGACGAAGATATAATAAAAAATTAATAGTTTAGAAAATATTAAGTACAGTAGAACGTCGTTGATCCGAACGTCAATTATCCGGAGCGTCAAATATCCGAACCAGTTTTTTTTGTTAACTTTTGTCAATTTAGAAGACGAAAAAGACTATAATGACCACCACAGGGATGAGGTTACCTATTTTGTCCAATCGATCCCAGAATTTCAAGAATGCTATGAAGATAAAGAAACCTGGATGGCAATCGATGCATAAGACTCAGTGAATTTCAAATGCTAAATGATGTCGAGATTGTGACTTCCGTGCAAGCAGAATCCGACCCTGTCGACAATGAAACGGATGAAAATGAGGACAACAACAACGAAAGTGGCAAGGGTCCATCAAATGCTGCGCATTTTCTGCGTTAGAGACAGCTATGGAGTGGTACGAACAACAATCAGAGTGCTGTCCTACTCAACCACTGCTTCTCAAGAGAATCAGAGACTTTACAGCGAAAAACGAAGGTGTGTAATGGTACAGCGAAAAATAAGTGATTATTTTCCACAATAAAGGTAAAATTGAGACATTTTGCATCGATTTTCCTTTTTCTTCAAGCAAGTTTCCCGCATGTGATGATTTTCAATATTCGTATAGTGTCCGGTTTCATATACTGCATGGATCGTATTCGTTGTTCGGTTATCCAAAAAATCGCGTATCCGAACAGTGTCCGGTCCCAAAAGATTCGGATAAACGACGTTCTACTGTATTCATTCTATACAGGCATTAAGCCTGTAATATACAAATCGTTCTTCGTAATTCATTTTGTTACTAACGGGCCGCCCTGTTCATTAATGTTTGGGAGGTAGAAAGAAGATCAGCCATAGTCAGAACAATTCTAGTTTACTTTTATTTACTAAATTTCAACAACCTAGGGTAGGAAGTCCACACTTCTACAAAGTATAGGAGCAATAGGCAGAAATGATATTTAATAATTTATAATGATTCAACTAATTTACGCTTAAAACTATTTGATTACTTACAGTCTGGATTACCGTAATTTCTTTCTCATCTGTTAGACTTCTAGCCGTTATTATTCAATTATAACGTATTGACTAAATCGTCAATTATTAATCTTTAAATATTCAGCAATTAATCGTCGAGCCACTCTCAACTAGCTTTCCTATACTTTCAGCTAATCACTCTAACTTCTTTCATCTAACTTCTAACCTCTATCTTTTCTCGTACCTAAAAGTTAATGTTTTAATATAAGCCATCACATTTACATAAACTGTGTGTTCTTCTTCGGGAGAAAGTTTTCAATAGAACAACACTTAAGACCCGTTACAATTTCACACATACAAGGAACTAGGGTGGATCCTAGGAGGGCACACTTCTTGCCACCAAAATTTTGGCGATAAGGTTTACAATATGGCAACCCTGCAAAATGTAGGGAAGTAGTAACCCTACTCGGACAGGATTTTTTTTTTTTTTTTTTTTAGCTTTTCAGGATTTGAACAGTGGTCATTATTTTTTCCAACGGTCATGTTGAAAGGTTTAAGCCATTTACTTGATACCACGTTTTTCCTTTTTGAAGTTCGACCCATTGTTTTTTAATCCTTTTGAATGAAAGAGGTAAGAAAGAAATGGTTGCTTAGTGAATGAGTGAACGAGATTGAAAATATTTCGGTATGGATGTCCGAAATATGAAAATAGTTTGCGTTTGAGAGAAATCGTAGATCGTTAGTTCATCAGCCTAAAGCATTCATTAGCTTCGTTCTTCAGTTACGTTTTAGAAGCGACGATTTTTCTTGTAGAATCCATTTTAGAAACCGCGTCTTCATCGTAAAAACACGACGAATGGATTATCTTCTGAATAAAAGGTCAGGAAGTAATTATTGTTTTTTGTATGAAAGAAGGATTGATAGAATCTGGGTATGGATGTCCGAAATTTGGAAAAATTTGTATTTAATTTCTTTTTTTACATTTCATGTTTCCTATGTTGTCCATTTTAGAAACCCACATTTTTTCAACGTTTTTCGTCTTTAGACGCCCACTTTATCACGTTTTCCCCTCTTGTTTTCGTCCTTGACGCCATTTTGAAAAAAACCAGGGTTTATCCTTGGCGCCACTTGGCTAAAAGCTTTTGTCGCCAAATACAGCAGTGTGTTGTTACAAAGGAACTAAATTTAGAAACTTAACCTAATAAGATGATTTGGTATTAAAATGGCAACACAAATTGACTACTATCACTGCGCAAAATAAAATAAAACTATACGTACATTGCACCAACAGATGGAGACGTCTGCTGTAGCCGTGGCCGACGATGTTGGCAGCGTGACAACGATATCTACCTCTGTGATCTTTCTTCACGTTCTGTATCATTAGAGTCTGATTAGATATGATGATTCCAGCAGGCATATTCGCTGCAATAGGGCGATCTTCAAACTGCCACGCAATCTCGAAAATCCAAGGATTGGCCCATATGCTGCATTCCAAGTAGACGTCACTGCCTTCTCTGATTCCTGATTGGCTGCTGCTCGAACTTAAGGAAATATTCACAATCGGAGCAACTAAAGAATACGAAAACGTGGAGTTAAAATTCATGAGGTATGAAACACCAGTCATTATATCAGAATACGTTAAGGTTCGAATCTGCTACCCATTTTAAATTCGTTAACATATGTGATTATTTCATTTCGAAATAGCGGTAAAGAATAAATTTTTACCTAGAATTGAGTTTTTACTATGAGAATTCTTAGGTTCTTACTTACTATCGCCACACTATATTAGTGACATTGAAGAAAACGGAACGAATTCTTAAATGGAATACGTTGACGGGAACCTGGTGTGCATTGTTGAAAAATACCAGGGTATTCAAATGAAAAGGTACGAAACGACACTGTGGGTATAAATGACGACTTCATTCAAAGTATATACCATAGGTTTGTGCACAACGATCCCATTCATTGACGAGCTAAAGGATTCCTTGTTCCCAGAGTTCCTGTGGCCGGGACGGCCGTCACAGCGTACTTGCGTTCGTCGTCTGAGTTGAAGCGCTTCCTTTTCAGACGTTTTTTCAGGGGACCTAACACATGGAAATCTCAGGGTATATGCCTGGACTGTACGGCGGATGATTAAACTGCTTCAACTTAAACTTGGCTAGTTCCGCATGTGGGACCCTGGAGACGAGCAGACACGTGGCATCATGGAGCAGAACCATGCCTACCATGGCGATTAATAACAGCCGATTTAACACCTCCCCCAATCAAAAATATGAAAATAACTCACTGTTCCCAAATCATTGAATTTTGCAATATGAAAGCCATTATGTCCTCACATGCAACGCCGTTTCAATTGGACAGTACTCTTTATATAAGAACCTGTGCTCTATCCTACGCATTATATACAATTGTATAATTATTAGTAATATTATTATTTAAGAAGTCGGTAAATCCCAGATTCGCATTCTAGTATTTTAGCTTGTCATATCAACGAACGGTTAGGCTTAGAATAGTGATAAAGGGAAAAATAGGTAATGGAGCACATCGTTGCCAGTTTTTCCAATTCTACAGTCGAACCTCTATATAACGAACCTCTATATTGCGAATTTTTCTACATAGTGAACTTTTTCCTGGAACATTGAACATTTCACGGTTTTCTTCGTAAAATAACCTCTCTATAGCGAAGTGCATTTTCTATAGAACGAGCACTTTTTCTTTTTTGATTCAATTTTTGTTCTCCCTTTTTTTAAAATCATTTCTGAACATTGCAAGTTATTCTCTCTTTCAACACATTTTATGGTGGTCATACATCTTGAACCGGTTTTATTAGATCTTAACTCGCCGAGAGCAACAGAGTTCTGAACGTTTCATCCAAGAAGTGCAACCCTTAACCCCCATTGTCCAGTTCAGTAGAAACATATTCGATATCCCCTTTCACCCTCAGTGGAGTTGTCCCATGTTCTAGTAACGTAAAATAATGTATCTTTAATATTACATGTATGTTTTAAAATAATAAAAATTTCCTTAAAATTCTTTAATTTTAATGTAGAATTATTTTTGCAATATTTAATTTCTTAATATAAATAGAATGTGCATTCTTCGACATTCTTTTTTCTTATTTTTTGCAATTTTACTTGTTTTCTTTTTTTTTTATGGGTAAGATATATAATACAGATATATACTAATCATTTAAAAAAGTTGTGAATCATTACTTTTTTAATACGAAGAGTTTATGAACTTAAAAATTGTTTTATGTGGTTTATAAAGTCTATTTACAGATGAACCTCTATATAACGAACTTTTTTCCGAGATTTAGCAACTTCATTATATAGAGGGCCGACTGTATATATGTCGTACACAAAGATCAAACGATTACAATTACAGCTTCTTGTGACGTGGGGATCATGACAAATTTAGTAATTTGTGTTGCCACATAAAGATTGAAGTGGCAAATATTGAAAGTTTGAGAACACTGGTTTCAAGGAATATTTCTTTTAAAAAATTAAATTAGCCTAATAAACTTTAAAAATTTTTCCTTTATGGAACCGGATGTTTTCAGCAAAATCAAGCGCGTATTGTCGAAATGTGAATGGGTTAAAGGGAAAGTCTATAGAAAAATATAAGTTAGAAAGATTGTTCACGAAGTGATTCTTGGATATATTATTGTTACTGGAATTTAAAAAGAAATCGTAGATACATTTAACACAAAAATACCGCCATCATTATAACATACTTATTTACACATATTTTAAAAAAGTATGTAACAATAATTATTAAAAGTATGTAAGAATAATTATTAAATGTATGTAAGAATAATTTATCAAAAAACTGTGTAAAATGATACAACGACACATTTATTAACCGTGAAATACTTTGCGATGCAATACAGCTTTATTAATTAAGGGCAGTTTCGGAAATTATAATTAATTTACTTACTATATCACAACCATTCCAACTTTCAACATAACTCACTCAATAGGCAACCCCTATTTTGCACGCGTCTTAGGCACTGAATTGGACATCCTTTGCTTCGTTTCATTTTTCCGCGCCTGCCCGGCTTTCTAAGCCTAACCATTCTTTGATATGGCAAACTCGAATATTAAAATACGAATCTGATTTTGGTGCATTCTCTCTCAATTACTTTTTATCCTTCTCCATATAATTAACTAGTTCTCAACAGCCAACACAATTATCTCGTTTCTCACTCAAAATAAACAAAACACAGTCCGTCGTGTCAAAATTCTATTCTTGTCACAGCAAGCTATGCGCCATGCGTCGGTTATATCAAATTAACTTGCTTTCCTTAACACCAAATCCCGGTCAAGCGCTTCACGCTTCCAAAACCACAAGGGATTCTCTCTCACCCCTAACCGTTCTCTTCGATGGTCAATCCCCTTCTTTTCACAAAACAGCAACCCGTCCCGTAGGCGCGGTGAATTGTGCCAAACATTCCATAATCTACCGCCAACAGTAGTCCAAACACTACACTGAGATTTACCGAAGTCTTAAAAAATGAATTTATTAATAAAATTGTGGTTATTATATATATACTATTATTATTAAAATATTTTTTCTACTATTATTTATATTATTATTAATACTATTATTTATAATATTGTTACTACTACTGCTATGATTGCTACAACTATTGCTATTATTATTGTATAGTAATAAACTAATCATCATGTAAAATTAATAAATTAAATATTAAAAATTAGTTATTCTTTTTCTGTTATTCATTATTTATTGATAAATGCTTATTGTTTCTCTCAGTGCTTTTTGACCACGCACTCCATATTCCTGACGGCGTATCCGTTTCTATTCACCGTCGCCAATACGGTTGTGATAGTGTTATAAGTACCTACTACATCGGAATTCATCAAAAGGCTTGCTATTTGGTACGAATATTTGATTATTATTTAAGCATAACTATAGGAGTATAGCAATAAACTCGTTACTTTTAGAAACAGCAAACTAGAGAAGTTATTAATCTTACTGTAAATGTAAATGAACGGAAGATGCATTTGATGTTAGGGTGAATGTAATATCATCTGGTGGCTAATAGTTGCTTCCGCAAAGGGGTGATAATTACGCTGCTCAGATAAGAGCCCTAATAGAATGAATTATGTGTCCACCTTTATGGTCCGCAACATTAATTTGTTTAATACTTCTGTGGAGGGCTATCATCTAGTCCACAGATCCCTGTCCTCGTTGAAATTCAATCATTTCCTCAACGGACATCTTGAAACACTCAGAGCGCAAAAGGTTAATTTGTTGCTGAAATGCCTAATAGAGTTTTATGTGAATGTTATATTACACTAGTCATTTATTTCCCGCTTCACTAAGCATTTCATAATGTTTAGGAATATTTATTGTTTATATATCCTTACTAATATTATAAACGTGAAAGTTCGTATGGATGTTTGTTATTCTTTCACGGAAAAACAACTGAATGGATTTTAATGAAACTTTACAATAATATAGTTTATACATCAGAATAACACATAGGCTATAATTTATAAAGATATTGTGTGAAGTTTCCAAAATATATCGATAATTGTCAAGAAAGTAGTAAAAAATTCTGCCATCTGCAAAAAAGCCCGCGATAGCATATATCTATATTTTTTGTGTGAAGCAAAACTTTCCCTTTTGTTTTGTCTACGCCATGCCTCAGTGGACGCTCGCCTTTAATTTATTCCTTTGATCAGTGTATCAGTATTTTTTTATTTCATAATACAACTATATTTCGAAGGCAAGATTTTAATATAAAATAAATACAACAGAAAGTAACATTAACGTATTACACTTCCAGATATAAATTTACGCTATTTTAAGCGTTCATTACACAAAATTTGTAACAATGTGTTACTTTTGCTGAGCAGAGATCAGCTTAGGAAGGTGTTTTCATAAATCGACTGACAAGAGAGTTACGGGGAGTTATAAATAAATAAAAATCCCTTTTATCAGCTATTAGATCTGCAGACATAAAATTTAACAAAAATGTTTTTTATTATGTTCAGCTGAGTTATGCACAAAGCTATTTTCTGTTTAACTTACAATTCACGTAAAATTAAGTCATTAAAATCTTTTTTATCCTTCAATCTGTATTGTTTAATTTTTCAATTTACCTGTGCAAAGAACGGGTATACCAGCTAGTATAGTGCTTCTCAAACTTTCAATAATTTTCATTAAATTATTTTCAAAACTTTTTGAGGAATCGCTGTCCGCGTTTGAGTTTTTCGAAAAAAACACATTTCGAGTAAAACGCATTTTCAAGTTTGACATCTTGTGTAAAGTTATGGCATCTTCTTTAGTTAAAATACTTGTAGTTTTTCTTCTAGTGAATGGAAAACAAAAAGCTTGGTATTTTTATCAAGCTAATAAGATGGACTATAAAATAAAATCATAAGACAAAATTATCAATTTTTGAAAAAAATCATGATTTTAGGGTAGTCGGATATCTTAATAGCGTTTTAACTCTAGAACTTCCGGGGTTTCGATTACCCTTAAACGTCTGCCGGTGTCGTTTCGACATCGTGATGTAAAATAATTGTAATAACTGATCAATTGCACCACTATTGTTCACTAGAGTTTAGTTTTAAGACTTTTAATATTATTTCATGTAATTAACATATTTTATGACCCTTTATATAATAAAAAACAAACATTCACATTATGTTTTGCGAAGCTTGTGGGAGAACACTGCTTTGTCGCAAAACATTTCGAGTCGCAATTCTGCCTGGAACATTACTATTATGAGGTATCTATTGTGTGCCATCTCTAGCGATATATATATCAGGATTTACTGGAATATTATATCTGCACTTTCTTCAGATTCTTCGCAGTCACTTTCCCACAATCTTATGTCTACATCGGAATCTAAATTAGAGCAAGATATAGCTCACCACCATCCGATTCATTCTCAGTAATATTTGGCAATAAATTAGCAATTTCAACAGAGCTTAGACCTTTTCTATGAGACATCGTTTCAGGGTTCCTGTTCCACACTTTCGAAAACCGAATGAAATTCTTTGTTATGAGCAAATAACCAAATGCTATGCAACGAAACACTGAGACAGAACAATTTTAGAAAAATAGATTCGCTTCTGCTGTTAACCCAATAACACTGCATTTAGGTTAAATTAAATTTGCGATAGTACTTTGGGATGGATAGTATTTGTAAGGATGAACGACAGCTATTTATGATGATAAATTGCCTTGGTGTCGAAGTGACACCAGCGGACGTTCTTGGTATATTTAGTTGTAAAAGTTTTCCTAATTAACTTAGAACCACAAAACTTTTACTGTGTAATTACCATGGAAAGAAATTAAAAGTTGCGAAAAATTTTCAAATTCCCTGCAAAAATGTGGTAAAAAAAGCAAACTGAACAGGCTCCGGTGTCAAATTGACAATGCTGAATGTTCTAGTGTTAACTCTTCGCATATCCTTTGGGGGTCAAATTTCGCAAAACCTGGTTGTAGCAGACCTTTACCCCATGAATGGTATCACGCCTACTGAAGTTCAAGTCTTTACGGTCGAGTAATTTAAAAACGGAAATATTTATCTCTAACGCCCCTTAAGCCATTACAATGCCACTTGGGAATTGATTTTCCCGAAAACCATTCATAACGGATCTCTGCAATATAAAAGGAACATGCCTACCAAGTTTCAAGATTGTAGCTCAAACAGTTCCGGAAATATCGCGATGACGTGTTTCTTTTCTATATCTATAGATGATTCAAATTCAGACGTAAATAAAACATCTATACATGTTTCTTTCGCTATGTCGATACGGGCACTTTCTCTTGTTAGGTTTTCTCGGATAAATATGACTTCATTTGTATTTTTTTTTTAAAACTTTTACAAATGGTAGCGTTAAACTTATTGCATGTATAAAAATTTTGAAACAAATTTGCATAAAAAAATTAAACACACTTTTATTTGTTATTTGTTACAAATATTAAACTTTACAAAGCGGGTGGTTGATACCTGTATAGATTCTTGGAGGTGAGTGAGAGAGCGAATATTAACGTCGCACTTTTCAGCTATTCGATTATTTTTGGCGATGGACTTCGTAATTTTGAACCATGGTCAAGTGGCAAGGATGACACTCGAGCTTCACATCCTCTTCTAACTTCCACACCACACTAATGGGAGGATGTTTGAGCTTTGACAGATTTAACGTGCATCGCCCTCAACACGGTGGGTTTTCAGCGGTACTAGGCTCAAACTCATGACACGCCGACCACGAGACTGTTACCTTGACCACTACCGCGGCCACAATGGACTGACAATTAATCAGAAACACGTTAGCATAAGTATTAAGTGAAAGTGCTGATTTCAAATGAGTAAATCTATGTACAAATTTATTGACAAATATCTCAATTATATAAATGGAATTAAAAGTCTGTTTATAGTTTTTATAAAAAGTTTGTCCGGTAATAAAAGTGACGCGGTACTATTTTCGTTATTTTCGATCCGACTTGATTCTGACACAATTATCGCTTTGATTTTAGTATCCTCCCCCCACACACGCTTTGAGTGTTTCAGTTTGAATCGTGTGATTTTGAATTCCTTTATACCATGTTTTTTTTTTAAATCACTTTCGGTTGGAACTTTGTAATTCATTTTAAATTAACATACCGATGAGCTAGAGACTTGAAATTTAGTCTCAAAAGTTAATTACAATGCATAAAAATGTGAAAAAAGAAGTTACCAGGGTCCTTGATTTCGACAGCGACCCCGTAACTCCGTAAAATTATACGAATTCACACGAACAAAGACTACCTGTTGATAAAAAGTATAAATAATTACTCTTATCCTTATGAAGGATAAATCCATGTATGGATTTCTAGCTTTTCTAAATTATCCTGAAAATTCATACTTGGCAACGTTTGATAGCTATTAAAATACTTGTAAGATTGGAAACGAAAAACATGGGGCGCATGCAGGAGATAATTGATGCATCAATAGCTCAATTAACAAATTTATTGCACCGCAAATTATGTAAACCAATAATTAAGTTCTTTTATTGAGCTAATCTCTACACTCTTTATATGTAGTTATGTATCGCATGCGCCCCATGTTTTTCGTTTCCAATCTTACCAGAATTTTAATAGCTGTCAAAAGTTGCCAAGTATGAATTTTCAGGATAATTTAGAAATGCTAGATTGTCCACCTAATTGAAAGCATGATCAGAAGGTGTAAACTTTGCATACAGATGAGCGAGGATCACATACCCTATTAATGTCCTTTTTTTCACTTTATGCTGTTTATTTTAACTTTATACAAAATTATGTTTAAGTCTCCAGTATGACATTATCTGATCTTACAAAAATTTAATATTGTTTTCATTTTTGTACTGAATTATTGATTTTGTTTTATGTATAAATATATATGCTACATTACTACCAAATTTTGTGTCAATCAAAGCAGTATTTGTTGATTTTTTTTGCATTTACATCTTCGAAGTGAGTGTACAATATTAAATTTATCAATTTCAAATTAAATAAAAAATTGACTACTTTCATGAAAGAAAACCTAACGACGTTTAACACTGATTTCTAATTATTACTCGGCCGAATTTCCCGGTTAAGCCTAATTTCATCGTATGTTGTTTACTATTTCATTGGTTTTAATTTTGTTTTCACGGAATCCTAATTTTTTTTTCTAAAATAAGAGTAGCCTAAGTTACTCTTTATAACTTTAGCTATCTGCCAGTGAAAATTCCGTCAAAATCGGTCCAGCCATTACATAAATTAGCCTGAACAAACAAAGAGACGGACAGACCGACAGACAGACAAAAATTTTAAAAATTGATTTTTTGATATAAGTACCGGATATACTTTCAAATGCATTTAGTAAAAAGCTGTTAATTTCCAATTACAAACAGATACTTCAATTTTATTTATTTGTATAAATTATTTTGCACTTGAAACAAAAATAGATAAAGCTTTCCTTGAATAAACAAACAAAAAATTCTAATTCACTCACAATGAACCCTCAGTATTCTCTCGTCCTCGATGGTGGCCTTGGGTAGGACTGGGTTGGCTGATTTGCAGACGAGTTTCTTTCCATTGTCTTCTGGCTTAGGGGTGAAGAGGAGAGTGCTGAAGGTCACATTCCCTCCTTCTCTGGACACATCAGATACTCCCGTGGTCATCTTGAGTCCCTCTAACCACCAAGTGGTCAGGGCTCGTGGTCGGGATCCTCTCGTCTCGCACGTAAATTCGTGCTCCTCTCCTGCCAACAGAATAAGAGAGAGTCCCAAAATCTTGGTCTCAAGAGGCAATACTGTGGGAAAGAAAATATTAATAAATTATTTCATGATTCGAAAATCGAAAATCAATTCAAATAGTCATTATCAACACTTATTGCTGTAAAAGTTTAGGCACCAAAAATATTGTGAGATCCCCAGGATTGGGGCTCTGGGGGTATCCTTTCTCCACCATCCACGCGACCCATGTCTGAGGAAACGAAAGATGAACCACTAAACTCTGCCATAATAAAAACAATTTATTATGATCTTAATTTATATCCAATAAAACAACAATAGTATAGAAGGCTTATGATCAGGAGTGATGCGATGCAAACCGTATTTCTGATAAATAGCGCAATTAACCACTGAATTTATCTTTATAGATTAATTCGTAACTTAATAGCATCCGCTCTATTTTTAAAGCTTAAGCAAACAAAAGCTTACCGTTATTCCCTTGGCGAACAGCTACGTTCCTTAAATCATCAATTTATCCTTCAATCTGACTTGCTCTGGCTAAGGCAATACTCTTCTGGTATCGGACTCACTTTTGCTTATCTTCACTGGCACCTTTAAACCGAGTCACCGAACTCACAGAATACACTAACACTCTTCTCCTAGAACCTTACCTCACTTCACTTAGCTTACATAGCACTCACTACGAATACTACGTTCCAATACATACGATTCCTAATCTGCATAACCACGCTCTCTTCTTGGGTTCGTTGGAAAGAATTGCTATTCTGGCCTCAAGGAAATCCCAAGAGGATTAATAAAAGTATTTGCGTTAAAGCCCCGTCACAATATATGTCAGAATAAAACGAACTTTAAAATACGAATGAAGAACGTATCTTCGGCCTACCATGGTGCCATGGATCAATAATATTGGGGACCAAGTTTCGTATTCGACGGCACCCCTTACCATTACACCAGCTGTGAAAGCGGTGTACGGCTTCAAAGTGAAGGTAGGCTTGGGACATTCAGCAAGGTGCCTCCCCAAACGTACACTTTTGTCATCACTGCACAAATTGAATCTGGATTCTTCATTGAAGTCAACCTGATTTCATTCGCTACAAGGATTACAGAATCTATATTTAGACGAATTATATTTAAACTGCTAATGTAATTGCTTTTGAAATAAATTAATCATTGTTTCTTGAAAATAAATGATTTTCTGTACCGGTCGTTTTGATGGGCTATTGTAAACATATTTACACAAAAGTGTTCGTAAGCTTAGCATTTTAATTGAAATTGAATCATACAATTCTTTCTGATTCCAGAATTAAAAAAAAGATTTTTTTTAAAACTTGTTTGTGCCCTAAAAATTTCTATGACTTAGAATAAATTATAATTTAGCGGTTATTCAAATAAAAAGATCGAAAATACTGTGGATATAGTTAAGAAAACGAATTAATACCTCTGGTAAAAATCCATTAAAGTAGAATAAAATGAAGCTAAAATTATACCATTTCATAAATCATACAAATAAAGAGATATATTAACCTTCGGAAGAAATAAGATTCTATTAAATGAAAACTAACATTAAAATCGTGACCGACTAATTAGTTCCATATTTTCCAGAACAAAAAGAAGTTTGTTTGAATAGTTTTCATTCATATTTAATACAAAAAACACAGAACGTCAAATTGGAAAATATTAAATAGGGATCACCGATCCATTTTTGTGATAATTACAGTCATTATTAAAAATAAATTGCTTTTATTCATCAAGTTTATTTAACGAATTTGTTTCATGTTTTAAAGGGATGAAATAATGCGTATGCAAAAACAAAGATTGGGTCTTTTGTATTTGAAAATGCACATTGAATTGGAATTCTGCTTCTCGAATCGGCTTAGAAACAAAATTAGAGAGAATTCATGAGATACAATTCTTCAGAAATGAATCAATTATTTTAAAAATTTCAGAGGCTTTTCGAGTGTAGAAAAATAATCTATGAATAATACAAAAGAGAGTGAAAACTGCTTCCGCAATCAAGCCTTCAGATATTTGCAACTCTTTAAATTCCTATTATAAGGAAAGCCATTTGTAGCTCAGTTTTGCTTCTGAAAAGAAATTCTTAAAAGCTAAGTGATTCATAATTATTTTTAAACAAAGAAACTTTCGTCACATTTGTTTCGAGAAAATAAGATGCTTCCTATTTTCTTTACAATTCGAGTATAAATAATGTGTAGGGGAACAAAAATTAATACACAATGAGTTCAATTTTTCGTGAGGAAAAACCAATTTGTTTAAAAATTGAAAATGAATTCTTTGTATTTTAATAACTTTTCATCAAACATAATCAAATATAATAATTACAGTTGGAATGGATACATTTTTGATTAAGTAATTAAATAGCTTATAATAGAATCTAAAGTAGTTTTAAAATGAATCGTTTGAACGTCTCGCAGTTATTTTTTGCAATTGTTGTATCAGCTTGCATTTAATTTCAAATGAAATTATATCCCCCATTCTAATTATATATAATTCTAACATATTTTAAATATCATTGCTTACGACAGTGCTTCTCAAACTTTCAATATTGGCGACCCAATTTTCAATCATAACTCTCATCGCTCCCCCCCCCTCTCCTTATACAATAACAACGTATTAAAAGCAATAAAAGGAAGCTTTGGCGCTACAGCCACAATACGGCTTTAATTAGAAATCTATTAGACAAATTATTAAGATAAGTATTAGATTTTGTCTATGACAAGCCATGGGAAGCACTAGTAATTATAAAATTTGTTTTTAACTTAGTACTGATAAATTAATTTTCAAAAGCATTGTGCAGGACTCTGATACATTTATAAGTATATTATATACAAATGAATCTGTGTTTAATTTTTATCATGTCAGAATGAATTTTGTTTTGCTTCCTTTCAGGAAATTAATACTTATCTTAAATCTTTTATTTTCAACTTTTAAATAAGCTCACGGCCCCCTCATAGGGATATTATGCCCCCTTAGAGGGGCATGCCTTACAGTTTGAGAAACGCTAGATTACGATGAGGAAACATCAGTGAGAGGTAAAACAATGATGAATGCTTCAAAGCCTCAACAAGAAAGCAATTTGTCTATCAGTCAGCAGATACACCGAATATTGCACAGGCTTGTTGTTACTAATGTCACCTGATCAGCAAAGGCCAGATCAAGGGCCACGAAATTCATCATGGCAAAGGGCTGGGTGACGTCTGTCGTCAGCCGTAGCTTTGAGCACCATAGAAGATAGAACGATTTAGCTCTATTTCACCCCAATTTTGAGGGAGAACACCCTGGGGGTGGACAGGGACCTCCCACCTCTCTCCCCCTTCCACAAACCTCACGAGATGACTTGTGGCTCGACGGCGATTTAAAGTACCCCCATGCCGCGAAGGCACTATACATTTACAAACATCCAAGTCTTCTCCGGGATTCAAACCCTGGGTCAACGGCACAGCAGTCAGCGTCACTAACCATTATACCGGATGGGTGACTTTGCACAGGCTTCACTTTTACAACTGGTTGACTCGGTGGCTCTGAGGTAGCGTGCCAGCTTCATTAACCCAAGATTACAGGTTTCATCACGGCAGAGGTCGATAGATTTTCTAGACATGAATATCGTAAGCACGCATATCGTATGATTATGTGGCAAGTGAAAGATTCCTTGAGGGTTAATTTGTTTCTGAAAATCTTGGCAAAATTAATCACGGCAATATTTAGCATCTGACAAAAGCCTGAATTAAAATTAAAGCGTCAAAATTTCGGCAGTGGGAGCCGCCACTAAAGGTTGTCATTTACTAAATTGTTCTCCCATTTGAGGACTTGTCGTGTCTGCAAAGGCATGACTGCTAAAATGCAGCCCACCAGAACAAAAAAAAAATATTATGTTTTAACAGCTGTGCAGTTTATTCCAAATTCAATCATCTCCTTTTCTATAATTAATTCTAACCCATTAACTGCAAAGCAGAAGTTATGCAATTCTCTCTCTAGTGCCACGCTTCTCCAAAAGGTGCACGCATGGTGTGCCTTGGGGAGGAGTGGTGGAAAAGGGATAAATAAGCAAATTTTTCTTTGTGTGTGTGTGAAATATGTAAATCATTCAGTAATAAGTCCTTTCGTTACACACCAAAACCTTCGGAATAGTTTTACTGATACCCGTATGGAAACGGCTGACGTATATATACACCAGAACAGTAAACTTACCGCCTGAGTGAGGCGTATATATACGCCGGTGGCATTTAAGGGGTTAAATGTCATTGCAGGAACATTAGTAATCGATGAAACAATGCTGAATGAGTCAAAACATCAAAAACAAAGTAGTTAGTCTTTGATCAAGTGTGTTATACTGGATGTTACACAATACTTCGATTTAACCTTCACAACTATCGTTAGATTTTGTCAACTATTATGGGGAAGTTTAAAATGCCGCTTGAGTCCAAGCACTTGAAAAATAACTCTAGGTGTTAAAGTACACTCGATGTTCTGTCCAAATTGCATTTTTTTTTTAAATTTCATAAATGCAAGAAATTTGATTATTAGGAAAATTCTATTTTCTTTTAATATTTTAATTTCAGAATAAAAAAAAATACTAATGCAGAATTTATTAGACCGTGCAATAGCAATTAAAAGTTGTTTTATTTTTATTGGGGCTGCAGATTTGAATTGTTACCATTGCAGATCTATTACATTACCGGGAATTAGTTTACTTTTTTAGTGCACGTCATATAGGTGGATACCAATGGTCACAATGTAGTTTTGACTCCCAGTTTCCTCCCATCAGGAAGTCACCCATGATAATAAATAAATTGGAAACATTCGTAACGAAATATATTTTACAATGACTTTAAAAGTTGCAAGTTCAACCACTGGTATTTCGATAGAAAATATCTTTATCTCTTGAATCTACCAATAAGTTATTTGCTCTCTGTCTGAATATCAAGCGGCCTGTCAAAACTTCAATCATTTGAAAAACACCATTGTTTCAGTTAATGGGATAAATTACCTCATCCTCTTCACATTATGAGCCATAAAGACGCATACTACTTAACAGTTGAACAACGCGTCATGCTGTAGCCACTGTTCGACGACGCATATTACGAGTAGTATTAATTCTTGAAAAAAAGTGGAGTGCTGCAAAGTTCAGAGCCGAGAAGAGCTGTTTCTTTTCCAAACATACCGTCTTTTAAAAGCTGAACACTTTCAAAACCCATAAATATCAATCCTTTCACTTAACTGTGTGCTTTAAGATTTTATTTGATTTGATTTTACAATGCGTAGCCCTTTGAGACAACATGAAGACTATTGATGGCAGTCCTGGTCATTTTGTACCACTACCAAGTGACAAGGACGATATTTGAGATGCATTCCTCTCGAAACTAAGACGGGAAATTTTTGAGCTAGACGGTTTTAAATGCGTATCAGCCCTTTCAACACAGAATATCTTCGCTGCCACAAAGGTTCGAACGGCGACACATCAGTCACGAGTTTGTGACTTTAACCATCTGTCTACCGCAGCCCTAGTCTTGATTGAACGTACTTGAATGCATATTAAGTTCCCCTTCTCCGAACGAATAGCAATTTGATTTTGGAAAATAAGTTTGTAGCGCAGTGTGGCGTATTGGGTACGAAAACACACAGTCAGGCTAGAGATATAAATATATATAATTTTATTTACAGAACATCTAAATCAACATCTTACACTCAGAGCACGTTTCTGCTTTCTGCTTCCTCGCGCATGTCCTTTTCTGGAGGAGGGAGTCTATCTCGGGACGTAGGGGAATGGATTCTAGGGAACCCTTCTCCCCTACTACATCACTCTCCGTCTCCGACGTCATCATCTGGTGTCATAATAATAATCATTACAGCAGGTTCTAGTGCAATCATTCCTCTTCTAACTCCCTCTGTTGTACCAAATACGTCACTTTGTTAGCTTAAGAGAGAAGTAGTTGTACTATGCCTTTTTGAATTCGTTATTGTTTTTCTTCATCCAGGGGCTTACAGACTCACACAACATGAATTTACGACTACTCTTTTAAAAAGGATGCGTTCTTGGCAGTTCAACCTTAGCAGACAAGGCAAGACACAAGTAAAAACCCTCAAATAAATCACGTTTTCTTCTTGGAGGGCGTTATAAAGGGGCTTTATCGGATTTTCTTACTAATACTCTTGGGGCCAGACGCATTATCTCAATCCAATCCTCTCAAGAAACCGCGATATGCAGATTAGTTAACAGACATATATTGGAGCTTTAGCATTCGCGTGTGAGGAGAATAGAAGTCGGATAGTAGTAGAATGGAAGAATAATAGTAGATGAATAGAAGAAAGCCAGAAGGCTGAGATAATGATCGCCGTGAGATGTTGGTAAGAGATTAATTATAGAAGTGTAATTAAGAACGTACTATAGCTTATTAAGGAATCTACAGTAGAATATTCTGAAGTTAATTTCTCATAAAAATGATGAGTAGGATTTTAGGCGCTATTTGCTTAGAATTGATAATTACGTAGTGTCACTCCTGATCATATCCCTCTAGTAAGACTTGTGTTGCGCGTTGATCATTATATATTTAAACAACAATAAATTAGATTTATTATGGAGCATTTGGGTGATCAATCATTTATTCCTACAAATCTAGGTCGCGTGGATGAAGAGATGATACCCCCGGACCGGGGGGGTATCATAATGTATTCAATTCAAGCTCTCCTCTGATGTTAAAAATTGCTTTGCTTTGATTGTCTTGAGAAGACCAGAGCCAAACTGATATTAAGGGGATATGTTATATGCTACATGATCTTATGACATGCGTACCTAAGATTTTCGCATGCAGAAAAAATATCGACTCCAGCCGGGATTGAACCCTCGATCTTGGGCTTAGAAAGTGGGGACGTTACGACTAACAAGAAGAGTGCAAGGTCTTGGGGTCACGGATTTAGCTCACACTTTGTAGGATGGCAGATTTTTTTTTCTATGTTAATGAAGATATATTTTTATAGAGGCCTCAACTCAATTTTTTAGATATTTGCAATTGTGTAAAGATGCACTCGTTAAAGTCAGTTCTGTATCAAACGATTATACGTAATGTATTTAGCGCGGCAGCAACGGATCATGTTTCCCGTCATTAGAAGCCGGGTTCGAGTCTGTGGAGGGTGGATAACTGTTTTTATTTTATATATATTTTTACATATAGTTATATAATGGATTTTAGTTAAATTGGAAATGAAATGTCTTTAATGACTAGAAACCTTATAAGAGTTTTATTTATCATTTCGCAAAAAGAACAGGAGAAACGCCCTTTTACTGCTTGTTAATACCCGTCATTGTGTCAGTATAGCGGAGAAACTTGTCATAAAAGCAAATGAAACATTATTTCGAAAAGCATCTTTCGCATCGAACTATTTCAGTATTGTTGCATAGGCATCTGCTGCTTCGTATTTCGAGTGAATTGCATCTTCAAATGCAAATATCTAAAATATTATTGAGTAGTGGGCCCTATAACCAGAAATCTTCATGAAAAGAGAAACTAAATCTACCACCCTGAAACATTATTTTCGAAAAGCATCATCGAACTATTTCAGTATTGTTGCAAAGGCATCTGCTGCTTTGTATTTTGTGGGAATGCAAATGCAAATATCTAAAACATTATTGAGTATAATTGAGTTTATATAATCATATATCTTCATGAACAGAGAAACTAAATATACTATCCTATAAAATTTGAACTTAATCCGTGACCCCTTGCACTATCCTTGTAAGCCACAGAATCGGGCTCCTGCATTGTAATTGTGGTCATCATAAACTACACCTAATCAGGTAAATTTTTCGTTGTCTAAGTCAACCTTTGGATCTTTAAGTTGCTCCGAAGTTAAACATATGAACCCTACATTGTCAGTGTTGTAGATCTTGCCATCGTGCTATTACTGTAAATAACTAGTTCGTCGTCAATAACTTCCATGTAGCAGCTTCTGTGCGGTTTTATTTCAAAACCCAACTCATTGCAACATATTTCAGATTTCATTTTGCAAAGACCAAATTACTTTTTCTATCTTCTGCATCATAAAACCATTGCACATAGACATTCTATTCGAACGCGCTTCGAAATGTTTTATGAATTATACAATAGCTTCCACTTTCTTCGATGGACGGAATAAAACATCGAACGCGGCAACTTCCTTCAGGTTGCTATTGTTATTTGAAAGAAATTGAAAACCGTTCCTAGAAACGTAGTTTGCGCTATCTTGAAAAACAATTTCTCGCTTTTAGACTCCATACATTATTCATTAACGGTTACAGTTAGACACAAGAGTGAGTTCATTTAAGTCTTCTTAACGGCCTTCACAAAAACGATCGGTTTTTGCGTAAGATGTAAAAATGTCCTCTGAATGCGGAATTAATTTTTTGCAGACTTGTACCATTTGCTTTTTTAGAAACAAATCTACTGTGCTTAAATATGTAATATGGTACTGTTGGCGAATTTCAGTCCAGTGTTATTTTTTATTTTAAAGCAATAACACTTAGACATACATCTACACACTATTAAATGACACCAAAACAACTGAACAATAAACAGAATAAAAAGAAAAATAAACAAAATGAGAATAACATATGGAATGTTCAAGAATATATTACGCTCTTTTGCGAAACAATATTTCTAATATTTGCGTAGACTTTTTCTATGTTTGAAAGATTATTAAACTCGCAAAAAACATTTGTACATAAACAATCAGGAAAATTAATGATTATATTCTTCCCAAAGCAAGTAAAAAAAGCATGCATTGCATAAAAACCTTTTTTTCCCTCGGAAATAGTTTACCATATTAATGGAAGAAATTTAGAAATGAAACGATTTTTCCTACAAAATTAAAATGAATTTCAGTTATTCAAGTCTTACTATAAATATTAGCTTGTAATAGAAATTAAAACGGTATTTACGTGTTGAACCAACGTCAATAATGTATCGCCAAAAATTAGTTGCATGTTGAAAATCAATCGCCAAAGATTTTACGAATCATGATAATCTGTTTGATACCCTCATAAATACAACTGCTTAAATCTGTTGGAATTCGCCAAAAACCGTCAGTACTATGGGCTAAATATATAAGTGCCCATACGTAAGAAAATGCATTACGTATGTACTAAACAGTAGTAAAGGTGAGTACTAGTAAAACACCTTCCTAAGCTGATCTCTGCTCAGCAAAAGTAACATATTGTTACACATTTTGTGTTATGAACACTTAAAATAATGAAAATAATTTTTATCTTAATGTGTAATACGTTAATATTACCTAGTGTTGTATTCATTTTATGTTAAAATTGTAATATTCACAAGTAACACCGTTCCTTACATTATAATGCCCATTCAGTGGAAACATAGCGAAATGTTGGCGACAGAGCCAAGCTCGCGTCATTTTTGGCGACCCTGTTGGCAACTTGACAATTGATTGAACGGTGCAGAAAATGATATGTTGTAGCGCCACCTGGTGGGGAGCTGCAACAAAAAGGGGATAACATAAAAACATTCTTCACAAAAAAATACACACACATGCCAATTTTCAAAGTGAATGGTTCTACGGTTTTGCAGTTTAGCGAGGTCAAATATACAAACATCCATTTATATATATAGATAATTTTTTGGGATGATTTAATAAATTTATTTTATGATGTTGATGAAGCTCTGCATAAACGCGCAAAAATATTTAAACGTGACGATGTATTGCGAATTGAACAACATGTAAATTACAATTTTAGCAATGAATATGAACAGTTGTGCAATGAACAGCGGACAAGGTGTACCCTCTTAGTATTTATAATCCAAATTCTTTAACTTGTTATTTAAACGTGCAATCGCACAAAAATTTCCATCATCAATAAGTTTCATTCAGATTCCTTCCCTACCCCCCACCCCAGTATCCCTATAGTAGTGAGTGAGTGAATATTAACGTCGCACTGTTCAGCTACACGAGGGCGTTTGGCGACGGACCTCGTAATTTTGAACCATGGTCAAGTGACAAGGACGACACCTGAGCTGGCACCTCCCCTCTCCTAACTAACACACCAACCAGAGGACATTTGAGCTCTCTACAGATTAACGTGTTCCTTTACACGACGGGTCTTTAGTGGTACTGGGCTCTAACTCACACATGACACGCCTACTATGATGTGATACCTTGACCACTGGGCTACCGCAGCCACATCCTTGTGGTAGACTAGTAGTTATGGTTGCGAATTCGTGACCGGAGTGTCAAGGTTTCGAGTTCTGGTGCCACTGAAGATCCGCCATGTAGAGGCCGATGCACGTTAAATATGTCGAGGTTCAATGTCTATCCTTTGATGTTGTGTGGTACCTAGGAGAGGAGCTGTGAGCTAAGGTGATAGCCTCATCGCTTTACCAAGGTTTAAAATAAGGAGGTTCGTCGCCAATAACCCTCTTGCTTCTTTATAGTTCGACATTTATAAAATTCTCACTGACCCACCTGTTTTCTTGTGTGCATAATTTTTTTTTCATTCATTTCTTACGCCAATAAAAACCATAACATGTTGATTGATTCACTTGATCTCTGAAGCAACACGAGGTGCATCTGTGACGTACCTCGTAGTTTCGAACAAAGTGAAGTGAAGCACCTGAACTGGTATCCAACTCGTCTGAATTCTACATCTAAATCGAAGCAATTTTAAAATCCTGGACTCAGGAAGAATTGAGGAATGCAAGAGAGTGGAGAGGGAGCAGAACTACAATGGACTCAAGTTCATTGGGGAATTTACGGGATTGAAGTGGTTTATCAACTACCTAAATAGGATTAAAATAAAACAAACACCACACACAATACCTTTCATTTCAATATCAAGGACTGTAAAGGGAAAATTGCATTCTCAATATGAAAGGAGAGAAAACAAAGTGAAATGGAAAAATGCAATTTCGCATGTCCCCATAACATTCAGAAGAAGTGTTGCTTTTTTAGACTGGTCACAAGACACAATTGTCTACCAAATTGTCTTTCTTTGCCCAACAAATTCAGGGGGTGATAGTTGCAGCATGGTGATGACGATCATCATACAGTATGGGGTCGCAAACTACGCTTAGTTGGAGCAATTCTCAAAAACAATTACGAAGGGTTTGATGGGGAGTGGAATGAAAAGGGGCAATGTGAGAGGTAAGAAATATATTTATTAGACGTAAAACATGTTTACAATGCGAACAATGCATCACAGATCAATGCCAGAAATGCTACAACAAGTGATTGTCACAGGAATTGTTTGAAGTTAAGGCGATATGGTACCCTAAAAATCATCAAACTATCGATTTTTTTTTATTGGCTTATATGATGCTTTTAATCCTTCTTAATGTGTCTGCAAAATTTCAGAGTTGTATCTATATTTTTTATTCAGTTACTTATCCATTTTTGCTGCATGTCAGTAGACCAAACAAAGCTGCCACGCCCACTTTTCAGATCGTCCTCTAGAAAAGAGACTGATAAATAAGGAACTAATTTTTTTTTTTACTCCCCGCTGATTAGTGTTTAAACTAAAATGAAATAATTGTTTTGTTTTGATTATATGAGTGTTATTCTACTTCGTTTTCTTTGAAGTTCTGTTCCTAAAAATTTAACTATATTTTTGTACTCTGTGTTCTGAAGAGTAAGAAAAGTTGCTTTACGACAAGGAATTTGATGATTTCTCCAAAAGGTTAACATGCCTAGGCCTAAAAAACGTGCTAAATCTGCCACAACAAAAGCTTTGAAGAGGTGGTTTTCAGATGCTAAGACTTCAGAAGTTTCTCAAAACACTAACTTGAGGTGTGCAAAACTTGAAGAAGAATGCAATACTTTTTCTCGTTTGGATGAAAAATATACTGGTATATCCAGATCTCCAACATACGTCATTATTGATAAAAATGCATTAACAAATCTTTTTAAAAATACTCTATGTAATACTTGCAAAAATGCTTCTTTGCGAGTAAATTTTGGAAAGGCCTATGGATTTTGTGAATATATTAAGGCTTTTAAATATATGGAAAAAATAGTATGAATATTTGTGTACATGTTGTTTACTATAGTAGTATAGAATTGTGCATGAAATAAACTCTTAAATGTGTGTGTATTTTTTTTAAAAATTGTTAAGATAATGTTTTATGAAATATTGACCTTTTTGTTTATTTATTCATTATACAAGTATATTCTTTTATTCTTGTAAATTTTTAAAAAAATTTGTGGTAAGCAGTTTGAAATAAACTAATTAACATTACATAAAAGTTTCAGATTATTGGAGGAATTTTTTATCATGCTATTTAAGAAATGAAAACTTTAAACTCATTTTTCTCCATGTTGAATTTTTGTACATTCACTGTTATTCGAAACCCTAAGGCTTATTTGATAATTGAAGTAAGGGTTTGAAACTTTTTATACATGTTCTGAAATGTATGTTTTGTGAAACTGTGCATTGAATTAGCTCTAACATGCTTAGTACTTTTTCTAAAAAATTTCAAAATCAAAATTAATGTTTTTTCGAGAATTTTTGTAAGTTTAACTATAAAAAAATTAATAAAAAATTAAAGAGTAGTAGCAGAAAAAAACCCATGCACAGTTTTATGTAGTATATTATAAGGTACTGGGAAAAAAAAATTTGAAAGAAAAGAAACATATTTAAAAAAGCCTTAGGGTTTTAAAAAATGTTTAAAAATATTTAAAAACTTTAAATTTTACAAACATTTTGCAACAAACTAAAATTTTTTTGTATGGAATTATTATTAAATATTAGCTTTTATAAAATACAATTAAAAACAAATATTAAATATTAAAAATAAAAAAAATTTTAAAGATGGTACCATATCGACTTAAGATCGTGTAGGTCAGTGATACTCAACCTGCGGCCCACCGAGCCTTTTAAGTGGCCCGGTCATGACCCATTGTCTTAAATAAAAGAATTTTTCAGAGCAATGTATTAAAAATTTGGTGAGAAATTCTTTTACATGAAATAAAATATATCAATTTTGCTTTTTTGTTGTCGATGTCGTACGGCTGCGAATTGATATTCTTTTTTCTATTTGTAACGGTTACGATTAGTGTGATAACAGACAACAATGGATTATCGACAATTTTATGGGCGGAACTAATTTTGTGTGAGAACAATATTTCATACCTTGCAAGCGAAAAATATTCGAATGATCTGGAGGCTGGCTGTTTTGTAGTGAAAACCAAACATGGATCAGTACTTGTTTGATTTGTCACGAAATTGTTGTATTAAAAAATACCAATAAACAGGAATTATTTAGTGAAATTTGTCCTCTTCCAAAAGGTGATAAAAATAGGTTTTATCGAATATTCTTTGTAACAGCAACAAACTGTTTTGTCAGTGGTAATGTCACAGTAGTAACAAAGACATCCTAAGAAGTTTGTTATATTATTGATAATCATACGAAACTGATTAATGATGCAATAATTGTGAAGGAGTGTTTCTTAAATTCTTTTAATTTAATTCTAGTGACAAAAATAAAAAATAATAATAATTCACAAATAATCGCATGTTACGGGCCGTGTGAAATGGCTGACATATGTATGCGGCCCAGCAGAAAAAAAGGTTGAGTCCCTCTGGTGTAGGTCATAGCACTGCCGACACATCGATAGACGAAGGATTCAAACCAATTCAATGTGCTGGCAATGTTGGCTGATGTAACGGCGATCCGCAACGTCTTATCCTCTACTGTAGCCACCATACAAAAGTGATTACAGTTGATCCAAGGGATTGTGGTCTGAGACGTGTGAATGGCCAAGCAACAATTCCGCCGCGTGTGATCCGCCTCCCGGGATATGCATCTTGGAGGTGGTTACGGACTACAATTGAAAAATATGATAATGTACCATCGTGTGTGAACCACACGTTCTGGTGCGCAGTGATCGATACTCTCTGCAGACACTCTGGAAAAAGTGGGATATTTGCATTCATGCAGGTTACTCTTCAACCCTACCACGGTACTACAAATCCTCATATTCATTTGGCCACTCTTCTCGTCTGGATCATCGTCCTTCCGAAGGCTTCTGTTATCGGTATTTTTACCGATTAAATGTTTTTCCACTCCATGTTCTATGATGATTTGTCGTCCCCATGTTGCCTGCTGTCACCCCTCTGAATTTGTTGGAGGAATTCGGCAATACCCTGTCTATATAGATTTAGCCGCACACACATATCTATCTATTTATATGTACGTATATAAAGAAATCTTAACCCTTCCTCACTGCACTAAGTGAGTGACAGCCTTAGAGTATAATCGTTTTTAATTTTGGTCACACAATGGACTTTTCTTAATGTATTAACTTTTTGTATTTCTGAATTTAAGTTCCCTCTGTTTTGTATATATAGAATATTTATTTCATCCATCATTTTATTTATTATACATCTAACGACTGTTTATATCTATTACAACATAACGATACTTAGCATCACACAAGAATTTTTCAATAGGTGGGGTCTAGTTTGGAAGTCCAGCATTCTCGTATCATTCTCCAATACGCCGCCCAACATATTTTTTATTTTGTCGATTTTGTGGAACAAAAAACAGTAAAAAATTAATTATTGAATAAATAATTAGCATTAATTAATAAAATTAACTATTTATAAAAAATAATTAAATTTTACGTACTATATTGACCAGTTGATTTGTCACTGGCTTTCTTCCCCCAAGGTTACGGGTTCGACCCTGGCCCAGGTCGGTGGATTTTCATGATGCAGAAAATCGACAGCGGCCATGTCGTATAATTATGAGGCACGTAAAAAATCCCTTGGGAGCTCTCAACAAAATTAAAATTTCTTAGTTCAATTTCGCATCGTCAGAGCTCGGATGCTTTTCTCTGGGGAAGAAACTGGGCGTCAAAATTATTTCCGGCAATTGGTATCGAATATAGGGTGCCGAAATAAAAAGTGATACCAGCTCCTGGGGAAGGAACTAGGTCTGCAAATGTAAAATAATATCCATACGTAGCCCCATTAGAGAGAAAAAATATACGTAGGATTATAATCAATCGAAAAAATCAAGGACTTTGGAGGGTTTCCCCTTTTTGTGTGAGCCGTTGCTTAGCATTTAATTGAAAATACACATCGTCTCCTTGTTATGGACATATTGTCTTCGAAAAATAAAGATTTATCTTCTTTCTTTATATTCCGCATTTTATTTCTCCCACACTCCCCCCCAAAATCACCACAATCATTTCTGGATGGATTGGGGTTTCCACATTCTTTTTCAGAATAAATGAAAGAAAGATTACAAGAGAGATTTTGTACTCCTCTTTGTATTATAATTTCGAATCACACAGAAAAGAGCATCCTCACCAAGAAAAAGACTTTTGAGCACTTTCGAGGGCGTAAACCTCACTTTTCGAGTTCATGCATTATTCATCGCTGATTGCACTTTCAACACAGGGGTGGACTCTGTAAAATCTTTTTTAAACGCCGCCACAAAGACCATTACTTTTATTTATGATGTCCAACGTCGCAAATTTACGTCTGTAGGGAAAATTATTTTCTTTTTTTTTCACGTAGAGGGGAATATTTAAGAAGTTATGCCCTTTGTGAAGGGTTTATTTAGTACTTCGCAGGGAAAGTCTTATGTTCTCTGTAAAATATGGTACGAGGTTTGTGTTCATTGTCGCGTAAATTCATTAATCCATCTGGAAGATCTTCGTTTCTATAATCAGAAAAATACGTAGTTCTTAGCAAATACAGATGCTTTGAAAAGGGAATAAGCTTACGTCTTTTCTAACTGCTTTTAACCCTTAAGATGTTGAGTTTTCTAAGTTCCAATCATCTTTCCTCAGGGTGGGGTTTTCCCTTCCTTTAAGGCACACTTTTTCTTTAAAATGCAAGTGTGGGGGGGGGAAGTGTTTTTTTCATAAACATTGGATTGAAATAGTTATTTAAGTCTAATAAAATAATAAATTATCCATATGCAGTCGATTAAGTAAAATGAGTGAATTTAGGATTTTATGGCGCAAGAGCCAATTTTGGATAAACTGCGCCAAACAACTTTTCAAATATTTTGGGTATAAAATTCTTATATAGTTTTATAAAAGCATTTTATTATTAAAAATGTAAAATCTCAATGTTTAAAAATTGTTAAAAATAAGAGTAAATAGAGATTTTGGTGGGGGGTTTTCCCCACCAACTCTACTAAGTATGAAGGAAAAAAGTTATGTCTAGTTTCTGATCGGACTTTGGAAGTCGTATCGAATATACGCGCCTTTAGGCGTTACAACCAATTCTTCCTTGTAAGAAATTTTACCATCTTTTTTTACATTATCTGGATTTGACTCAGGCTCATCTTTCACTTCATATACTATCATATCTTCTTCATCCGTTGTGTATTCGACAGGTGCTGATTTTATAGGTTTATAGGGAGCCATCTTAATTTCTATTTTTGGTTTTATAGTGTTAGATGGGTTTTTAGGGGAACGTTTTTTCTTACTGGGTTTTGAAGCTTGATTTGCATCCTGGTATGTAGCAGGTATGGTGTTGGATGTAGTGGTGGAAGCTTCAAGAACAGGACATGCCGGTAAGTGTGTAATCATTGATACTGCGGATGAGGAAGATGCAGCAGAGGTAGATAAAACTATTAGAAGCGGCGGGGGCAGTATCCGTTAAAAGAATAGGTGGTTGAGATTCTGATGACGATGTAACTGTGTCAGAAGATGTGGATTGTAAGAGTTATGCCTGAGTTGATGTAGATGATTTGGTAACTGTAGGAATTCTGGAAGTCATAGTTGGCTTTGGAACGGGTATCAATGGCTGTAATAATTTCAATGGCAGGCATACTATTTTTGTAATGGTTTCTTCAGTTTGGGTTGTTAAGGTTATAGTTGAGGGTTTGACAGTCTGGGCGTAAGTTTGAGATATTTTTGAGACTATTAATTTTCGGGCTTCAGGATACGAGATATTTTTATTTGTTTTGATTTCCTGAATTTGTTTTTCAGTTCTTCACTTGGGGCAGTTTTGAATCAGCGGATTAGGAATGTATGGACGGATTTTACAGTTAAAATATCCAGCTTTAATGGTTTTGGGTAGATTGGGGCTACTGAATGTTAAAATTATATGTTTGGTTGGTATAACTGTTGTATCTTTATTGTGATTCTTCTGACCTGAATAACACTCTGATCAGAGAATCCATCTAGAATTTCTGCTTCAGGGGTGGTCAACAGGTCAGGTTCGGAAATAACACCACAGCAGGAATTCAGGGTTTGTGCAGACTTATCGTTAGAGGACTGTTTAGAAAAGATTTAGCAAGATAAAATGACTTTGTTTGAAGAGCAGAGTTTATTTCAATAAGTAGATCCCCGGAACGTAATCGTTTTACTGATTTTCGTTCACCTCGTATTCCTACGAGAGCTTTCTGTATTGCAAAGGTCGATTTCTTCGACATCGCATTGTTTTCCAGTGAAAGTAATAAAAATATCGCAGTCGTTGAAACTTTGTCAATGTTTAGGTTGGGTAAGACAAGGCCTTTATCCGGGCACAGAAGCATTGGATCCATAAGCGCGAAACACAACTTCATTCTGGCATGCCTCCACCCACTACGGAGTCCAACAAGGGAGGCAGTGTGCCGGTCATCTGGCAAAAACCAGGCACGGCGAATACCTGGAGTACACCCAGAATATAATGCTACATTATCAGGGTGAGGATCCAACGTGTAAACCCGCCACCCCTTATCTGCAGCACTAACCCTACCACAGTGTCTCTTCGGGAACACCAAAGAGACATTGCTGTACCACCAGCCGATTGACAGGAGCAGGTTCACTCCTGCCACCCGTCTGTAGTGAAACGTGGACCAAAGAAAACGCAAAGGTATCCCCAGAACACCATTTTCCTCCTTACTGGACGCCGCCCACGGCAAACATGCGGGTTGAAAACCCAACGTTGTTAGTCGAAAACAAAGAAAGCAAAATAATTAAAATATTTAAAGAAATCGAAGAAAAGAAACTTAATTAAAGCAATACAAAATGTAAACCAAAATATGTTAATAATAAATTGTAAATTTTCTAAGAAAAATTAATCAACGATTTAATTGTGTACATCTTAAAGAAAGTTGGTCTGTGGTCTCGACGTGAAAAGAAGAAAAGGGAAATTTGAATGACAAAAAAGAGGGTAGAAAATAGAGAAGGATCACTAGGGTACCCCGGGGTCGTGACAACCGTGTTTACAGTAAAGGACAGTAAACCAGTTGGGAAATAGGAGAAGTTCACTAGAGTATCTCGGGATTGTGACACCCGTACTCACCTAAAGAAGGAGAGCCCCCTGAGGGGCCATATACAAACGAACCTCTATAATGCGAATTTTTCTATATAGTAAACTTTTTCCTGGAATCCTGAACATTTTACGATTATTTTCGTAAAATAACCTCTCTATAGCGAAGTGCATTTTCTATAGAACGAACTTTTTCTTTGGTGATTCAATTTTTTTTCTCCCTACTTATAAAGTATTTCTGAACATTTCAAGTTATTCTCTCTCTTGACACATTTTATGATGGTCATAAATCTTAAACTAGTTTTCTTAGGTCCTAATTTGCCAAGAGCAATAGAATTCTGGACATTTCATTCAAGAAGTGCATCCTTTAACCCCCATTGTTCAATTCACGAGATGTTTTATAGAAACATCCTCGATATCCCCTTTCAGCCTCAGTAGAATTGTCCCGTGTCCCCGTGTTCTAGTTATAAAATAATGTATGTTTAGTATTAGTTGTACGTTTTAAATTAGAGAGAAAATGTCCTTAAAATTCGTTAATTTTTGTATAAAATTATTTTTCTAATATTTAAAATACAGTGTACTCGACATTCTTTTTTCTTGTTTTCCTTGCAATTCTTTTTTTTTTCTTCCTTTTTTGATGAGTAAGTTCTATAAAGCAAACATATATTAATTTTAAAAAGGTGTGAATAATTACTTTTTTAATACATAGAGATTATGCATTTAAAATTTGTTTTATGTGGTTTATAAAGAATATTAAAAGAGGAACCTCTATATAACGAAATTTCCATAAAACGAACTTTTTTCCGAGATTTAGCAACTTCATTATATTGAGTCCCGACTGTATATAAAAATAGATGCTTGTACAAATAACATCGTTCAACCGATCACTATGAAAATTGGCATGTGTATTCGTTTTTTTGTGAAGAAGGTTTTTGTGCTATCCTCTTTTTTGTAGCTCCCTACCAGGTGGCGCTACAGCATATCACATACCACACCTTTCAATCAATCGTCAAGTTGCCACCATTCTCACCAAAAATAATGTCAACTTCACTCTATCACTAATACTTCGCTATGTTTCCATTAAATCGGCATTATAATGTAAGAGAAGGCATTGCTTGAGAATTTTTGCAATTTTAACATAAAATAAATAAAACAGAAAGCAATATTAACGTATTACATATCCGCAGATATAAATTAATAACGTTATTTTAAGCTTTCATTACACAAAATTTGTAACAATATGTTACTTTGCTGAGCCATCAGCTTGGGACAAAAATCGACCCACAGTTATAATTTCAAAAAAATCCTTTTTATCAACTATTAGACTTACAGATTTAAAATTTAGCAAAAATAATTTTTGTTCAGCTGAGATATGCGAAAAGGTTTTTTTTTTTGTTGTTTAATTTGCAATTCACGTTAAATTAGTTAATTAAAACCTTCTTTTTCCTGCAATCTGTATTGTTTAGTTTTTCAATTCACACGTGCTAAGTACTGATATACCAGTTAGTAGAATATAAAAAAAAAATAATCAAAGTAAATATTTTATTCTCATTCTTGAATTTATAGTATAAAATTATTTTTTGTCATTTTCATCACTTTCATCATCAAAAATTTCAAAATAATCACTTTAGGAATCACTTGATACTTCACTCACCTTTAGCTTTTGAAATCCTGAAACTGGCATCATTTCACACCTAAAAATGTGTGTCACACTAATTCTCGTAAAATGCTGCATTTGAATCTCTCATTAAATTCCAAGCTGTAATCTATTACTCGCAGTAACAGAAACACATTTAAGAACGCGTCACACGCGGTTGTTATGTTTGAAATAATGCAAAATCAAGATGTATGCTTGCTGCGCGTTCATAACTTTGAGGCATAGATTGAAGGCTAAGTGAAAACTAAGCCTTTTTAGAAATTGTTTTCAGATTCAAATGTATGTGGATACAGAAACTATTATCATTTTTATTTACCTCATACGTACCAACAATTTATTCTTATTCAATATGAAAAAGACATTAAACGTTTTTGCATTTTCTTGCGTGAGAGTTGCACTTTTAAGCAAAACAAAGGTTATTCGCAACGAGCTTCATAATTTTGAATCACAGGGACGAGGACGACACTTAAGCTGACTCCTCGCTCTCTAAACTGCCACACTCTGCCAACGGGAGTACTTTGAGCCATGACAAATTTAACACGCTTCAGCCACTCCGGCATGGCGAGTCTTCAGTGCGACCACGACTCATATCCTCGAAACTTTGACCACGTGACCATAATCACAAAGCTACCGCGGACACGTACTTGTTTTCGAAGATTTATGTAACAAAACATATTACTATAGAATAATATTAAAGAGGATCAAGATGTATTTCCATGAAAAAAATCTGTTGAATTCCTGATTTTGAAAAAGTAATTTTTCAAGCATGGGAATTTGCGCCTCAAGAAAGAAATAATAATAATATTTCATTTAAAAATATTTATCTAACATAAATTTTCTAAATTAAAGCTCCTAATGATAAATACCAGTTAATGAAACCTTATTATTTTATTAAATGAGATTTCTGATTACCATTTTCAGCTTTTTTTGTTTTGTTTTTTTAAATTTCAAAATTTGGTGGCACACTAACAATAAAATAAGCATAAATATTTGTTATTTATTTGCAATACACTATGTAAAATAGTTCAATGTTAAATAAAATTATATGCACTAAAAAGACATCAAAATGCTTATTGTGTGAGTAAAAAATTACATATTAATTATAACAAAGCATTTAATGCAAAATATGAACCTTAATGATTTTTGATAAATTATTTTATATTTGGTCGTAAAAATGATAATGCAACTCTCATTTCGTCACCTGCATTTAAAAGTCTAGATCTTTTTTTCTCTTTTGCATTCTTTTATTTCTTAATGCTGAAAATGCAAGTTCTTACATTGTAGGAATATTTTTAAAACTTATCTAACTATTATGAGATAATCATCTCAAAATTAATCCAAAATGAATTAATTGACTCTTAGGAGGAAAGTTGTGAAATTAAATCTCGATTATTACAAAGCGAAATTAGTTCATTCAAATTCATATACAGATGTATCCGTTATCACAAACGAATTAGAAACCCAGTCGAATTTTTTATTCCTAAATTTGGGAAATAACGTTAAGTCAGCCAATCGTACAACTTTGTAATATTGGTATTCACAAGTTGAAACACCGTTTTTTTCGGTATTAACTGGAAATTTTTAAAATTGTCTCCACTAGATGTTCAGGGATCGCCAACATAGCAAAATAGTGTACGTTTTTGTTTTTATGTTTTCCTAACATGCGGAATTACTTAGACTATGAATATAAAATTGCATCATACAATCAAGAGAAGTGATAAAATAGGTGAATCATCCAAGGTGGCGGGCCAAAACTATCCTATTATAGCTCATGCGATACTGCACAAGTGTAGGATTCGTATCTGTAAAATAGAGGTTGTATTTGTGAAGAAAGCGCGTAATATTTTCATATTTTTTAAATTGGCTAGTTTTTATTCACATTGTATTTGCCCCTAGCATACTTTAGGGTTCAAAATAATTTTCAAATTCATATTATACACTGATAAATAATAACCCATAATATTGATTAAGAATAAGATAATACTGAATAAGATTTAAGATCACATTTCAAAAATTTGTAATCGTACCACAGACTGAATACTGATATTTATACTTTTTGTGATTTAAATAAATAAGATGCCCCTTTTTTTTTTTTTTGTGATTCTTTATATACTGCTATAACTTATATGTTACAAATTATTTTTTCTGATATTTACACTACATATATGTACATAACGGTTTTTACATGTATTACATACCGGTATTGAAATTTTGGTCCGATATTACAATCCCTAGCCGTAGCATAGTGGTTAGGAATCACAGGTATAAGTATTGGCTTTATAAAAACTCTCATACCAAAATTTCTTATCTTTAATAAAAGAAATGTTAAGTGTGTTCTTCCATCGACATTATTTACATTGCTTCTAAACGTGATACATCGTTAAGTCCAATTTGCGAACTTCTGGCTAAAGGTTATGTCGTCCAATCTGTGACCTTGATTTTTGGAGCTACTCGTTTCACGGCAAAGAGAGGTTGATGCAAGTTCATTGAGGTTTAAATTCCCTAAAGTAAGTGAACGAGATTTTATTTACACATCGCGCTGCAAAGCAACAAGAGGTCTATTGGCGGAATGCCTAAGGAAGCACGCCCGAATGGAAAATTTAGAGCTACAAAACGATCCCCACCTTCAATCTTTATTGAATAAAATCATAGTTTATATTTTATACAGTAGCACGCATTAATTCAACTTACAGGTAAATGAAACGAAATACATATGTAATTGCAAGATACAAAAATACAAAGCTGAATTTAATGATAAAGCAATCAAACGGTTAGAGAAGGAAAAAAAATATACATAATTCCAGCATTCTTGCAAATACATCAAAAGTAATGTAAATATAAAATACAAATGCAGCGTACAAAAAAAAGGAGAAAAAAAGGCAGGGAACATTGTAACCACTAAAGAGTACCGTTCCAGTCCCACTTAAGAAATTTGATCCCGAATTGTAAAGACAATTTTAATATATGATTTTAGCTTAGAGTAAAAAGAAGGATTTCAAGTGATAGATTCGAACTAGGGATTGTAATATCGGACAAAAAAAGTTCTATACCGCTATTCGGTATTTCTACCGGGAAATTAATACCGATAGTAGAAATTTTAGAAAAAGAAAGAAAACACAAATGTTTCTTTGTGTTATTTGCCAGTTTTACTAGAAAGTGTAAATATCAAAAAAACAATTTGTAACTTATAAACTATAACAGTATATAAAAAAAATCACAAAAAAGAGAAGAACATGTTATTTATTTAAATCACAAAAAAGTGTAAATATCACTATTCAGTCTGTGGTACTATTACAAATTTTTAAAATGTGATCTTTAAAAACATAATGCATCAACTGTACTGTTATTAAGCGTGGGACGCAATTTTATGCATAAATTACCAGCTGTCGAAAACGCTCTTTTGGAATGCACGCTAGTTGGTGGTACTGTTAACAATGCGTGATATTCTTTTTCCAAGTATTTATCTCTAAATCCCTCATCCTCTCAAATAAATCGATTTCACGTCGGATGGTTTTAGATACGGGTGATTTCTGTATTGTATTTTGATTTGTTGATTTTTTTTTACTATCACTAGTTCTAATTTTTGCTTAAGAGACAATTCTTTTTCACTACTGACATTACTGTCATCATCATCTTCGATAACAGTACCGAATTCTTCTGAATGCGGGAAAAAAACTATATGGGAAAAAAACTTTAAGAAATTGTACAATAAATTTGATTAAATTTGAATTGGTTAGTCTCTTTTCTTCTTTTTCATTTTTATAATCCTTTTAATTATGTAAATACCGTAAGCCACATTTTCTATTTCGGAGACAGTTTAAAAAAATTCTAGTAAAAACCGAAAACCGATATTTAAACTTGTGAATATCGGTATTACGAAACTGTACAAATGGCTCAAAATACCGGTATCCCGGTATATCGGTATTGCAATCCCTAATTGGAACCAGTGTTGCCAGATCGTGCGATTTTTCGCGAATTTTGCTATTTTTTAAAGCTTTTCGCTACTTTTTTCATGCTGTTGCTACTTCGCTAATTTTATGCTACTTCACTTGAAGATCCCGCTACTTTTTGCTACTTTCAACCATATATAAAAGTATTGGAACAAGTTTCAGAAAAATAGCAAAGAAAAAAAATAGTGACTTTAATACCCTAAGAAAACATGGAGTTGTAGTATGTTTCACCTCTCCGAAAAGACACGAAATTCTGTAATTTCTCCCCCTCCCCCTACCACCATCGCCACGAATTGGAGCCTATCTAAGAAAAACTCCCCTCTCACGCCACTTCTGTCCACTGCAAGTGGTAGAAAAAAAGAAATAGGGACTCTTTCTAATCCCGATAGAAGCATGAAAATGAAACATGTAATATTCTTAAAAAATAGGATTAGAGAGAATTTCTACATAAATATTAAACTGGAAAAGTAATTGTGAAAGGACAAATTCTTATAGAACTAAGTAAATTGTATAGTTATCATCAACGGTACTGCATTGAATTAAAGAATAAAAATCTAATTTGTAATTGACTTACGTTGCAGCATTGGACTTATAAAAAATTGCATATAATGACAAAAGTAAGCATCATTTAGAGAGATTATGTGATAAAAATCTGATTAAATCCCTTTTTAAAGGTTTTTTTTATTTATTTAATGGCGTAACGTACACCCTCACATTGCGGAGGGCCCAAGGCCTGACTGACTCCACCTACGTATTAGGTTTTGGGGTCCAAAAGCTGACTTTGCAAGGGGCCCTAATATTCTCCGTTACGTCACTGCCTCTTTCGAATCAACTACTTGTCTTACTATCCCTTTACATAAATTAATACAAGGATAGAATTAAATATTGTTAAATTACAGCTGCCAATTTTAGCAGAATTTTAGTGGATTAATTTACTCTTTCAAAGGGATCATGGTGATCATTGCAAATTAATGAAAACATTAAAAGATTGTTTACTTTAAATGCGTGAATCTCGAAGTTGACATGAGTTTAAAAAGCATTTATTTGCCTATTGAAATATTTGATGATGTCTTTTTGAATAAACTAACAAGCCAAAGTAAATTAATTTCTACAGAATCTACTGAAGAATTCTATCAAATATGTCATAATTTTCTGAAGATTTCATATGAGCAACTTTTAAACCGAAACCCTTCAAATTACGGAACTTTTAAAAAAGATAAAGAATTTTTCCCTGATATTTTTTTAAATTGAAATCGTCCTTTTTTTTCTTATCTGCCTTTAAAATTAGCAGAGCAATCTAAATTATATGTTATGGAGAATCAATGGAGACAAATTTTTAACATACAGTTGTGAAGGATGTTTTTCTATCTGAATCTGAAGTTTTAAATGATGGAGAATTATTTTGGTGTCACATTTTTAATATAAAAGACGCAGTTGGAAATCCATTTTTAAGATATTTAGCTATATTTGCATTAAAGCTTTACAGCCTACCCATAAGTAATGCCACTGTAGAAAGGGCATTTTCCAGAGTGACGTCAAAAAAGACAAAATTAAGGAATCGAATGTGCCTTGAACTATTTGAGTCAATTCTCAGAATCAAAATGAATTTGGAAGAATGAGGGACGTTCTACGTTGATTTCATTCCATCGCCACAAATGCTTCAATATAATTCAGAAATTTATAAAAAAAACTCAGCAGATCACGATACTTAGCAGAAAGAATTTGAAAGTATTTTAAATGAATTAAATAATTAAAGCATTTTAACGTATTTTTTAAAATACTTTTACATAATTAAAAATTTATATTTATGAATTGCAAGTGAAAATCTATTCGCTACTTTTGTTCCCTCTTCGTGCTACTTTGCTGCGGAAGTTTCTGGCAACTCTGATTGGAACCAAGTTTTTTTTAACAATTTGAGATGGAGAGACCCAATGGAAATCCTTAGTCAGAGGACATGCGAACACATAATAACCAGCATCCACAACAGAACCACAAAGGTAATTGGGAGTAGCTTTCAAATTGAAGTGATGTAAATAAGAAACAAATGTGTGATAGTTTGTTAAGAATTGCATGACTCAACTGGAATGGCGACGGGCCTCGTAATTTTGGACGAAGGCCAAGTGACGTAGATGACACCTGATCAAGTATCCTACTTTCCAATTTTCTACACCACGACAACGTGAATCAGCCTATCAAAATGCCATATCTTCCGTTACTCTAGAGCAGCGTTTCTAAATCTGTGGGGCATGCTCTCTAGGGGGGAGCGATAACTCTAAGCGGAGGCGCGAGCATATTGAAAAATCGGAAACAAAAGAACATTTTAAAAAAATTATTACTTTACTGAGAGTAAAAAAAATACATTTTGACATAATAAAAGTAAAATACACATTTACACTGATATAATACACTTATAAATGTATCAGTACTGCACAGCGTATTTTACATATTATTTAACAATAGTAAGTTTAGAACAAGTTTAATAATTACCAGTGACCTCATAGGCAGTGGCATGACGTACACCCACGCATCGTGGGGTACCCAGGGTTCTAGGAGGTCCAAAGCCTAGTTGCCGCCGTGTAAAATGCAACTTGGGGGCCCAATACCTGAATTTGTAGGGGGGCTCAAATGTTCTCAGTTACACCACTGCCCATGGGCTTCTCATACACAAAGTTATATACAAAAATGAACACTCGTCTTGATAGTTTGTTTGGTTTATAAGTAATCCCATAAATGCCGATTAAAAGTTATGCGATTCGTTCCCCAAGGCCATCGTTTTCCACGCAGGCGCGTGTGTGATGTGATGGGGGGATATAAGCAATAAATAAGCAAATGCTCTGAAATAAGTAAATCCATCGCAAACACTGTCAAGGTCCTTTCCTTTGGAATAATTTTATGTATGGCAGGGCACAAAAAAGATCTTACTTTGGAAAGACGTATATATACGTCCGGGCAAATAATGCTTTGGCTGAGAAAGACGTTTATATACGCCGGTAGTTCTTAAAGAGGTTATAGTAGTATTGTAGCTTTAGCGTAAAAGTATATTATTATTGAATTATAACATTGTTATTGTATGGGGAGGCGATGAAAATTATGATTGAGTATTGGGTTGCAAAAGTTGAAAGTTTGAGAAGCACTGCTCTAGGGCCTTATCTCATAACATGCCGACCGCGAGTCCGTGACCATGACCACTAGGCTACCACAGTCACATTTATACAGGGTGTAACTAAACTCTGCGGCAAAACTGTAAGGGATTATAGTACACATCAAGGCAAACAATAGCAAATAGTAAACTTAGGGTCCCAAACGTCTTCCAAAAAAAATAGGTGCCATTCAAGTTTAGGGTCCGAAATTTCGAATGATTATAAAAAACAGAAAAATGGGTCGAATTCGTTAGTGGTTTTCGCTAAAATTATTCTTTTTGTCAGTATTTTCTAGAAAAATAAATTTTAAAGATAAAGCTTAAAAATGTCTATAGGAGGCGCTTTAGACTTTGGAGTAACGAACAACTATTTTTTACCGTTGTTTTTTGTATCACATTAAATGCTTTCAAAAGCTTTGACTTAAATTTTGAGCTCAAATTCTGATTCGTTGGGGGTGATTAAGTAGCTCAAATGGAATTGTGTTCAGGAGGAGAAATTTGGAACTCACTTCCCTCTGAACAGAGTTCAATTATTCCCGATCTTGGTGTCGTAGGGCTTGATGTCGTGGACCAGGCAGCAACTACCTCCTCCTACACGTAAAATAAACGAGAGAGGGAACACAATTTTAAAAAAAAGTATTCATAATAGACATGAACAACTTCTCTGCTCAAAGTAAAAAGAAACAGTTTGATGTACGCACGTAGTGCGTATGAATGAAGGTTGGATGAATGATGACGCGTAGGAAATGGTGCACGCATGATTTTCTTGCGGAATCACAAAAACTGCTCGAGAGAGCGCCCTCCAGCAAAGATGCAGGCCTCACACCACCGGTGGAGGGACTGTCGAACATTTGCAAATACCCCGTGCATGGATATCGCCTGTTACGATGGCAATCCTCGCAACCAGGGCCTCGTCGGAATCGACGGGGTTTGCGTAAAGAAGACTCTTCATATGGCCCCAGAGGATGAAGTCTAGACAGGAGAGATCAGGCGAGCGTGCCGGCCAATTTACCAGACCACCTCGTCTAATTCATCTCCCTGGATATGCTGTATCCAACGCACTTCGCACATCTGAGCTAAAATATGCAGGCTCTCCGTCATGTTGGAACCACTTACGAGCCTTTATGTTGGCTGGAACACTTTACAGTAGAACTTTACATCCTTACATACAGTTAGCACCATACATTTAAATCCTTGTGTACTACACTTTGCATGCAAATCGGTTGATTTGCCTAATATGGTATTTTGCGGGAAGAAATTGCTCATGTATTTTATGAATAATTTTTTTATTGAATTTTGTCATCCGTCTCTCGTTTATTTTACGTTTAGTGGGTAGTAGTTGCTGTCTAGTCTACGACTGAGCATTGTAGATCATGACTATCTAAACTGTATCCAGGGGAGGAGGTGAGTTCAAATTTCACCTCCTGAATTTAATTCCGTTTGCGCCACTTAACCACCCCCAACGAATCAGATTCTGAGCTCAAAATTTAAGTCAAAGCTTTTGAAAGCATTTAATGTGATACAAAAAACAACGGTAAAAAATAGTTGTTCGTTACTCCAAAGTCTAAAGCGCCTCCTATAGACATTTTTAAGCTTTATCTAAAATTTATTTTTCTAGAAAATACTGACAAAAAGAATAATTTTAGCGAAAACCGCTAACGAATCGACCCAATTTTCCGTTATTTATAATCATTTGAAATTGCAGACCCTAAACTTGAATGGCACCTGTCTCCTTCGGAAGACGTTTGGGACCCTAAGTTTCCTATTTACTGTTGTTTGTCTTGATGTGTACTATCACGCCTTGAGGTTTTGCAGCAGAGTTTAGTTACATTCTGAATCTAAAAACCAGATGTATAAAGGTTCGTTCACACCAAGGCAGTAAACAGTACGAGAGGTTTCTCTTTTTAGAACCAAAAATCCTCATTTGCTATTAAACAAGTGTCCTCTCTCTAGAACTTGGAAATTTCGAGGAACGTATTGAACTCTTTGTAAGAAGTTTTTTAGTATTTCAGAAGGAATTTTGTACTAAAATGTGTTTCGAAATCAGAATAAGCACAAATATTAACCTCTTAACTGCGGATTAAAAGTTATGCGATTCGCTCCCCAGTGCCACCGTTTTTTACGTAGGCACGTGTATCCGGTGTATTGGGGAAAAATGGTATGGGGGGATGTGGGAATCTAATTAAGGTTTAATCCACACCATAAAAATAGTAATAATTCATAATAAAAAGGTTAAACATATTTTTAATTTACAATTATATTATAGAACATTATAAAAATTACTAACAATACTACTTAGGTCAATGCATGAAAATTAAATAAAGGGAAGAGTGCGTGCTGATGTCTCGTGCGAGTCAGGCAGAGAAGAATGATCGAGTGTCTCCGGAGAAGACAGGTTTTTGAGTGTGCGTTCATATCAGTTCACTTCTCTTTGCTTGCAAGATGGTTCCAGTTAGGGGGCCCAGGCAGTCCACAACGAGAAGGCACAAATAAGCAAATTTTTTATAAAATAACCAATTCCTCTTCGCAAATTCTGTTAAGGTCGTTTTATTGCATTCCAAAGCCTTCGGAATTGCTTTACTTGTAGAAGAACAAATAAAAGAGCTCTATTTTGGAAAGACGTATATATATGTCTGGGGCTCTTAATATACTGTTTGAGCGGGATGGATAAATACCCCGGTGGCAGTTAAGGACTTAAGTGAAAACTAAATCACATTTTTTAACTAAAAGCGCTGTATCAGAATTTTCCACATTACGATCAGAAAGTTTAGCGCAGTGAGTGTATTTTATTTTTGATAAATACTTATATTCTTCTTTAGTCATCACTTACTGGGAGAAGAACCACCAATTTATTTTTCTATTCTTCTAACAAAGCATCCTCAAATCGTTCCGCTGTATAGTTGATTTATCTTGTTTCGCCATTCATTTATCAATATGTTATTGATCAACAGAACAAATGGCAAACTCGAAATTTTTTTGCTATTATTTAAGCTGCAAAACTAGTTTGTAGGCAAAAATTTTGTCCTTATTCAAGGTCAAAAGCTTGTTCTTCCACTATATGCATCGATTTTTGAGGTGGTTAAAAGCGATTTTGATGCTTTTGAGAAAGACCAGAGACGCTTACAATTATTTATGATACCCAGCGTCGAAAATTTATGTCTCGTGGTAGAATATTATTTCTTATATTTTCTTTTAAGAAGAGTTTTATTGTGTTTGTTTTTGGAACGAAGTACATGAAAGATGCAGAAGTTTTATGAAAGAATTAGAATGTTAAAGAATTTTAAAAGATACTAAGGCTATTTTTAAAAATTCATAAGAGATTACAATACCAATACAGTTAAGCCTCCGTGTTAGATTCAAATTAAAAATCCTTTTTACGATGTGGTTCTTGCAGATTGCTCCAGAATTAGTAAAGAGAGATGTGAAACTTTTATGAAGTACTGGAAGAAGGAAGAAATATGTCCGCTATTTCTGAATAAGAATCTTCCACATGACAACAAGTAATATAAAAAAAAAATTAAGTCAATTCCTACTTAGATCGACTAAGAAAAATTTTATTTTAGCTACTTTTTTTTTTAAATAGTTACAATTAATATGTATAACATAATATAAATATGTATATACATAATACAGAATCACAATATTAAGTGGTAATTAATTTTTATTAATTATCATTAAGGTATCGTATTGTCATTCAAAACAATCGTGTCTATAAAATTTCAGTTCAACTGAATGCTTTAAAACGTGATAATAAAAATCTTTTAAGGTTTTGACCGAAGTCGATAAAAATGAAACCAATGTGGCTGTATCTGTAATTCGTTAAATAATTAATTTCTGTCAACTAATTTTAATTAATTAGAATTAAATTATCGTAATTTTACCCAAAACAATAGTGTATGGAAAATTTCAGCTCAAATGAGCGCTTTAAAATGTGAGGGAAAAAAACTGTTTCAAGTTTTGACACAAGTCACCAAAAGTGTCGCTAAGTTACCAAAAATGATGCCAACTTTGCTATATTTGTAAATTTTTGAATAATTAGTTTTAATCAATTAAATTTTATTTATTATTATTAAATTACTGTATTGTCATCCAAAATAATCATGTATATAAAATTTCAGCTCAATTGAGCGCTTCAAAATGTATTTTATTAACGATTGAAAATTCCACCAAGATAAATAAAAAAAAATATAGAGAGAGTGTGAACTAATAGTAGAAATTGAAATAAAAAGAAAAATATAACTTACGTTCTATGGCAAGCATATATTACCGACATTGAATTAACCGCACAAATTCTAAAATTGGAATACGTTCACGGAAATACGTATAGCGAAAAATACTACGTGAAAAATAATTATTTATAAAGATTAATCAATAAAAGAAAAGAAAAGTGCATTTTTTTGTTATTTTATTTTTTTATTAATATTATTAATTTTATGTTACATTATTTTATTAAATTTTATATATTTAGGATTTCGGCAAATCCTATATTTGCATTTTAGTATTGGAGCTTGCCGTGTCCGTGACCCTTTTGGATTAGAATCGTTACAAACGGAAAAATATGAAATGAAGTCCATGGCTGCCAATTAAGCGCCTACGACACCTACGAAATTGGGGTTGTCAATTGGGTGAGTTATCTCGAAAGTTTGCAATGTTGTGATAATACATAAGTACCGGAAAAGTTCTGAATGTATTACAAAGGTTTCTTTCTCTTCAAATTAGTCTCTATATCAAGTTGGGTGTCATTTCTTTTATTAGATCGAGCTTCAAGTGGCTCAGAATAGAGTCAGCTTTAAAAAAAATCACCCATATATATAGAGTTATGAATTTTGAGTAATTAATGAATTTCATTCTAAAAAATAGTGTAAATAATTTATATCTCGATATTTAATACATTAATATTACTTTCTCTTGTATTTATTTTAGGATACAAATTGTAATATTCATCCTACCTATTCATAATATTCATGTAATGCTGTCTCTTCCATTTTAATGGCGTTTCAAAGAAAATTTGGAGAGATGCTGGCGATATAGTCAATTTAGCATGATTTTTGGCGATTTGGTGAACATTCTGGTGACTACTTGGGATGACATGTTGGCCATAGGGATACTTATGGAAATTACTGGAGAAAACTACAATATCACGATCTATGACATAAAATGATTTTTCGTGAAATGGTTGGAAGGTAACTGCGCAAACTATAAATAGCAATTGCTTGCTGAAACTGAGTCAATATTACTTCAGTTGTTAAAGACTTCAATTGCTATTATTGACCGTACCATTGCTTGTTGATACTCTTTATCAATACATATTTGTATTTTTAGACACTGTGACAGCTACGTCTTATCACTACAAAAGGGATTTGAAACTTTCTAGAATTTATTGTGAGAATTTTTTACGGTTTATTCTTATTTGCTGTTTTAAGGATTATTTTTGACAGAAAATTTCATCGCTGTTGAGGAACTGTTTTGTTCTTTGGGACTAACAACACAAAATGTACGAACCATCATAAAAAAAATTCATTTCAATATGACAATTTAATATAAGAATGTAACAGTTTTCTTATTAGAAAGGTTGGAGAAGTGTTTATTTTTCAGTAAATGGCACGAAAGTTCCTTCAAAAGAGACTCGGAGGAAGATATGCATTTTTTTCGTCTAAATGGTTTCCAATCAAGAGAAAACCAAATGTGTGTGTGTGTGCTTAGATTTCACGAAATATGATACCCCAACGATTCTCTACTTAAGTTTCGACAATGTTACAGAAGCAAAGCTCCTGGGGTCAAATTAAAATAAAGTGATAGCATGAAATGTCTAAAGAAACAGCCAGCACATTAAAGATCTTCCCAAAAGTGACAGGCATAGTTTGAGAGACGCAACGGTTGAACGCGTTCGGTAATCGTTTCAATGGAATCGTGTTAAATTAACTTGTGAAAAATCGCGTGAACTTCAAATATAGCAAATAGTTTGGTCAGCTACGATGGTGAGGTCTTGACTGTCTGTGAAGTTACAACTCAATTACTATCTGCGGTTCCAGCTCTTGCAAAAGGTGTCTTTTCCATAGGATCCCAAGCAGTAATACATCAACTCACTGCCCAAACACAATTCAGTGACGAACTAAAATTGCGGAGCTCATCTCATATGGCTCGACTGTGGCCTTACAGTGGGTCCCAAGTCATGTTGGTGACCCCGGCAATGAAAGAGCCGACCAAAAGGCCAAGCAGGGAGCCATGTCGACTCTACCAGAAATCCCCTTGACCCTCAGAAGAGCAAAGAGCATTATATCTACATGCACTGACAAATATACTGCCATGACCCAAAACACGAATTTTGAAAAGCCATGGGAAACTCTGGTCACTGGGGGCCCAATCCCGAGGCACATTTAAAAAGCCGAGGCTGTTTCCCGCTTTTGCCTAACTACCGGACATGGCTTTTTGGGAGTATACGTCCACTGGCTTGGCGTGGATGCTAATGAGGCCTACCCAATCTGTGGCCATGCCAGAATAGATAGCGACCACCTGTCCCAATGCACTGGACTCGATGAATACCCGGCTGACGACATCGTCAGTCGGTACTGGGAGTCTCGGCGTCAAATGGTCAAGAAACCAAGCACGGACGATGGAAAAACAAATAAATAGTTTGCTAAGAGTGTTTTATAGAAGAGGCTTAGGTTGCCTGCTTATAAAGTGCAAGACATGGTAAAGAGCATTTGGCGAGAATTGAATGATCTCTTAGACATTCCCCGAGCTACCATACGTTAAATTTACTAAGGCATAAGTCTTAAAAAATCAGAATAGTACATAAAATGTATCCAAGCAAACATATGTCTAATTAAAATACTTTAAGCACAATTAATATTTATCATGAAGGCAAAGCATTAAGTTCACCATATTTAAATAAAAATAAAAAATAATACAACTTTACTCAGCTACAGCAAACATAAAATTCGCATGTCGTTAAGAATGAGAACAAAACTATACAATTGTAAGAAAACCATTATTATTTCCTTACAGAAAAAGCAGAACCGCTTTTATTCCTTAATGTGCATCAGGGTCGAAGTGCGACGTCAAATTTTTTTTTTTCTGACGTCTGGATTGCTTACTGTTTGTGTCATGTGTCACTTGGATAGCTATCAAAGAAATGAGAGAGAACGAATTCCCCATACACCTGATTCAGCAGACATATTTTGGTAGATTTTGTTACGTCTTTTCTGTCGCTTTTTGGGAGTAAACTGCCATCTTCGTTCATTGCTTGAAGTTGATCTTCGAGAAATAAAATACGAAACGAAGTCAAGCCGCTGTTGGAATTATTTCTTCAGATTTACTCCATGCTTCAGAATCTTTGCAAAATAGTTTATTTAGAGTCATTATGATTTTCTTTCATGTAAATAAATAAAAAAAGAAAAAGAGATATGTTCTCAAGATGCATTTTAAAAATTACACTTACTAAATCTGTGAAGAAATTGATATATATATATATATATATATATATATTCACTTTTATACAATTTCACCGAAAAAAGAAAATGAGATTTATAGAATAATGTTAATAATAAATTTTTTTGGAAAAATAAGGTAAAGAATCTACTTAATCCATCATATAGTAGTAGAAATTTTTTTCAAATAGTTGCATTTTGGCAACCAAGCTTTTGAATATACGGCAGGTCCATAAGTTTAAAAGCTCTTTTTTTGGTGTCACCATCTAATGCTAGATCTCCTTACCAAATGTTTGACCCTTGAATTTATTCAATTCAAGCTCTCATTTGGATGCTAAATATTGCTTTGATCTAATTTTGCGGAGAGTGCCAAAGCCAAATTTATGCTCAAGGGATATTTCACATGCCACATAATCATATGATATGCGTACCTACGGTTCTCGTATCCAGAAAATCTATTGACTCCACCTGGAATTGAAACCGCAACCCAAATAATAGATACATTTCCAATGCATTTCCTGAAAAGCATTGTGAAATAAGTATTATTATTTTACAAAAAAGGAACCAAAAGAAGAAAAAAAACAGTGTAATGTAAACATAATAGCTGCCTTGCAGCTAACATGTCGGCTTTTCTATGCAGTTAGCACTATGCCATTCGTATCCACGCTTGCATGAATAAAATATTGCAGGATCCTTTCATCTGACATCCATCCGACAGTCAGCCAAAAAACAAAAACATTTCACTTGGAAGTCGAACCTCGAAAGGAATTTGAAAAGTAAGAAGGGACACACCTTCCCCAGAGACAAGAGGCAGATCGCTTGGAAAGATCAAAAAGAGAAATTGTATTGTGCCCTCCTTTTTCACCAACAAAGTAGTCAACAGCATTAAACCCTCAATAATTAGAATATCTCGTACCTTACTGTAAATACTGCAATTAATAGCTGTAGACGTAATGAATCAAAAATTGAATTTCTTAAGTCTCACGCTACTCATCAACTTTCCCAAATAGTCATAACATTTATTAAAGATAATTGTGCTGAAAAATCCGAAGGTTCTGTTCCTAAAATTCTAATCCATCCATTCGCATTTGTAGATGTCGTAGCCGTAATAAATCACAAACAAGATGATGTTTTAATCTCAATTTATTAATCTTACTGAAGGAACAAATAATTTATAGTGGGAAAACTACGTTACACTAGTATCTATTGCCAGCAACAAGTCTGTGACGTTAACCACTAGCCAGACGTGACCAACAGAATTAATGTGCTAATCTATTTGCTGAGTCTTCAATGGTTTCAGGACTCGATCCCGTGACTCGACAACACCAACAAAGAGTTCGTGATCTCTGAAGAAACACGAGGGCTGTTGGTGACGTCATTTTGAACCTCGTCCGAACGACAAGACGACACATGAGTTGGTATCTCCCTTTTCATACTACGCCCAGAAGACACGTTTGAGCTCAAAGGTGAGTGAGTGACGACACTTCAGCTGGCTTCCTCCTCTCCTAACTATCACACCACATCAACAGGAGGACGCTTGATCTCTCGACAGATATAGCGTGTATCGCTTCCTTACACGTCTTCAGCGGATGGGTTTTAATAGCGCAAGAGCCAATTTTGGCTAAGCTGCGCCAAACGCTTGTTGAAGTATTAAAAGTATAAACTCGTTATATGGTTTTATAAAAGGATTTGTAGTAATAAAATGTAAAATCACAAAATGTGTTTAAAAAGTCAGTTTTAAAAATAAAAAAGTAAACAGATTTTGGTGGGGATTTCCCCGTCCAAGTCCAATAAGTATGATTGAAAAATGTTACTTTCTGTATCCGGTCGGGGTTAACTAGAGTCTGATATCTACTTTTACTTCTACTTCTTCCTCATAGACGTCCTATACAAGTATGTCCTCGTCTGACGTGTGATGTAAAGGTGTCCTTTTCTTGGGTTTGTCATTTGTATTTCTATTTTTGGAATAATACTTCTGCTAGGACGCTTTTTCCTGCGAAGTTCTGAAGTTTGTTTTGCAGCCTGAGATGTATAGTAGGTATGATATTGGATATAGTGGTAGTTTCAAGAACAGGACTTGTTTTAGCTGCTAAAGGTGAAAACATTGATAATGTGGATAAAGAAAGTGATTTATTGGATGATGATAATGCAACAGAGGTACATATACTACTAGATGGGAGCAGTATCTATTAAAGGAAAAGGGGGTTGAAATTCTAACGACGTTATAACTGCAACAGAAGATGCAGATGGAAAGGGATGTGCCTGAGTTGAAGTAGACGATTTGGAAACTGCAAGAATTATGGAAGACATAGTAAGTTTCGGAGCGGATATTAAAGGATGTAGTAATTTCAATGGCGGGCGTACTAATTTAATAATGGTTTCATCAGTTTGGGTTGTTGCGCGTGCAGTTAAAAATTTGGCAACCCTGAGCATAGCTGTGGGATAATTGCGGGGTTATTAATTTTCCTACTTCTAAGTATGATATATTTTTTTTCTCGGACTTGTTTTTCTATCTTCAATTTCGGGCATAGTTTTGAATTGGCATAATGAGGTCTGGAACAATTAACGCATTTCTGCTCCACATCAATTGTACACGGCTGTGAGTGTCGGTACTAAGCTCGAACTCACGACCCGCCTGCCACAAGTCCGTAACCTTGACCACAAGGTCAAACCTCCACATGAGGTTTTTTTATTGACAAGGGTATTATGAGATACTGAAACAATTATTGCTAAAAATGCACTGAATTGAATAAAAAAATAACAATAATTAAAGAAATTTTAAAAAAAAGCAGTTAAATGAAGAATAACAATAAAAAAATTTCTAAGTTGTGATTAATGAGGGTTTGAGCTTTATATTCCTTCTTTTATAACATAGACACATTTAAACTAAACTTGCGAAATGTAAAATTTATTTTGATTTAATGTACTTTTCCCAATGTGTGTCCTAACTGTCAAAATATGCCTGCAAGTCTCTCTGGAAAAAGTCAAATAAATGTCACTCGCGTCAATTACATTCCACAACTCAATTTTTTTTCTCTTGTTTAACTTTGAATAATTCTAAACCCGATGGCATATTGCAATTTTAATATAGCCAGGAGGTTATTGAAAAATCGTTTATTATTTTCCCCAGCTCTCGTGTTCTTTTTCCCTTTCGTATTCTTAATACGGTTATTTTGGTTTTCGCATCCCTTTGAACATAATAGTTTGTTACATTTTCAAGTGCAAAAGCACTTTTAGTTCGTATTTTTAAAACTTAACTGATTTCTTTAAAAGGTAAACTATGATTAAGGGGACATGGTACGATTTACGAAAAAATTTTTAATTTAAGGATTTTTAATATTCTTTTGGTTGCCTCCTATGGATGTGTACTATGTTAAACATATTTTGTGCTCAAAATTTCATAAAAAGCTAGCCATGTAATTTTTTAAGGAAAAAACTTGAAATTTTTGAAGTGATTTTAAAATGCTACTCTTACAAAAATTGACGTACACCCATGAAATTTGATTTACAAGTACGTCAAACTATGCATAATAAAAGTTGGTATGGGTTTTGCGTTAACGTGATTGGTATTCTTACAATACTTCTTTTTAGGAATGTTTATTGAAAATTCTTTAAAAAATGTATAAATTCTGAGTTTAATTATTTTAAAAAAATAAATATTGCTTTGATTCAAAAATTCATACCAACTTTTGTTACATGTACTATTGGGAATAGGTAAAAAAAATTTCAAAGCATTAGGCGGAATAGAAAAAAAGTCTTAGCATTTTAAATGAAGACAAAATAGTTATTTTATCTTTCTGAGATACGGCAGTTTAAAGTTTTGATTTGCCATAAGGATGTGAATAAAAACGAACGTAAAAGCTATCATAATTCTGTGTTTTTTAAGTTTAGAGCTTTCAAATTTTGTGAGGTTATAGAAAAGTATATAAAGTAAAATGTAGGCTAAAATAATTAAATTTGATTTTTTGACCGATTTTGGTCAATTGAATCGCACTGTGTCCACTTAACTTGCTAATGAGTAACAAGTAATATTAAAAAAGAACATTTTTAATTCAATTCTTACTTAAATCAACAAAAGAAATTATAATTCATTTTCTATTTATTAAATAGTTACAATTAATACAAATATAACAATACATAGGACAGAATCACAATAATAAGTGACCAAATAGAAAGCGATTTTCCTTGCAATATTCCCTTTTTCTTTCTATATAGGGCTATGGAATATTTTTTTATTTCTTTGTTGATATGTTTTTGTTAATTATATTTAATTATTCCAATAAAATAGTATAGTAAAAAAGAAATCACATTCTCAGAAACTAAACCATTCGAGGTGGGATTTGAACCCACGATTTTGGATTAGAAGTCCAATGACCTATTCATTACACTAAAGGGACACAACGAACAATTTTCCTTTTTTATATGCTGTTGGACTATTATTTTTGTTTGTTATTATTTATTCATTTTTCAATTTAATTAATGAATTTTTATTTTTAAAAAAGTATTAGCATCAGAGTCTTCCACTACAAGTTCAAAAAAATGTATTTGAAATTGAATGGATGAATAGAAAGTATTTTATTAACGATTCAAAATTTGAACGATATATATATATATATAAGGAGAGAACAGTAGCGCACACAAAACTTTTTCAAGGGGGGTGTCTAGGGTCGAAAGTTTACCGTTTTGGTATTATGCTCCGATACGCCGCCCAACATATTCTTTTGATTTTATCGATTTTCAGAAACAAAAACAATACAAAATTAAGTATTAAATAAATAATTAGCATTAATTAATAAAACTAACTATATTAATAACAAATACATAATTAAACTTTATGTAATATATACATAGGATTATAACCAATCGAAAATAAAATCAAGGGCTATGGGGGTGTCCGGACCCCTAGTACACCCTCATTGTGTGCGCCACTGATATTAAAAAATAATAGGTACAGAAGGTATTAAAAAATATCTTTTCATTAATGTACCGAAAAGTAAAAAATAATTTTCAATAAAAAAATATTTATCTTCAAAGGATATTCGGAGTTATGAATGTTTTAAATTCAAATTTCTTCTTTTCTTTGTCGATTGGATTTCATGTATTTTGTGAAGAATGTATTATATTTAACTTTGCATAGAGTTATTTACATAAGCGTCGCACAATAACGCAACTATTGGCGGCATACCTCGTCAAAGTTTATACCTTTTCAAGTGAAGAGGACTACACCTGAGCTGGCCCCTCCCTCTCCTAACTACCACACCAGTGGGAGGACATTGCGCATCGACAGATTTAATGTGCATCGTCCCCTCTACACGGTCGTCCTTATGGCCCCAGGACTCCATCTCATAATAATCGGGCCACGCAATCATGGTCATAACACCTAGGCTACTGTGGCCACTTACGCTACATAAACAATAGAGTATTCTACAATAAAATTAACTGATGTTAATTAATTTTTAGAATATTCGAAAAGCATATTGTGAAACGAACTTAGTTAAAATGTATTTGCTTTTTTTTTTTTTTTAATGTTTGTAGAAAGAAATATAAATTTTCCATTTTCCTTCAGGAAAGAAATAATTAAATTTTATTTTTCAATTCCCACTATTTGTTCACTCACTGCCTGTATACACTCATGGACAAAAAAAATCAGCGCACGAAGAAGGAGTTGAAACGAAATTTTATATAGGTAATGACTACTTTGATGTAAGTAAATGATTAGAAATTCAAAGAAAAAGGATAATTTTTTTCAGAGAAAAAGGCAAAAGAAAGGAAGAACTCCTTCTAGCGCGAATGTCTAAACACGATGGGGCATTCAGGCCTACAAGTTCTGTAGGATGTCTTGAAACATTTCGTTCTATATTTGCTGTAACCTTGCCTCTAGTTCAGCGTTTCTCAAACTTTGGGGCACGCCGCCCTAGAGAGGCATGGTAACTCTACAAGGGGGGCACGAGCATATTAAAAAGTTGAAAACAAAATGTTATTTTTAAGAAATTATTAATTTATACTGAAAGTAATCAAACAAAATACATTCACACATAATAAAAAATAAAACACACATTTACATTTGTAAATGTATCAGTACTATGCAACGTATTCTATAATTAATTTAACAATACTTAGCTAAGAACAAGTTTGATAATTACTAGTGACCCCATAGGCTTGTATTAATACTTATCTTGATAATTTTTATACGGTTTATAATTAATCCCTTAACTGCCGATTAAAAGTTACAAGATTCGCTTCTTAATGTCACCGTTTTCCACGTTGACGCGAGTATGTGATGTTTTTGGGAGAGAGGAGGACAGGAATAAAAAAAGCAAATACTCTGAAATAAGTAAATCCTTTGCAAACATTGTTAAGGTCCTTTTATTGCATTCCAAACCATTCGGAATAATTTTAATGGTAGAAGTGCACAGAAAAGTTCATACTTCGAAAAGGCGTATATATACGTCCATAAAATTAATGATTCGGCTGTGTGAGACGTTTATGTACGCCGGTGGCACTTAAGAGGTTAAAGTCGTATTTAAGGTTTAGCATCAAGGTATAGTATTATAGAATTAAATACATTGTTATTGCATGGAGGGGGGCGCGAAGAAAATTATGATTTAATATTGGGTCGCGAATACTAAAAGTTTGAGAAGCACTGCTCTAGTTCGTTCAAACTCGTGGGATGCCCAACCTGCCATCCCCATTGATTCAAGATGCGCTAGATTGGAGACAAATTTGGGGATCGGGCAGTTCCAGGAGGAGTAGGAACAGTACGGAGACAATCTTTTGATACCCTTGCTGTGTGAGTCCGAGCATTGCATTGTTGAAAAGTGGCTCTTGGGAGCCATTGCATGAGTGGCAACACATGTGGTTGCAAGATGTCATGGACATACCACTGGTGGTGATGGTCATGGGGCCATGGATCAATACTAGGGGTGACCGTATTTTGTAGGCAATGGCACCCCATACCATCACACCAGCTGTAGGAGCGATGTGTCGCTCTAAAGCAAAGGCAGGATTGAGACGTTCACCACTGGGCTTCAGACATGAACACGATTGTCATCACTGCTGAGATTGAATCTGTATTCATTTCTATAGACGACCTGGTTCCATTCCGCTAAAGTTCAGTTTCCTCGTGCGTGGCACCACTCCAAACGGATGCGTCGATGGGTGGGCGTCAAGGGCAGCACACGTAATGGGCGCCGCGATCCCAAATGTCCTTCAGCCAGGTGCCTTCGTATGGTTCGAGAAGACACAGGTGAGGGTGCTACCTGTGCCTGGATGGCGGCCGATGAAACAGTTGACTGTACGCGTGCATTTCTTACGATGTGGTGGTCTTCTGGACGACTGGTCTGTCGAGGGCGTCCTGAGTCTGGTATTCGTGTAAATGACATCTCTCGGATCCAATGGTTCCAACACCTCCTCACAACACAATCAGAGCGGTCTAATTGACGAGCTACTCTCCTAGCTGACCAAGCAGCTTCTATCATGCCGATGATTGTCCTCCTCTCAAACTGCGACAACTGCTCATATTGTCTTCGAAAACGGCGTATTGGCATGTCTATCTCAGTTTGCTTTGTAAACGATTCAGCACACTCAAACAAGCTTTGATTACCTGTTTTATACTTCACGAAGAACAACGTTAAACGCCCTCTACCGACTATACGTAATGCGCAATCACGCTGCCTTTCTAATCATTTGCATATCTCCCCGACATATACCTTTATGCCAAATTACGCAATTATTTCTTGGCCATTTCTTCGCCATTGACGCAATTATTTCTGGTGCGCTAATTTTTTTGTCCATGAGTATATATATCTTGTACAAATTTTCAATCGCTAATAAAATAATTTCTATTCATCCATTATGGTTCAACTATATTTTTTTAATCTTTTAGTGGATAGCACTTGATGTTAATATAGTTCTTTTCAAAAATTATTTCATGTATTAAAGTAAAATTAAATGAATTGCAACAAACGAAAATAAATGTCCAGCAGAATATATTGAAAGGAAAATCTTTCGGTGCGTCTCTGGAGCGCAATGGATAGCGCGTTGGACTTCTAATCCAAAGGTCGTGGATTCGAATCCCACATGGGATGTCCTCGTTTCTGTGAATATGACTTTTTATTATACTATTTTATTAGAATAATTAAATTTAATTAATGAATAAATTTTGACAAACTAAAAAAATAGTCCAACACCCTAAATCGAAAGGAAAATTAAAAATTACAAGGAAAATCGTTTTCTATTTTGTCACAATATTGTGATTCTGTCATGTGTATATACATACATACTTATATTAATTGTAATTATATGATTAAAAAATAACCAAAATAAAACTTTTCTTTGTTGACCTACGCAGAAATTGACTTAAATATTACTTGTTTTCACTATTCTATGCAACCTATTCTTGACTGCCGGCAACAATAAAAATGGCATTGTTCAATTTACATATGAAAAAGTATCCCCACTCAGAAGTTTTTCCTTTCTTCAAAACAGATCATGATTCATAGAAAATCCACATATTTTAAATTCTCACGGATTTTTTAAAAAAGAAGGAAAGGAACCGATTTCTCTCTCTTTTTTATCAACTAGTAATTTTCCATATTGATCTTTTTGCTCCATCAATACTTTTTTTAGTCTTCGAAAAGTTTCAGAGTATTATGTATAGACTAGGTTGCTCTGAGAAATGGTGTGCCGGGGGATTTATGTAGATATTTATTCAGTATGACCACGAGGTCGAATATTAAAGCATTTTGAATACTTCTCCATAAATATACAGATGCTACAAGTTTAAACAGAAGAAACATAGCTAATATTATCAAATGAATTATTTTTTCCAGAAATTGTTCAATAAAATAAAAACTGAAACTTTGCCCATCCATTCAAATACATGAATATATATTCCATTAGAATAAAACTCGCATTTCCATACTTTTCTCACACGATTTACAATGTTGCGGTAGCCTAGTGGTTATGGTCACTGACCCATAGCTGGAGTGTCTAGGGTTCGAGTCCTTTTGCCACTAAAGACCAAAAACGTAGAGGAGGTCGATATGCACGGAATTCTCTCACCCACACAATTGATATGAATCTAAATATTTTAATTTTCATTAAGTATTGTAATTTCACAATATCTTATTATTCAGTGTTTTTGAACCGTATCTGAAATGTATATTTCCGTTGTTTGTATTAAATTTGTTAACTGCCTTGTAATCAATCACAACGTAATGGCTGACGTATTTGATGGAATGTTAGACAGATACTTCAGGGCAGTTAGTGGTCGTGGTAGCATGGTGGTTATGGCCACATGCTCGTGGCCGTCGTGTCACAAGTTTGAACTCTAATGCCACTGAAGACTCGCAGTGTAAAGGAGCTGGAGTACGCTAAAACTTTCGAGTGTCAAAGTCATCCCTTTTGCGTGGTTGTGGTAGTTTAGAGAGGAGAGTGCCAGCCCAGGCATCATTTTACCGAGGTTCAAAATTATGAGATATGTTGCCTCTTGCTGCTTTTCCGTGAGACGTCAATATAGCTCTCACTGTCACTCAATCGAGGCAATTTGAAAGGTAAGGTTAGAAACCCTACAAGGAATTATTTATGAATTAAATGAGAAGCATAGCATAATATAAGCATCGGTACATTTTGCTTCTGTGCATAATCATGAGACATTTGAGCCGTCGGTAAACCTCGTATAAACCAATATAGAAAAAAAATAACTGAAATTCATGGAGACAAGGCAACTTCGTAATTTCAGTATCGGTTCCGAAACAGCAATTTTTCAGAAGCATCTTCAAGGAACTGAAGCGAGGAAAATCAATTGGCGTGAGATCAGGGCTGTAGGAAAGACTGTGCTTAACTGCTCCAATGTTTTTCAACTCACACATCTGTTCGTCCTCTGTTGAATTCCGTAGACCAACCCCATGCCTGTTTTCATAATATTACACTCTCCTATAATTTTTCGCGTGAGTATTATTTAAATACAAATCTTCATAAACCAGTATAAGAGAAACTGGCGTGAAAGTCACGGAAACACGTTAAAAAATGACTTGGGGAGTTTTTACATCTGTTCCGAAACGCAATCCTCTGAGGTGCTCTTTTTCAAGGAGCCGAAGCGATGAAAATTAATTGGATGTAGAAGGGTGAGTTTAAATTTGATCATCTTTGTTGGCTTCCTTGAACCAACTACATTTCTGATCACACTTACTTTGTGTACTTCAACAAGTTACCGATAAAATTCTGCGCAAATTTTCTTTAGATAAAAAAACTATCACACTTCTCATTTACACATTACATTTAAAAAAACACTGTGAATATGACAGACTTATATTTGCTTTAAATACAAGCCTTTTATAGATATATACGCATTCATTTTTTTTTACCCCGATGCGATTTAGTTTTAGTAATTAACGAAAGGAGGAAGTCGAAATTAATCGATAATGTTATTTAACTTTTGAGGATTTAAGCTTGAGGAAAACTTGGAAAATCATTTAGACCTCATATAAAGAAAATTTCTAAATAAATGATTAAATAACATGAAACAGTCTATGTCACTAAATATTTTTGAGAGCATTTCTTATTCTCAAAACTTTATAACCAAAAGAAAACCTCCATTGTATTTAAATGCAGCGGATAAGATAGATGTAGTGACGTTTGGAAAAATTGATGGGTAGCTTGAGAGTTGAGAAATTAAATAATTTATTTATTACTTCCACAGCGATTAATTACAATATATGCAGTTGGTTACAAGTTGTTCTAGTTATTGACTAAGTCCCATCTACAGAGTATATTATTAGTGAAAGAGGAGGCAATCACAACCGTTCTTTCCAGTGTTTCCTAATGGACTCCTTCTTAACTGACCACTGGGCTTAAGGTGGTTCCTCTCTTACACCTCGAATTACAGACGGGGTTTCCGATTCGCAGGTGGGATCCAGCCGTTGGGTTTCTTACGCCATCGGTTATTGGCGTCATATCAGATCAAAAGATCCTGCTATATTTTTCTATCCACTCGTACACCCCAAAAGATGTAAGGCAATCTACATAAAGAAGCTGATTTTGTGGCTGTGTGGCGCGGTAACATTATAATGTTCTTTGCGACGATTTCGATGGTACATTTGGTTGTTAGGATTTCTAAAGTTTAACAAGTTCTGCCGATGTACTAAAGTACAAAAAGTGATTATGTATAGTATGCCCTATTAATAACAACCCCCCATAATAAATGCTTTAACTTACGGTTAAGGTCCAGCTGAAAGGAGGCTGTAGTAGGTTTCGCCAAATGGGTATTAGAAGCCTTGCAGGTGTATTCCATCATGAGATCGGTCCTCTGCACCTTTCTGAGCACGAGTTCATTCCTGACGAACCTCTGCTTGATGACAGTGAAGTCGTCGTCGAACAGAACGGTACCGCGCCACCAGGTGACATTAGGGTAAGGGTCCCCTGAAACGGAGAAAAAATGGATTTAGCACCTCGCAAAAAGTGGGTTCAACTCAATTTAATGGAATTTAGAGAATTCAGAATCACAGTTATTTGTTCAGGAATTGATGCCTTCTGCTGTTAAATGTATTTAAATAATCACCCAAGCCTTTGAAGTGATTGTTCACTGATTGCTGTGCCGTACGCCTGGTTTAGAATACCGGAGAAGGAATAGGTTTTCTTGAATTAACAGTGCCTTTGCGGCATGGGGAATCTCTAGAGGTTGGTGTAAGGAGAATAGAAGTAGGAGAAACCCTGACCACCTATCCAACTATGGTCCATGGATCCATGGGAATCCACAGGGCCGTTTTGGGGATTGCACGAGTTCTCTCATAAAACGCTTAGATTTTCCTCTATTACAAACTATGAAAGGCCTGGTGGAAAAATAGAAAGATCTGCCATCATTGGCTAGATCACTTAATTGCACTTAATGAAAAAACTCCACTAGAACATGAACTTATATCAAAAATATTAAGTCAGGGAGGGGTGGATAGAATCATGGTGGACCACGATGTCAGACTAATACATAAAGGGTGTCTGTGACGATCGAAAGTTAAGAGCCGCTGTGACTTAGAGGATTCATTTTTCTTTGGACGATATTTCATAGTACTAAAGCTAACCCCTTCTCTCGGGTGCTAGGGTTAATGGAATTTAAAGCCATTTTTTTGCGCTAAAAACATTTTAAAAAACTATTTATATTAAACTGTTTTTCACACCCAGCAAATTGTTTACAGTATTCTTCAGTTGACTGGTTATAGGTGAAATATTATTTCCTGGATACATTGTTTAGAAACGGGAAAAACACGTGCAAACACAAGAGATCTGAAGCTTGCTTGTTTAAAGTTTTAGAAGCTCAGACTTCCTAACAGTCCTGTTTTGACAACGTTCTCATAATTTTACATGACTCAGACTTCCTCGAGTCTGCTTATGCGTGTGACCATTATCGCGCAGAAAACATGTTATTCAAATACGATTCACAGCAAATTCAACATACCTCACTTCTGCTTTCTTTTTTAAGATGCCTCATGATAAAATTTATTTTTACATCACATCGCTTAAGAAACATCAGTGCTAAAAACAAAGAAAATGTGCCAAAAGTTATAATTAAATCTATGCAGCTTTTGAAATAAGTTTCCTTTCCTTTTTCGTTTAAATCATATTTATTAATCAAAATCACTCATAGAATCCAAACAAAAACGAGCAAATCCATAAATATCGCAAAGATGCTCAAAAGAATTTATCATTGTTTAAGAAACATTTTTTGAATTCGTTAGTTCCTTCAAAATACTTGAATAAAAGAAAGCATTTCCTCATCTATTGCGATTCTTTTCTACGTTTCTAGATACAAAAGATGGTAGAAAGTATGTCAGGAAACAATTACTTTCTGCGTGAAAGATATTTCCATCTGAAGCACGACTTTTGTGTCTCGGGACAGAATTGATTCAGGCGGGTTATTGGCTCATTAGAACGCCTCACGTGACACAATCGTCCAGTCAATGAACCCGGTGGTGGGAGAGTAAGGATGATTCCCGGTCTTACTTATGAGGAGTATTACGTTAGAGAATTCTTCCCGTTTCAGACCCTTCGCATCTGGTACTGTTTCTATAGAGTTATTTTTGTATATTAGCTACTCTATGTATTGAGAAGCCTCGAAAGAACTTTTTTCTTTTAAAAAGAAGGATTCGATTATGTCTTTATATAAAACATATAATATCTAAAAATCCTATAACAATATAAACTAGGAATGAAATTTTTATCTTTCTTCAAGAGTAAGGGTCGACAACCTATAGCACGCGTGCCACATGTGGCCCGTGGTACAATACTCAGTGGCACTGAGCCCTACTCAAAGAATTTGTCAATTTTTGAGTGGATAGAAGTTAATAAATTTGTAATGGACTTTATTTGACAAACGTCCTCATAATTACTTACATTTACGTAACTACGAAAAAAACCTGAAAGATAACTCTAAATATCAATGTAAATCTTTTTTTTAAATTATTAAATATCATTAATGGAGAGATTTAATTCTTTGGAGAGGGAAAACTATGTATTATGATTTCCGCTTTTTGTTCTACATATCTATGGGAACAATTCTTTCCTCATACGAAAAATATTTCATATCCGCAAAGATAGTGTTTAACAACAGAATGTTCAGAATCGTTTAAAATTGAAAGTCACATAATATACCACTGATTTTGCGATATGAAAGTACAGTAATGTCAGCACTAGGCTTCCGTAAAAATTTTTTTTCACTAGAATTAAAGAAAGTACTTACATTTTCTGTGGTCTGTTTCTAATTTAAATAAATATGTATAAAAATACATAAAATATGTACAGTTTTATATTTATTTAAATATTTTTACTAAAGAAATAGTTATATCTTATGCCAGTGTTTCTCAAACTTTCAATATTGGTGACCCAATACTCAATCATAATCTTCATCGCGCCCTCCTCTATACAATACCAATAGATTGAATTCAATAATACTATGCTACGATGCTACAACTACAATACGACCTAAGCCTTTTAAGTGCCACCGACGTATATCACTCTGGAAAAGCGTTATTTCCCCCGGACGTATAAATACATCTTTACGAAGTACTTTCTTTTCTGTGCACTGAAAATCCATAAAATTTTTCCGAAGGCTTTGGAATACATTAAAAGGACCTGGACAGAGTGATTTCGAAGGATTTACTTATTGCAGAGGATTTGCTTATATTTCCCCTCCCCTCCCCTTCCTCCTCCAATACATAACATTCGCACGCCTATGTGAAAAAAGGTGACATTGGGGAGCAAATCGCGTAACTTTTAATCGGCAGTTAAGGTATTAATTATAAACTGTACAAATTATCAAGTAAGTGTTAATGTTTGTATATAATTTTATATATGATAAGACTGGGGTCACTGGTAATTATAAAACTTGTTCTTAACTTAGTATTGCTAAATTAATCGTGAAACACATTGTGAAGTGCTGATATATTTGCAAGTGTATTATGTCAGAGGAAATGTTTGTTTTATTTTTTTATTATATCAGAATGTATTTTGTTTGTTTACTTTCAGCAAATTGTGACGGGCTCACGCATCTTTTCATTAACATGTCCTTTGGGTTCTTTGGGGGCCAGGATTAACGGCAACTCTTTTCCAACGAAAACCCAAGGAGTGAAACGTGAATATTAGATGCAAATTAGATGGCTTTTAAATATCAGAAGTTTCAGTAATTGAAATAGCAATTTGCATAATGTTACGATAGGAAGTGATATGATTGTGAAGGGACAGCCAACAGAGGTTATCCCGAAGATAGAGCCATTACGTCAAGGTGCATAGCATTGCATTCGAGTAAAAATGCAACTCCCTTATGATTAGTTCGGCGATCGGATGAAGGTAGGATTGACTATTTAATATTAGGAGTTGTGATATTATTGGAATTGAGATTAGGCGGGTTAGATATTGATAGTGGTCCGAGTTACGTTAGTTCTGTATTATTGATATTGTGTTTTGTCATCGTAGATTCTCTCACATATATTATTATCTAATATGTTAAAGGTTTAAGTACTGAAGGTCTTAATAAAGTCAAATTAAGATCAATGGAATCTTCTAGTTCTTTCATTAATCCTACACCTCTAGCTCACGCAGATAATTAAGGAAAAGGGCAACCTAGGGGGGCAATTTCACAAAACTAGTAACTTTTTTAAATAATCGTTTGTTTTCGACTTTTCAATAGGCTCACGCCCCCTCTTAGAGTTATCACTCGCCCCCTCCAATGGGGGCGTGCCCAACAGTTTGAGAAACTCTGACTTATGCTGTTTTTTTATGTTAAGTAATATCGTAAAATGATGGAAAATTAATACATAATAAGCCTACGTATATAATTGAACTCTATTCTCTAAATCTGCATGCATTATCGTGGGAACCGAATGGTTTCAAAAATGTTCTTCTGTGTGGTACACTGAATCTTATTGGTACATGGGTTTGACACGCCACAGCTAAAAGGTTGTCAACTTCTGTTGTACTGTCAATGTACCATGCAACTAGATTTAGGAATTGAATTGCAGATTGTGTGAGCGAATATTGATTTTTTAAAACTTTCAGTCTTTGTAAGAGCTTAATAATTATATAGGGTGGACAAAGTTTTGCCCTGGTTATAAAAATATATAACAAAATAACCATCTAAAATAATAGTGTTCTCTTTTGTATCCCTGGATAGGTAGATATTTGTGCAATAGATGACGGTAGTGCTTCTTCAAGAGGAACCAGGGGGAAGAAATGAATTCCACCGTTAAGAGATTTCAGGAGTGTTAACTTTGTCTCGAGGGATGAACATAGAAACAATTTTCAAACAGGTAGAATTCTTTTAAATTTCAATTAAGTAATTCGAATATTTTACACATTATTTACAATGGAATATGGCTTCCAGAAAGTACAAAATGTTTGAAATATAATCATAACTTTAAAAATTATAAGCATATGAAAATATGTAATAAATATTACTTAATTTTTGCGTTGCGCACGCTATTTTCTAAAATAGTATCCTCTGATGTATAAAACTTTATAGAATTAAAAAATGTATCATACTCTTCAAGTCTTACATCATTTAAGAACAATATATCTTCAGTATTTCAAAATATTTGAGAAATATTGAAATTTCTTAAAAAAAATTTGAAAATGTAATTTTTTTTAAAAATATAATTTATTATTCTACTAATGTAAAATTACTACAGTGTAATAAAGAAAACATTTAACTTTATAAATCAAATTATAGCTAGTAATTAAAACTACCATTTTAGAAAATAGCATCTGCAATGTAAAAATTAATATTTCTTATAGAAATGCTTCTTATTTTTATAAGGTAATAATTTTTAAAATTATGATTCTATTTTAAACATTTTCTACTTTTCTGAAGCACCATTCCTTTATAAATAATGTGTAGAAGATTCGAATTATTTAATTTTAATTTCCGAGTAATATCTATTTGAATATTGTTTATATTTTCAGTCCTCTAAATAAAGTTAACACCCCTGAGACGTCTTAACGATTAGTGTAAATGTCGTTATTGTTATGGACATCCTGATGCAAAATCAATAAAGCGTTGGTATGATATGTTTAAAGAAACAAACAGCGTAACAGAAGAGGTGTTAAAGAATACTGAGCGGGAACTCGAATACCGCATACATGTTGCAGCTGTTTACTGAAGTAAATTGTTTTATAAAAAATTCATAACAGTATTTATTACACATTCAAACAAACATGTGTCAAATTATAATAGTTTAAACACAAGAAATAATTATAAACAGAACAAGAATTTTTTGTTTTCTTTCACCCTATACTTTGAGTACAAGTAAATTATGCCAGTTATTATTTATTACAAAACAATTTCGAGCAAATAAAAAAATTCTGAAGTTAAGTTTATATTACATGGAATAGATTTTTGCCAAAATTTAGAGGTAATTAATTGTTTAACAAATTAAAAATCTGAACATTGAATTTGTATAATAGTATGATACATTCCTCACTTCTTTACAAAACATCAGTTTCAGAATTGGGCCCATGAAGTCAAGATCACTTTTACAGTCGGGATCTTGATTTCCATTTATTCATTGGGCGTTTCGGAAGGGTTCTCAGAAGCACAGGGAGGTCCTACTAAGCTGGACTTCCCACTGGATTCAAGATCCCTCCTTGGATCCACCTGTACCAAGGAAACTCGTAGAGTTTCTGCCACCGGGGCCGGAAAGGAGCTTAAACTGGTACTGACTGTGAAGTATATGAGGTCAGTCATAAATTCGAATACAAATAGGGTCTTTTAAGTCACTGTGACTATAAAAGGTTTGACTGCTAAATACAATCTACAGCAAGTGTCGGCGACCTATGGCATATGTGCCAGATTTGGCACACGCAATAATTCTCAGAAATCAATTTTGAGGTGGATGGGAAATTATAATTTTGTATTGAAACTGACTGAGCTAAGATTTTCCCAATTATAAAAAGTAAAATTTGCTGAAAATTCTGGAAGATAATTTTAATGAAAAATCAATGGCATTTTTAGATTGTTGAATGTCAGTTCTGGAGAGATTTAATAGTTTGAAAAAGTGAGCATGTGCTCTGATTTCTGCTTTTCGTTTTAAAAATCTGTTTGAACAAATTTTTATTCATATGAGAACTATTTTGAGTCCGCAAAGAAATTATTTTACAAATGAACATTTAAAATTGTGCCAAATTGAAAGTCACAAAAATTAAACTAATACTGCGATATGAAACTGAGTGCGTTGGGACAAAATTTATATTTTATGTTATTTATTTTTTACTATAATAAATATGTTTAAAACATACATAATATACAATATAAGTGCTATTTCAATTTTTTTTCTTATTTATTTTGAAAGAACACTTAAGTTGTGAGTTGTTTATTTTTATGTTAATAAATATTTTTATATGGTGCATAATTGATGTATAAGAAAAAATAATTAAATCTTTATTCTTATCCTATATTCCCTAAATCTGCACACATTGCCACGGAAATCGAATTGTTTCAAATATTCTCTACTTTGCGGCTTCTAGAATCATCTTGGTAAATTGGTTTTGCACACCACACATACAATAATGTTTATCCCCTACCTCTAGCAATTATTCATAAGAAATTATAAATTTACGAAATATGTTCTTACACAAAACACATTTAAAACTTTTAAAAAAGCGATACATTAAAAACTGTTTCTTAAATCTTTTGAGTGGTTTGTTAATTTTCCATTTGATGGCCCCATGTAGTGAGATTCTTTGTTTTTGATAATCCCTCAATTATTTGGTTGGGGGGAAAATCCATTATTTTTCGATAGATGGCTGTAGTGTCGATATCTCGTGAAGTATTGATCAAACAATTTCAAATTTATGTTCGTTGTTAAGATAACATTTCACACTAAATATTGGTTTGCTGTTTTTTGTTTGGTTCAATCAATTGTGAGTTACAGGGTGCTCAAAATGGAAGTCAACAAAGAGAAAATTTGGTATATTTTACAGTTATTCTTTGTTAAAGGTGAAAATGCAATCCAGATGACTGAAATTGTAAATGGTGTTTATGGTGCTTATACTGCAACAGCTAATTATGTGCAATTTTGGTTTCGTCGATTTCGTTCAGGCATTCTGAATGTTAAAGATGCACCTCTCACAGGCAGGCCCGTCGTCGAAAATGTCGATAAATCTACAGAAATAATTGGTTGACCAGCATGTTAGTAGTCCTAGCATCGTCCAGGAGCTAAAGATCAACCATGAAACAATTTTAAAAAATTTACACAAAGTTGGTTTAAAAAAGAAGCCTGATGCTTGGGTGCCCGACCAATTAACACCAAAAAACTTGATGGATCAAATTTCCATCTGCTAAGCATTGGCCAAACGGAATGAAATCGACCCATTTCTTAAACAGATGGTGACTGGGGATGAGAAATGGGTTACATACGACAATACTGTATGAAAACGATCGTGGTCAAATTACGGTGAAACAGCTCAATCGGTGGCCAAACCAGAACAGAGGCTAGGAAGATTATAATGTGTATTTGGTGGGACTGGAAAGGAATCATTTATTATGATTGGCTTTTGTATGGCCAAATTCATATCTCTACTGTCAACAACTGGACCATTTGAAGCTAGTGATTGACCAGAAACGGCCAGAATTGGCGAACAGAAGAGGTGTTGTGTTCCATAAGGACAACGCTAGGCCACACACGTCTGTAGTGACTCGCCATAATCTCTGGGAGCATCGTTGGGAAGTTTTAATGCATACACCACATAGTCCGGACCTGGCACCAAGTGATTACCAGCTTTTTCTTGCAGTGCAAAACTTCCTGAGTGATAAGAAATTGGGTTCAAGAGAAGATTGTGAAAATCGATTTCTAGAGTTTTTCACAAATATGAACCAAGACTTTTATGAGAGAAGCATTATGAGGCTACCTTTAAATGGCAACACATTATACAATGAAACGGTGCATATTTGACCCAAATCGAACAATCCGAAACATGTTAAATAATGTCTTGAATCTGATGCAAAAATAATGCATTTCTTTTTCCCCAACCTAATATTTTTTCATTCAGGGCAAGTGCATAAGCTCTAAAAACATCAGGACTTTCACTACGCTGGATAACAATGCTTTTTTCCCTTCAGGAGCCAAACCTTGTTGCTGGCGATTGTTTCCGCCTTCATTATTACCCTTTGCATCAGAATCATCTCCTGATTCCTTATTTGGTAAACTTTTTTTGATTAAATCAGGTATAGCTACTCGTTGTCACGGACACGCTGCCATCAGGGATTATTGTAATTTCACTAGCCTTCGGATAAAATATTTGCTACGGTACTTCTACTTAAGGAAGCATTTTTCAAACCGTGAGACGCGTCCCCTTGGGTGGCATGATAACTCCACGAGAGGGATGCGAACATATTTAAAAGTCGAAAACAAAAGATTTTTTTTAAAAAAAAATTACTAATTTATTGAAAGCAAACATACAAAATACTTCCTGACGTAGAAAAAATTCACTTCTACGCAGTCATATACTTATAAATGTATTAGTGCAATACACAATGTATTTTATAATTAATTTAATAATACTAAGTAAACAACAAGTTTAATAATTACCTGTGATCACATGGTCTAGTCATGTATAAAATTATATACAAAAATTAACACTTATCTTGATAATTTGTACGGTTTGTACTTAATCCCTTGACTGCCAATTAAAAGCTACGCGATTTTCTCCCCAATGCCACAGTTTTCCAAAATGTCGTGCATATGAGGTGTATTGGGGGTGGGCGAAGAAAAGAAATAAATAAGCAAATGCTTCACTAATACTGTCAAGGTTCTTTTATTGCATTCCAAAGCCTTCGGAATAATTTTATGGATAGCAGAAAAGATCGAAAATACATATATATACGTCTGTGCAATTAATGCTTTGGCTGAGCGAGACGTTTATCTACGCAGGTGGCCCATAAGAAGTTAAAGTCGTTTTGTAGTTTTAGTAGGAATTCAATACATTGTTATTCTATGAAAGTGGAAGGGGGGGGGACACGATGAAAATTATGATTGAATATTGGGCCGCAAATATTAAGAGTTTGAGAAGCTTTGAATTAAGGTGTAAGGCTAAATTAATAATATTTGCTGCCAATAGAGGACCCTACCTCCCTGCAAAACCTAAGAGGCTGACGTGTCGATAAACAGTTTCATCATCTGAAGCACAAAACGCATATATACGTTCATACCACCTTAGACACAGCTTCTTATTGACTTATATATGCATCATTACTACCCAAAGGTTTAAATATTATTTTTGTAAATAAACAACCGCCGTTAAAACTTACCTCCATCTACTTCACATATAAACGTCAGGGTTGATCCTTCATCGTAAGGTCCCACGATATCGTGTAGGTGTTGTCCGTGTTCGTCCATCATGATAGGTTCATTCGGTGGAACTGAAATATAAAAAAGCATGAGAAAATGTTCATTCATGTACACATGGTCAAACATTACAAATCGCACCAAACAAAAATTGAAGGAGGGAAAGGGAAGGGGGACCAAACTACACAAAACACACATACTCAACTCAGTGGTGCTACATCCCATGAGGGTCAGGGCCCACTGTGCCCATCCCAGTGCTGAGGTGCATGAGCAGATGTCCAGATTGTGTGGTCAATCTGAAGCGAGACACCCCAGTGTTTAAGTCCCCAAGCAAGCTTAATACTCATTTAACAACCCACTACAGTAGGGACTACATAAAATACTACCTTCAGGAAAACTATACCTGTCCGAAACGCATGACTACACTTTCAAATTTTAATTTCAAATTTACGAAGATATGGTTTTTATATTCCATAAAAAAACATCAAAGTGTGTTATTTTAAGAATGTCTTATGGTACGATTTCAATGTGTGCACATTTAGTCGGGTGCAGCACATCGAGTACATAGGAGCAACGTCATCGTAGTTTCTGCCACGCCAGATTTGTTCTTTGACAATACACTATTTATCAGATATCTTTCAACCCCCCCCCCAAAAAAAAAACATTGTAGATCTTGAAGGTTGATAGGTTGCCAAAAGTTTACTCTGAACATGTGTGGCAGATTTAAATTAGATAAACCATGCTGCAGTTTGCGCTTGTTCCTGCAGTGAAGCCCGTTTGAAACGAAAACTTTGCAAAACTTGGGCGTTGCACCATCGTGTTTGCAGTTCATTAAACAGAGACTTGAAGCACTTCTTAATGGAACATAAGAAACCGTAAGCATAAATCATTGTTTAATTTTAACTCATTTTTAAAGCGCAACCTTACTTTTTGGAGACCCTATGTCAGTGATGGGCCCTAAGGCGATCCCGATGACCACCAAGACATTTTAGGTTGACCACCTTTACTAAAACCTAAGACACGCATACTAAAAAACAAACAAATTTATTGAACACCAACGTCAACTAGGCTGCAGAATCAGCTTTTCACAATCTATGCGACTGTAGTTACTTAAGTAAATTATTCATTAAATGCATAGATAACACATGCATCTTCAGTGCACTCGATGACGTTTAACACGTTCACTGCCGTTGTTGGATAAAAAAAGTAACCACTGATTAGTTGAATTTTTTCCTACTAGCCGATTGATGGGAAGTGAGTGAGTGAATATTATAACGTCCCACTATTCAGATACTCGAGGGCTTTTCACGACGGACCTTCTGATTTTGTACCATGGTCAAGTGACGAAGACGAGACCTGAGCTGACAAACCTTTTGCTAACTTCGACACCACACTAACGGCAGGAAGGTTGAGCCTCGACAGATTTAAAGTGCATCGCTCGCCTACACGGGGGGTTCTTCAGGGGTACTATCCACTGAACGGGATAACTGATGTTAATGAACAAATTTTTTGTGACATTACCCAGCACCCCACGCTTCCTCGGGAATCTTATTTATATCATGTCTCGCGCCGGGGCAGACTCGTCAGGGAACAGATTGAGTTCATACGTCGATTTTCAAATTCATCGGTTCACATTTGTTGTATGTTTACTGCATTGAATACGCTGCACGGTCTTGTAATAATCGTTAAAGAGGAGATACAATGTCGAAAACAAGAATTAACCCTTTCAGGAACATGATCACATGCAGGTAATCACTTCAGAGAATACGGTGTAACGTTTGGAATAATTGATGGGTAGCACGAGACTTAAGAAATTAAACTATTGTTTTATTACTTCTACAGCGATTGATTACAATATGTACATTGGGTTACAACTGATTTAAACTATTGACTATTTCAGTTTTACAGAAGAAGGAGGCAGCAGAGGTGAAGAAAGAGGCAGCAGAACCTTTCTTTTGAATGCTTCAAAACGGACTGTCGCTCCACTCTTTTGGGGTGATGTCGATTACTTCTGACATTTCGAATTACACTCGGGTTAACCCGTTGCTTCTCGCTCGCGTCAAAATCACGGGGGGGAATTTCTCTCTATTTCTCGTACCCGCGATATTTCCAGGCTGGAGTGCTCAAAAGTAATGCCCTAAAAAGGTTAAAACTATCTATTTCTTATGCCCGGAATCATATTTATTTCTCAGCAGATGGCAGTACCAGATTATTAGTAACGTGTTGAGAGATAATTATTTTATTTTAAACTAGATGTCAGCACAGTCAAACATATATATTTGTGATATGTTTTTGTAACCTTAGCTCAGTTACTTAGTTCCGCTTTCCTTGAATACACGTAGGTTGTGCGTATATATATATATATATATATATATATATATATATATATATATATATATATATATATATATATATATATATATATATAGGGTTCATTATGGAGTTAGTCAGGAAGTGAATCTGGCTAACTAAAATCTAATCTAAGTATAAATGAATCTGACAGTGATTCTGAAATAACGGATTGTTTTGAAAGTTCGGTTAGTGAATCTGTGAGAGCAGAGATGGTGGACCTGTAAAGTTATGCGTGATGTTGGCTGTTTTATCTCATGGTTTGAAATTTATCTCACATGAAAAATTACTAATGTGTTTTTACACAATGCATTAGTGTAATAAAATTAGTGTAAAGTGTAAAAACCAACATTCAGTCATAATACCGCTAAATGTTGGCTTTTCTTAAAAATTAATTATTGTGTGTATTTCAAGCCAAAAATTTATCCAAAATTTCAAAATAAATACATGCATTGAAAATACATTTAGTTTTATATCATTTTTTGAATAAAAAATAAGCACTTTTTGGGCCATTGCCTTAAAAATTTCGCAACCGTTAAGAGGTTAAGGCTCCCATGTGGATTTCAACGTTGCTTTTCTCACGGCTATCGGATGTCGGCGAGTTGTCAGATGAAAGGACTCCGTAGTATTTTAAGGGTGCACGTGTTGATGTGAACTACGTAATGATGTCTACAAAGGAAACGTTCTTCCAGATGCTAGGCGGTAAAACTTTACAACGGTGTCATATGCGAGATTGCGTTTTCCCCGTTCTGAGGATCTTGATTATACTAGTGTGTTCTTTTGGAACTTATGGAATTCGGAATGATTATAAACTGTAAATTTTGTCATATTTTATGCAAAGTAATGATTTTATGTAGATTTTTAAATGGAGTTAGGTTTAACAGGAAAAATCACCCGGTCATGATTGGATTAAGGAAAGAAAGCATACTATTTTAATTCAAACCTCAAAATTTTAAAAATATTATACGTACTCCTTAGCCTGGAAAAGTCCGCAATCTCCTGCTGTATATTTGACCCAGAATAAATTTATTTCTATATATATATCTCAGGTACCAAAATCTTTGATTCTATACAGAATTAAAAGATAAATGACAATCCCTACAGCAAACACTTGTAGTGACAAAAATGATCCTCTGCGATATGTTTCCCAACCAAAGCATAATACGTTAACATGCAATTGCCCATAAATAACCTCCAAACAACGCAACACGAGATAAAAAAAGATGGATGGAAGTGATAAGGAATAGATTTATAGTCGCGTGTAGGGAAATGGGGAAAATGACGAGGCGGAAAAGGGAATAAATGGAAGGAGAAAAATTCTAAATATAAAATTTGAGATGAGAGGAATCGGAAGCGATAGATGAATGAAGAATAGATCGGAAACATATTTTTATTCCACTTTGCTCCTTCCTTTTTTTTTACAGAGGAAGGGTGAAGTGTATGAACTAGGTCACAAGATGTTTTGAGTAGAACATTTAGCAAATTTTTCTGTTTAGAACATAAACTGGGATTAAGAGTGTTTTGCTTTTAAACACAGCTCGCGTGTAAAAAGTTAATTTGTTGTGTTTTGAAGAGCCATTCAATAAATCTAGTTCAAGGTAAAATGGGGAAATTAAATCGTGTGAATCGTTGGAGTTATTTTGTAATGTAGTACACTGGAGGCACAGGGTTGGTTAAAAATTATTTTATGCAGCAAGGCATTATATTAGGGATATGTCCATGTTATTGTTAAAGCTCAAAAGCCGTTAATGTGCAGATTATCTAATAATCTGCTGATTAACTGATTTGCCTTGCTAACGTGTGGAATTGAGAAGAGTTTTCACTTTTTATTCGGTACAAGGGATAGAGTTTGGTCCTTTTTTAATAAGGTTATTTTTATGCGTTGTCGATCCTTAGAAAGAATTCGGATCCGACTAAAACCAATTTAAAGAGTTAGCTTAATATACTATTGATAATTTTTATATCTTTATATTGTAGTTAGTTTTTTTTAACTTGTGAATATGTCAATATGAGAGAAGAAAACGTGTACTTAAGACATTGAATGTTGCTTCAGTTTCAAAAAGGATAAACCCAATGGAGACAAAGAGAAACTTGTGAGACGCTTTTGGAGAGGAAGCAGTAACAGCTCGAACATGCCAAAGATTGGTTATGAAGTTTTGCTTGAGTGATTTTTCTTTGAAAAGAAGATCATCAGATGTCAGTGACGAAGAGCTACACAGTATGATCAGAAGAAATCGAACGTTAAATACTTCAGAAGTGAGCTTCAAGCTGTGGATTAATCAGACAATTGCATATTATTACATTGAAAGGCTTGGTTTTGTGTCCAAACTCTATGTTTGGGTGCCCCGTGAATCGAGGGAAAAAATACAATGGACAGAAGTTCTATATGCTCTTCCAATCTTGCTCATCACAAAAGGGGACCATTTGGTGACTGGAGATGAAAAGTGAATAGTGTACAAACACGTGGTTAGAAAAAAAGCACAGGTTTACAAAGAGGAGACACCACCCTCCACACCCAGAGCTGACAAGAATCAGGACAAGGTTATATGGTGAGATATCAATGGTGCGGTGCACTACGAATTGAAAAAAAGAAAATGAAACAGCAGTTACTGTTCGCAACTTGTTGTTTTGAAGAAAGAATTTCAACATAAACGTCTATCTTTGACCAACAGAAAGGGTGTGAGTTTTCATCTTGCCAACGATGGACTACACGTAGCAAGAAATAGCGCATAAGAAATTGCAGAGTTGGGTTGCGAAAGTAACATATATTCTTGATATTGCACCAACTGACTACCATCTGTTCAGATCACTACAAAACTTTCTTGATAGGAATAAATACATGAATTATGAGGGAGGCCAAATGGCAGTAGACGAATACTTTGTCTCCAAAAGAAAGAATTTCTTTTATCCAAGGGGTTACATAAGCTGTCTTAACGCTGGCAGACAATTGTAACTAATATAGGACATTATACTGTAGATTAAAATTTAAATAAAAAGTGAAAATAATTTTGTTCTTTCTTCGGGAAAAAACGACAGAATTTTTCCTTACTTCGAATAACTCGGTAATCTTCACCTGAGCTGTTTTCCGAATCGTTCAAGTTAGCTTCTCTCATTTCCTTTCTGTTAGGAATTTTAAGTGAAAAAACGTTGACTCATTCCAATATAATTTATCCCAAGCATTTAAAACCAGAATTATAAATGTATTCGATAAAAGCCCCCTTGAATTATTTTACGATAAATTTCACTAATGATGGATGGATTTTCTCAACTTGGTACTAAAATGGGTATTTTTAAAAGGAAATTGTAAAAGAGATATGAATTCAGTGTTTGCACAAAGAGACTTTTATCGAAAGAAGTTGTCTCTAATGCAGAAATATCTTTATTTCAAATAGTAATAAAGCAATCCCTTAATACACTACCAAACAAAAAATGGTAAAATATAGTGAATTTATAAAACAATTATGTCACAAACCAAAACATAAATAAATATATAAAAAGTCAATTGACCAAAATAGAAAACTATTCTGTTTTCTAAAACTGTCACTGACTTATGGCTTTGAAGTAGGGTTAAGTTAGTTTTATGGAACCCAAACTTTCTTTTCAGCAGATATTTATACATAACAGTGCAAAACAAATTGTAAAAAAATGTCAAGTTGAAACAGCCTAGCCAGTTATATATATATATATATATATATATATATATATATATATATATATATATAACTTTGGTACACATAACAAATAACAATATCTTTTCTTAATAATATTAAAAATCAGATTAAAAAATTGCAAAATAAATTTATTATAGTTTATGTTGATAAAGTGGCAGGAAATTTTGCCTTCATATGTAAATACAATTGTAATTTAATGATAAACAAATATTTTGATAATAATACAGCTTTTATTAAGTCATCAGTTTCTGATAGAGAAATAAATAATCGTATTTTGGCTTTTCGTAAACAATTAAGTATTCAAATTAATAATAAATTTAAATTTCCACATATATTTCTTACTCCCAAATTTCATAAAGACCCAGTCAAGTATAGAACAGTTACTAATGGATTTAATACATTTATCAGCAAATCAGGCAAAATTCTCCATGAAATATTACAATATACAATAAATAATCTTAAATCCACAGCCATACTTAAAAATAGTAAAAAAACTTTTTGAACAAATAAAAGATAAAAGGATTTCTTATGTCTATAGTTTAGATTTTGAAGATCTTTTTAATTCTATTAATACTGGTGATATGATTAAATAGTTCTAAAATTATACAAAGATAATTTATTTAAAAATGTTAATTATGATAGATTTGGCTCTCCACGTAGGTTTGTACGTAAAGAGAACTATATATATATTATAATGCTAACTATTATCTACAGATTAAAAAGGTTTGCCACAAGGTGGCCCTGCTAGCAACTGTCTTGACAATTTATATTTACATTATTTTGAAAATAGTTTCATTAATAATTCTGAATATTAAAGTTTTCGTTATATAGACGACAAAATCATTTTTGCCAAACAAGACAATTTTAAACTTAACACTAATTTTTATCCACAATATCTTAATTTAATACAGACGAATAGTAACAACAATGAGGCAACTTTTCTTGATATACATATCACATTAAAAAATAATGTTATGGTTACTAATATTTATCATAAAAGAGAATATTTCAATTTTAATATTATAAAAGTTCCTCATTGGGAGAGTAATGAACATGTTTCTATATTCAGAAATATTGTTATTAATTATATACAACGTAATAAATTTCTGGTGTCAAAAAAATCAGACATTATAAATAACTATAAACATTTTACTAAATATTGCTTAAATCAGAAATACCCAATTGATTTTATTAATAGTTATATGAATAATGCTATTCAAAATAGTTAGGATTAAAATTCTGAGATTGTGTGATAATAGTTTATTACTATAAACTTAAATATTTCATAGTTATAGTTATCTCCATAATCTAATATTAGATATACTTACTTATTATTATTTTATTCATATTTACCCTAGTGTTATTAAAGTTATGCTATAATTTGCAACTCTTATTAATTTTTATTTCTATTACATTTATACTTTTGTTAAGTGCTACAATTCAGCCATTCACATGCTTTGAATTTGCATTTGGGTCTAGAATCTGGCAATAACTTATTTATTGTACGCAGATTTAGCTCGGGCTCTGCATTTTTAAGTGCAATTTTTAGATAAGTTACCTCTATCTTGTAATGAATTTAGACATTCCTATCCATTATTTTCAATAAGCTTTTGCTCAGGATTATTAACATAAAGAGGAAAGGTTGGCTGGCCACAAAACATGTTCAACCCCACTTTTATATAAATTATTGTATATATAAGCTCTCCTAAGTCAGCAATGTTTATAATACTGCAGAATCCATTTTTTAAATTTCACTTACTCATATATCCTTCAATGTATGGTTTTCTTACTATCTCTGTATTTTTCAGTTTTGATTAATAAATGTTCATTTCTCATTTGTTGAGAATTTAGACTAATACATACGTATATATATATATATATATATATGTCATGAATGGTGAGATTGTAAGGCTTCATTTATACTTTTGAATTCCATTATTTGGTGATAGGTGTATTTCATGTATAATGATGTGGGGTCTGTTCTTATAGATAGTTCTCCATTTATATTTCACTTAGGAGACGGCACAACAAAGAACACTACATCTCACATAAGTAGCAACAAACAGTAACAGGTCATTATGACAAATACAAAGCGCCATGCGAATTTTCCATCAAAACGGGAGTATTATACCAAGCGACAACCGGAAATTCAAAAGCTCACATGACTTCCGAAGACGCCTTTTCTGATTGGTCTAGATAATTATATAATCTTACTTTAAATATACTGATGTTTCAATTTTCAAGAGAGATTTTATCCCGTTAGGCTGGTAAGCTGTAATTAATTATCTATGCGAGAGTCCTGAATTGTCAGGACCATTGCAAATTAAAAAGTTCTTTAAGTATATATATTCTAAAATTGGACAAAAAAATTTATTTTATTTTAATTTTTTGACGCCACTGTATGATACGTGTCGCATTTCTGTATACTTTTAATTTTCTTTCGTTCATTTTTAACCACTATTTCTAATTTTTTGATCGTATACACCTCCACATTTTTAATTTTTAATATTTTAAAATAGGAATATATATAAATTTACACATACATAATCGGTGATAAGAACGAGCGAAACCTTCAGCTACCGAGTTATAAAACCCAGCAGTTCCCCTTAAACCAGCTAAATCCTTTCTTTTTTTTCTCAACTTCTCCCTTCCGACTTTCTTACACGATAAGTAGGTCGCAAGATGTCGACACTTTCGTTCAAGAAAGGAAAGATTAAAGAAACTTTTCTTTCGAATCATTCGAGTGAGAATTAATGCGTTATTTTTGGAACTTTTAAATTCTCCCACTAGGATAAAGTTGTTACTTTCTTTGAAAAATTAGAGTTGGGAAGTTGCTACGAGTATATTAAGTTACAATTAAATTTAGTTAAGTAACGTTATTTTTAATTAAATACTCGACGGTTACTTGGCTAAAATTAAATGAATTTAGTTATAAGAATTAAATTAGTAAAACATAAATTAAGATTGGAGTAATGGTTAAACGGAGAGATATTTTATTGTGGAAGTTTTATAAAGGGAGACAAATATAATTAGTTCTATTTAAGATACGAATGCACAAAAATGAGAAGAAAAATTCCATGGTTATATTTTATTGAATAATTCGGTATAAATTGAAAACAATAAAGCATTTTAATTTAATTCATTGTTATTTGTTTCATTAAGAAGATTTGGTAACTTTTGAACATTTTTTTTATTTATGTATTTAAACATTATATTTTAGCATTTCATATAATGTTTCTATTCAAGGAAGTGAAACGAGATGAAATTTTTGACATATTATTCACACAATTTTAAAAATTTAAAAGTTTTGAAGAAAATTTGGAAAATTTTAAAATTTTACTCCTTTTGTAACTTTTAATTTTTTGACCTGAAATTTTTTTGTATAATTCTTAAGGATGTTTTAAAGAACTTTGGGGATCGATTTTACAATAACTTAATTCGTTTTTGAGAAAAAAAAATAAAAAGTTGATATGCATACTAAACTTCAACAAAAAAGCCAATGTCTCCTACTTTTTAATTTTTTTTTTAAAAAAAGTATTCAGTTTGTATCAAATTGAATCCCTAATTTTGTTACATACTTTATGCATAACACACAGGAAAAAATGGAAGTGTAACTAATTGTTGAAGGAGTAGCATTTTGAATGCCCTAATGTATCAAAAAACACAGACTGAGCAAAAACACTTTAAAGTTTATAATTCTGAAAAAATAATTATAAGCTTAAAAAAAAAAATAACCTTAAAATACAACTTTAAGACATTATTTATATATTTTTGTATTTTTTGAACCTAAACGTTTTTATAAATGATACATTTTTAGAGAGTATTGATTGCATAAGAAAATTAAAGAAAAGCGTTAAAATTTTTTTTCTGGCATTTTAATTTTAGAAATTTTAGTTTTTTTCTTCACATATACTATTGAAGTATTCTATTTGTATGAAAAACATGTGAGTAATAAGAGCTGATATTATGAAATTATTAACATAAAAATTTTACATGCACACATTTTACAAAAAAAAATATTACATTATTGTATTGCCTCGGTAATATTCTGCTTTATGTATTACGCATTCTTTATTTATAGTTATTATTTCTGTTTTTCAAATAGATTTTTTTATCAGAATGCTTTTTTTTTCTAAAAAGGGGGCGTGGCCAAATTGCTTAATTTGTTTACAAATGAAGTTTTATTCAACTTCTAACTTTTCTAACTATCAAGTGATATACCAATCAATAGATAATAATGCAAAGAATGATATTAAATAAAAATTTTAAAAAAACTGTAGTTCGTTCATTTTGGGGGTACCAAGTCCTCTTAATAATCATTAAAGTTTAAATGATGTTATGGGATAAATTCTATAAATGAAATATTATTGTTATTTCTAATGTTACTTGTGATAGGGTCAGATCAAGGCTCATGAAACTCATAGTGGCACGGGGCTAGTTTTTACGTCAGTGGCTACCCTCAACTTTGAGTACCATGCAGGTGACAACACGTTTTGGCTACGTTTCACACCGATGGCCAGTCCTATCTCTCTTTCCCTTTCCCCAATCTTTCTAGAAGATTTACGAATATTTAGAATGCCTCTATGTGTTGCACAAGCACTATTTGTTGAAAGCCGCAGCTGCCTTTTTCGGGGTTCCAACCCAAGATCTACGCCACAGCAGTCTGCATCTATACCATCTGGAATGAATGAAATTGCAATAACACAAAAAACACACATAAAAGAAAGAAATTTACAAATGAAGAAATTAAATGGTATTATGGTCAAGCTCATTTTGAAAAGGCAAAAAATTATAAAATGCAGTTATTACACTTTATTAATGTAAAGTATCATCGATATGGCATTTTAAATATTGTTCAAAGTGATAAACGCTTATTCCCTTTAGGGATTATAAAATTTTTTGTTTACACACACACACATATATATATATATATATATGATATATGATAGGATTCAAGGCTGCATGCAGAGAATGATACTTATCTTAAAGTAACATACATTTTATTCCATGGATCTTCAAATTATTCTAATATGGCTGCCACTTTGTACCTAACCTAATAGAACAAAAGATGTAAAGGCAGCAAGGAATCACCAACACTATCTAAACCGTCGCGCTCTGCCCTTAAATAATCCTACTCACGCTAAAATCTCTACACGTTAGTAAAAAGTTAGCTCCATTTTTATTTGTTAATATCTTATTTTTTATTTACTTTTCAGACCTAGCATACATATTTATTTTTAGTGAGTGAGTGTTTATTAACGTCACACAATAAATCAACAGAAGAGCTGTACTGGCTACAAATGTCATTTGAAAATTTTGAACTTTGATTGTCGACACCCGAGCCGACACCCTCTTTCCCATCTACCACACCACGCCAACAGCAGGTATTTGAGCATTTGCAGTTTTAACGTGCATTAAATCTTCAACACGGATGTTCTTCATTTGAACAAGAAATCGAGCTCATGACATCCCAACCTCGAGTTTGTGATCATAACCAACAAGCTACCTCGGAAAGAAGCATGCAAATAACATGACATTTACAACATCTATTAGCCGAGGTGAGATATGCAAATGATTAGAATTTCAGCGAAGACACACATCACGCGCGCCTGTGACGCCACCTCAAAGCGCTATTTAAGGCTTGCAGATTTAGACGATTTCAAGTTCGGCAATTATGTTTTTCTTGTGGATTTTTCAAAAAACGATCAGCTATGTCTCGTAGAAAACAGCGATCAGCTTTTGATCAAGTATCCGAGTTCAACAGAGGAAGGATAGTGGCCAACCGAGATTGTCGATTATCTTCAGAGAAATCGGTAATCGTGTTGGACGAAACCAAACTACTGTAATGCGGATGTGTGATCGTTGGATGCAGGAGGGTACGATGGGCCGACGTGGTCGATCGCACCTACCTCAGTGCACCACTTCACGTGAGAATAGGCAAATTGTGTGCATGGCAGTGATGGATCGCTGTCACATCACGAAACATAGCACAGCACATTGAGTTTGTAACGCATCATTCAGTGTCTGCGCTTACAATTCGACGCCGTTTACAGCAGAGTGGTCTGTCCGCAAAACGTCCATTGCTTGGTCTACCCTTGAAACAGAACCATAGACGTCTCCGCCGCCATTTGTGCGATGAAAGAAGAATATGGTTGGCGGAATGGAATGAAGTTGTCTTTACTGACGAGTCACGCATCTGTCTGCAACACCACCATGGTTGGATTCGAGTCTGGAGACACTGTGGAGAGAGGATGCTGAACAGCTGCGTTGTGCACCGCCACACTGGTCCTGCATCGGGTATTATGGCATGGGGCGGTATTGGATATCACTCTCACACTCCTCTAGTACGCATTGCCGGTACTTTAAACAGCTAGCGCTACATCTCCGAGGTGTTGGAGCCAGTTGTCCTTCCTTACCCTCAGGGCTTCGCCACAGCCATATTTTAACAGAATAATGCCATACCGCACGTGACATACATTGTTCAAAGGTTCTTCGTCAATCACCAGATTGAATTGCTTCCCTGGCCGGCTCGCTCTCTGGATCTTCCACCGATACAAAACATGTGGTCCATGGTTGCTCAACGACTGACCCAGATTACACCCCAGCTACCACACCAGATCAACTTTGGCAACGTGTGGAAGCTGCTTGGTCTTCTGTACCCCAAGAGCACATCCAAAGTCTCTTTGAATCAATGCCGAGGCGTGTGGCAGTGGTGATCTCCAACAATGGCGGCTACTATGACTACTGATTCTGGCAGGAACCACACTTCACAGAAGTCTATAAATTTAATCATTTGATATTTGGTCAACATGTTACCTACAAAATAAATTTTGCTGTGCTTGTCTTTCTTGGTGTTGCATTTACGGTGGCCACACAGCAATGTATATGTGCAGCGTGACTTCCAGGATCATTCGCAGGACAAAAACTCTCAAGTGTTTGTCCGTGCAGAATAAATAACTTATTTGCGCAGGACATACTGAACACTATCATCACTTAACCTGAGTCCTTGCGACTTCTGGATGTTCCTGAAATTGAAAATGCCAATGAAAGGATCTCGTTTTCAGAGTTTAAACGAGATAATGTAAATGTGAAGGCGGAGTTGAACAACACTCCAAAAGAAACTTTCCTGAAGAGTGTTCGGCAGTGGAAAGAATGCTGGACTAAGTGTGTGGAAGCGCAAGGGGCCTGCTTCGAATTTTTTATTAGGATCCTTATACCATAAATTAACTAAGTTTTTTTTCTGGCCAAAGGTCGTATACGTTTTGAATAGGCCTTGTATGTGGAATATTATCTTGAAATTCTACGTGACACCAACGGGCTAACGTACACACATATATAAAACTTTTGACCCTTTATGTACGTTGCTGTAACATTTCGTTATTTTAATAAGACCTGTTATATCACACACACATGCTAAACTATTTATTAAATAGTTTTCCCTCCCCCTTTTTTTTTTTGCTAGAGTACTTGAAGCATCGAGTACATCTTAAAATGATTAAAGATTTTTTCGTCCAATTTATTTATCTATAGGCGTGTGTTAAAACAGTTCAAATAAGCTATTAATACATGCTTTGATTTTTATTAGATTAATTATGACTGAAACATTTACATTTAATGAAATAAAAATGGTTAATAAAACTATTTAAATTTGAAAAAGAACTTAATATTTTTAAAATAAAGTATCTAAAAATAGAATAAAAACCTAAATATCATTTAAAAAATGCGAATTCTACTAAATAAAATTCCAAGAACAACATCACAACATTCTAAAGATTGAAAACAAGATGTAGGACTGTAATGAAATGCAAAAAAGGAGGCCAGACAGAAGAATTTGAGTCCAGGAAACATTACTTCGTGGTCAATTAACTTCTTAAATGGTCTCTACACTGTGCAATTCATTTTGTGCGTAGAAGTTGTTAATTTGTTCCAAACACAATTATCTCCTAGAAGCATCCCCGTTGAGAACAGTATTAATGACGTAGAACATTTCTTTTGATGTATTGATCCGAGACGCAAAGTTTATCTTGCGGGTTAGTTTTCCAAGAAAAGATAAGCTATAAACAATTTAAGTAAAAAGACACATAATGCAAAGGAAATTTTATAGTCTTTATTTAAAGGCCTTTATTATATATTGTTATGAATTTTGTGGGTAACTAGTGCTTAATTTTATCTTCAAATAGCGAGTAAATAATTGGAATCTGCTTGTTTAATAAGTTAATATTACTTTTTATGGCGTTTATCTGTGATAAAGATACTATTACAGATTTTATCACAGATAAATGCCATAAATAGTAATAGTATCAAGTAACGCCGTTCCATTCATTATAATGTCATTTCAAAGTGATAGTTGTATTGAAAGTACTTAATTGACCTGTTAATTAACCAGACCTATATCCTAGTGATAAGTTATTACATATTCTCAAAAATCGTTCAGCTAAGATGAGATGCACGACAGAAGAGCAAATGAGAAAAGGTGCAATACAAGTGTGGTTGCACGATGACGACGTTAAGAACATGTGCGCTGCACTAGTGGATGAAAACGAGTTCATTTCTGCTAAAGGAGGACATACTTCTTATATATAACAGAGATTTTTTTTTTTTTTTTTGTCTACTAAAGGTACGTAATGATTAAAAGCTAGGGTTTTTGAAAAAATCGTTTTTTTACCATTTGTTCCAATTAGTGGAATATTGGAAAAACAGCCAAGTTGGCATAATTTTTGAAGACCATTCCAAATTTATATCAATATATTCCACGAAACCAAATCATTTAAATCAATCGTCTTCAAACTCCAGACTGCTGACTGGTACCGGTCCGTGGATCAAATAGTACCGGTTCTCACAAGAAAGGTTAAAATATTTCCATTTTATTCACAGTGGTGTATTTCTCTTAGGTTTGTACAATTTTACAGGAAAATCACTTTAGATTCAATGGTAAATCCCTTTTCTGGAAATACCGTATTTTATTCTGAAGTCATGTAAAAATCCAATTAAACTAAAATTATTAAATCAAAACAATCTAGAACAGTGCTTCTCAAACTTTCAATACTGGAGCCCCCCCTTTTCAATCACAATTTTTATCGCGCCTCCCTTATACATTAATAATGCACTTTGACGCTAAGGCTACAATCTTTTTTTATTATAAACCGTACAAATTAATAACATAAGTATTAAATTTTGTATATGTTACTTTTAAGAAAAAAAAATTAAGTAATATGATAATTATTATGTTATTTTTCCTTTCTCTAATTTCTAAATTGAAACATATTGCAAAATGCGGTGGCTGCTTAGAAGACCAAATATAGATATCAGCTAAATATAGAAAAAGAACTCAGAGGGTCAATTTCTAATCATAAGCATTCCTTTGAAAACCTTTGCTCTGCAAGACAAACCCATGGAAGTCGCTAATACTTATTAAACTTGTTCCTAATTTAGTATTAATTAATTAGTTATAAAATACTCTGTGCAGCACACACACACACACTGACACATTAAAAGTATACCGGCTAAAGTACGCGCTCTTTGCACGAGTTAATTTATAAGAAAATAAAACATTATTGATATAATCGCTGAATTGTAAGGAGAGTAAAGCCAAGTGAGCGACAATGTTTACAAAAATGTAAAATGATTTTTTTTTAAATGATTGCTCAAATTATAATTAGTTTTTAAGCGAACTGTAATTTTAAGCCTTACAGAATTAGCATTTAGAATTGATGTTGAATAATGAACAATAACATAAAATTCCGATGAAGAATAATTGTATTATTTTTAATATTTAAAGCGAAAAAAAAAGACTTCAACATGTTTTAACCCTGGAGTAGGCACGCACTCGATACTAATGGTCAAGCGGATTGAGTCACCGCAATCGTTTTTTTATAGTTATTTTTATAGTACACAATAAAAATCGTAATTCCAGTAAATAATTTAATTAAGAGAAAATATACTTACCTACTCTAAAGGACTTTTCAATTTTCTTTGATAATTTTAGGAAAAAATCCAAGAAAACTGAACTAAAATGTTTCAAATGTGCGTGACCTTAAAAAAAGACACAAATCACAGACACTTTTCGATAACATTACAGGATTGTTATTTGCATGCAAAACTGTTATATTCTGTTCAAGTTATTGTAATTTTACAGTCCTTTGATGTCCGACAAATAGCATGATGAACTTTTGCTTGCTTGTGTGTTTTTGACAAAGCAAAGTGTGTCTTCTGATACTTATGGCTTCATATTTTAGTTGATGGAGTTCTTTTGGTAGCATTTAAAAATGTTTCTTTCGTTTCATGTTCATCACTTTTCTCAAATGTACTTTAATATGCATTATTTCAGCAGGTTCATCCTTTTTTTTAAATTTTTTTATCAGTTTTAACATCTTTCAATAAAGATCAAAGATGACCATTTCTTTTTTTATATATATATTCTGATCATTTACCTGCTCATCATGCTTATTTACCAAACCACAATAAGTCGTACAACAAGGCAATCAAAGTCACTAAGCTATTCATGGGGGGGGGGGGGGGGAATGAACACAAAAAAAATTTTAGAAAAAAATTGATCGCACCGGAAACTCGGTCAAATCAAGTACCTTAAGATTGTAAAAAAACGTTTGTCACTCCCAAAAAAGAGGGAGATATGTGACAAATATAGTTTAGTTTTACGTTAAGACTGTCAAACAGGAGGATAGTGCCAGAATTACCGATTTCGTACACTCAGTGCTCGGCGTGACCGCTCCCGGATTAAAAGTGTTTTTAATACAATACGGATGTTCTAAAAAAGTTGTGTAAAACGTTTTTCAGTATGCTTTATATGTTTGGGAATACTCATAAAAATAAATCTTGGCCAAGTAATCCTTCAAAGTTCTCTCAATTTTTTTCCAAAAATCATAAAAATATTTTCCAAGGAAAAAAGCGCAGCAGAAATACTTTATTTGCAACTTCCCTAAAAGAAAAAACAAATACATAAGAGCAGGGATGTAACTAACCATACAAGTAAGTTTGAAGGTCAAACCGCAGCAAATACATTCTGCTGCCTAGAGCTAATGTACAATATTTCTATAATATAACAGTGTGATGAAGTTGTCTTTGCTCTTGAGACAACTTGTTTAGCATGTTTGGTCCATTTCAATTTCATATCTAATATGCAGCTCATATAAGTTGAAACATCATTATGGTGTAAGCGAGAACCTCATAAGCAAGGTTAGAAGTGAAAGGCTGCCTGTTTAAGGTAAAATACTGACTAGTAGTCTTCTCTAGATTTATAAACGTGTTATTCACCAAACACCAGCCCTCCAGCCTCTCAAGAGACTTACTTATAATAGTATTTAGCTTGAACTGTTTTCCCTTAGTCATAGTTTGAGCCAAACACCAAATAACAAAGTCCTCCACAAAAAGGGCAGCATAATTCAGTCCATCAGAAGTCAAGATACCCGGTAAGTTATCAGTAAAGATCTTAAATATAATGGGACTGATCACAATGCCCTATTGCAAGCTAGTGTTTCACTTTGTTTAAAATTGGACACATAGTCCCCAAAACGAGTGGCGCATAAACGCCGTGAAAGAAAATTCCTGATCCAAGAAAGCCTATTAATGCATGCACTCATATTTTGTAATTTCTGGATACATTTGAGTCGATAAACTTTATCAAGCCTCAAAGCCCCCAAACACTGCCAGAACAAAGCATATCTGATCGAGAGCGTTCTTTATGGACTGATTCAGCAAAGTAACTTGTTGATTTGCGGACATCCAATTTCTAAATCCAACCTGAGTCGAGGATATGAGGTTATTAGACTCATGAAACCAACTTAGTCAAGACGTCATCATTCTTTTCATGGCTTTAGTTAAGGAAATGGGTCGATAGAGTTACTTAAATTTTTCGAGTGTTTATTACTTTTTATAGGAAGAAGGATCACCTTTTTCCAAATCACTGGACCACCAGTGTTCCAATTGTAGTAGTTAAGTACCAGTAATACAGTTAGTGCGTTTCTGCCAAAGTGTTTCAGAAGGAATGGAAATTATTCGAGCCAGGACTCTCGCCACTCTTAACACTTCTAATAGCCTCTAAAAGTCCCGCCATATTTTAGTTTTGATTGAAAATATCGTGTCCACGATTAAGGGAAAAGGCGAAGTGACGAAGTTCTCGTTTAATAGATTTATGTTGAGTTTTGAGGTCTCTCCTCAAGCGTTGTCTAGAAGAATAAAAGGAATTAAAGGCGTTGAAAATATTTTTGGCATCACTTCAAACACGGCTACCAAATTTCAATGGCTCTTTGGTAGATGCAATCTTCTTATTAAATAACCACTGCAGTTAAAAGTTCTCAATGTTCGATTGGATATGACTGAATGTGAGAGAAAATGATATTTGCCAAATTGCTCTTTGAGTTATTGCATTGTAAACCATTAATACTCGTTTGCTTCATAATAAGTGGCTTCATATTTATACTGATGGTTCCCTTTTGGACTTCACCCATGTCACTGGCGCTGGCGTTTTCTGTGACCTATTTTCCTTTACCTACATATTGGCTCTCATACAACCCCCAATGACGATGATGTTGAGGCAATCCATTTAACTTTTCTGCAGCTTTGTACCTGTTTCTTTCTTCCTGATAAATTTGTAATTTTATCGGACTCGAGTTCTGTCCTTCATGTCCTGGTGAATAATCTAAAAAAACAGAGCTCCCGATTCCAGAGCAGCAGGAAGCTTCTCAGCAGAATTCAGACAAAAGTTGGTTTCCACTGAGTGTCATTCTATCGTGGTCTTTGGGGGAAATGAGATGGCATACCTCTTGCAAAAAGAGGCATGGATATTCTTCATAGGTCTTCCAAAGACCTACCACTGAGCTAAGTTCTATAAAACATGCTTTCGAAGTGCAGCTTCCAGTGCTACTAAAATAAACATTGGAGGGCGCTATTCAAACCTGACTGTGTCTCGAACTCTCCTCTTGCAACAGCTGTGGCTCAGTTTAGACTATTGACTGGACATGACTGCCTTTGTGCTTGTTTGGTTTTGTTTTAATTTGACTGACTCACGTTTACGTGTTTTGTGTGATTCTAGACGTCATGAACGCTGCTCCTTTGGACGTGTGTTCTGCACTTAAGAATTTAGATTGTATTGCTAAAAAGTATTGGAGAACTCATTCCTAATAACCTAATGGTCAATGACCAGGTATTTTATTAAAAAAAAGTGTGTGTGTTTGTACTTATGTACGCACGTAAGAAGTTATACTTCTTTGGGGTAACAAGATTAAAATCTTTCTAAAAATCTTGAGCAGGGCAAGCTGGACCAAGGACGAAAGGCGGTCGCGAGCAGAGTTAAACGATACTAACGTTAAGTCAATCGTACAAGCCAAACTCGAGATAATCACGATTTAAATAAATTTAAACACCCCCGCACAGGGACAATAGGAACAATAACAACGGGGGTTTTCGGCAGATTGTATGTGGAGATGAGGTGAACCGAATGTGACACCTGAAACCTCATATTGAATGTCTCGGCGGACAGAATCGTTCATAAGAAAATTAAGACAGCCGCCTGAGGAGCCCCCCGAGTTATGGTCATTTTAAAATAATTAAAACATTTAAAAAAAAATAGAAGCAGAGCACTCAGCAACTCGAAACTGGGCCTGGTTGTGGGGAAACACAAGAGGAATCCATCCGAATCGGTCCGGAGTCTGTAGTTGCAAATGGGGTCGCGCTAGCTCTGGACAAAGAACGAAACTAACTCCCCCGGGGGGGAAACAACTGTGGCGTAAATGGTGAAGTACATCCCAACGATACACAGGGTTGTAGGTGATCCCAAAGTTTCCTCCTTCTATCTCTGTTATAACGTGACGTCATCATAAGATCGAACCCCATAGGAATAACATGTGGATTCTAATTTTAGTGATAACGCCCCCCTAGGCCGGCTATCTTCACACGAATTATAACAGATGAAAGAGCTCAGGGAGGAAAACCTATGGTCCGAGTTTCATTAACGAAGCTCAAAAGTCTTCGGAGCTATGCGGGATTTAAAAAAAAATTAAAACTTTAAACTAATTTTAAAATATTAAATATGGGTAAAGAAATGGAGCTATGGTCTTGAAAAAATATATCTAGAATGCTCATAGGAAGAACAATCGAATCCAGCCAATGCGGTCGACCAAGGTGGCATAGGATTCGAGTTATTGCTGGGGAAACCTTGTAGGGGGGGGGAGCAACGGAAGGGACCAATTCCCCGTAAAGCTCGCACTAATACAAAAATATGGGGGACCTCCAAAACTCAAATCCCAAGCTTAATTCCTTAATGGGGTGAAATTTTTCCCAGTTCCCATGGAATTAACATGGGAGCATGATATTTTAGTTATTAAGCCCTCCCATGCCTACACAATGGGTGTGAAATATGACTACATAGGTCTTGAAGAGTAGAACAGTTGTTTCAAATCTCAAGTCCAAGACTCGAACAGGAGCCAAAATATTGTGAATTTAAACAAATTTTAAATGTTTTAAACAATTAAAAACTGTAGAAGAAATAGCCCTATGAGCATGACATTATAATAACTGGAAGAGCAGACAGAGAGGAATCGATTGAGCCCGGTGCGAATGGACTGCCAGCCTCGGGTGCCAAGATATTGGCCGAAAAGTTGTAGAGGGGGGAATACGTCGCAATAGATATGGTTTATAACAATAGTTATTACGATCCCCCAAATATAAGTCCCTTAGCACCAAAAAAATGACATGTTAAAATATAAGACAACGGTGTGCGGGCGCATCGTAAAAATTTACCCTCATCCTTTTTCCCAACGCGCAATAAGAAGTATAACTTCAATAATAATCAAGGTTAGGATACTTTATGCTGTTAGAGTTCTAAAGAACAAAACAGTTCTTCATGATTGGTACATTTTACTGGCGAAAACAGTCCCCAGAATACAAGTTCGAAAGGTTTTCCCGCCTTCTACAGTACTCGGATACAACTATCGGTGTATAAAAATGCAGGCGCGTAAGAATAAAGATTATACGCTAGGAAACCACTCGGTCGTATTCAGGCGAACACTTCAACCACTAAAAGTACAGCTACCTCAGCTTCAGGTGAAGCAACGCTATATATATATTTATAGTCGGCGGGGCTACTTTCTACTTCTTTCTAGAACAATTCTTTTAATTCATAGGTCATGACGTCACAGACTTCTCTAAAGAATTTGAAAAGTCTTGAAGCCTCCAAAAATGAAGCCAACTTGACTATGTCTTGAACATTTCGCCAAGCTCCGCTTGAAACGCCATTTTAATGTAAGGGATGGTGTGGCTTATCTATTTGTAAAGTAAATACAACGGAAAGTAATATTAACTTATTAAAAGCAGATTTAAATTATTTGCACTATTTTAAGATAGATAAAATTGTGCACTAATAAACCAAAAAATGCGTAAGAAGATTTATTGTATAATACTAACGTCTTAGTTTACAAAACAGACGAGAGTTTCATAAATGTTTGTATTAGGAAATCAATTGGTGACAGTATGCCGAATATCACAGCTGTACAATTGAAAAATTTAGTTCACATAAATTTCTTTCAAATTAATGTTTTAGGGTAACGGTTTTAGGAGAGTAAAATAAAATACGAACTAAAAAATTTAAAATCACACACATCCATGAAACCCATTCTTAAAAAAAAGTATCTTCTACACTATGTTAGAAAGTATGAAGAAAATTTTTGAAAATGATAAATTATTTGAAAGAATTTTAAGAATGCCTTAAAATAGCCTTTAAAGTTTTATTCCCCTCTTCTCAAGTTGTTAAACCAAAAAAAAAAAAAAAAAAAGATGATTTTATCCATAAAATTCTTTTACTTTCCGACAAAAAAAAAGTTTTAATCTGTTAAACAAATTGCTCAAGCTGAAAAATTCCGAAAATGTTTTAAAAGTGTTGAAAATGACAAAGTTTTATTTCATAAAAGAGTCATTTCTCAAAAGAAAAACTTATTTTTCACAAAATATTTTAATAAAAGGAAATATTATTTAAGAAATTCTTATCAATACTGCAATTGATTCTTTGAAATTTTAAATT
>BMAV01027477.1:149993-183383 GCA_019973955.1 Trichonephila inaurata madagascariensis | reverse complement strand
GTAAGAATGCCCATCACACGTTTCACTTTAACGCGAAATAGAACACAAATTGGAACATATAATCGCCACTAGATTCCCGACATTGAATAAAAACGCACAGACTCTAAAAATGGACTATGCCGACGTGAAAAGGGGAGCCTGAGGTTGAAAAATATTAAGAGAAAAAAAAATAATATGTAACTGTTATACATAATTTGTCACCAATAAAAGAAAAATGCACCCTCATTATTAGTATTTAATTTTATATTATATTACTATTTTATTATTAATTTTATATTACGTTATTATTGTATTATTAATTTTATATTACATTATAAGTAATGCCAATTTTATACGACACTATTATTTTAGTAATATACATATTTACTATAATAAATATATGTTGTTACTAGTAATATTATTATTAAATTTTACTGTTTAAAAATTCGGTAAATTTATGCTTGATATTTATGTCACCCATCATCAAATAAACACAATTCACACACACACACAAACATATATATATATATATATATATATATACATACTTATATATATACTTATATATATATATATATATACTTATATATATATACATTCGGACTTCTATATAACGAAGTCACTAAATACCGAAAAAGTTCGTTATATAGAGGTACATCTTTCAATTTTCTTTATAAACCGCATAAAACAAATTGAAAATTCATAAACACTATATATTAAAAAAAAGTAATTATTCACACCTGTTTATAAGTTAATATCGATTCATTTTATATATCTCACTTAGCAAAATAGAAGGAAGAAAAACAGAAAGGAAAGCTTCTTGGCACCTTTATGCATTTCATGAAGATTTATTTATTTATTTATTTTTTGCCTTTGACACTCAAGAACTTACATTTTGACATCTTCGAGCAACAAGAAACGAAGTTACCTGTACGACTGATCAATACTACAAATAAACGGACACTAGTTCAAGGATACGAGACAACTCCACTGAAGATGAACGGGAATATCCAAGATGTTTCCAGTCAACTGGACAATGGGGATTAAAGGTTGCACTTCTTGGTTGATTGATTGATTGATTATTAACGTCGCACTGTTTAGCTACACGAGGGCTTTTGGCGATGGACCACGTAATTTTGAACCATGGTCAAGTGACGTGAACGACACCTGAGCTGGCACCCCCTCTCCTAACTACCACACCACACCAACGGGAGGACTTTTCAGCTCTCGACAGATTTAACGTGCATCGCTGCCCTACACGGCGGGTCTTTAGTGGTATTATGCTCGAACTCATGACAAGGCAAACCACGGTTCGATACCTATACCACTCGGCTACCGCGGCCACCTTGCACTTCTTGGATGAAATGCCCAGAATTCTATTGCCTCGGCCACTTAGGCACCTAATGAAACCTGTTCAAGATTTATTACCTACATAAAATGTGCTAACAGAGAGAATAAATCAAAATGTCCAGAAATACTTGAAAAATATGGAGGGAAAAAAATGAATCATTAGAGAAAAAGTACGTTATATAGAAAATGCACTCCGCTATTGGGAGGTTATTTTACGAAGAAAATCGTGAAATGTTCCTGGTTCTAGGAAAAGATTTGTTACATAGAAAAATTTGCAATCTAGAGATTCGTTAGATGGAGGTTCGACTGTATATATATTTATATATGCTAGCTGGTATACCCGTTCTTCGCACGGGTGAATTGAAAAATTAAGCAATACAGATTGAAGGATAAAGAAGTTTTTAATGAGTTAATAATTATAGCGTTATAATTAACTACTAACCACAAACAGATTATGCAAATTTGTCCAAATGATGTAGTGTGGAAGACAAAGTTTATCTACTTTAAATACCTGAAGCGATAAAAGTATTTATTTTGATATAAGTATCAATTTGTCACTACCAATTGGGCCTAATAAAATCATAAAAAAACGTGCATAGAAATAAATTTTCAATTTCTATTGTATTTATGGTTCACTATTTTGGCGATAATGGCTTACACATGAAAAAAAAATATCAATAGTAGCTATTCAAAAAGAGAGACTTAACAAAACCTCTCCCTTCAAAATCTAGTTTTATTCTGAAATAAAAAAAATAGTGATTACACTGATCAAAAGAATAAATTAGAAGTCAACGCCTGGCGTATGCAAAACAAAAAGGGAAAGTTTTGCCTCACACATAATTGATAGATATTTGCTTTCGCGGGCTTTTTTTGCAGCGCACGCAAAATTGGTAGCAGATGACTGAATTTTTTCCTACTTACTAGACAATCATCGTTACATTTTGGACACTTCGCACAATATCTTTATAGATTATAGCGAATGTCAGGGGTGGCGAACCTTTTTGGATCAACGCGCTATTTTTTCTGAAAAAGTGTTTAATGGGGTATAGACGTCAAATAAGTTTTTTTTTATTTAATTTATTTGCAAAACTCCTCATGCTCCGCAAAGCATAACATGAGGCTTACAGACGTAAGTGGTAACTCAATTAAATCATAACAAAACAAATTTGGAAGAAGAAAAAAAAAAGGGAAAAAACAAACAAACAAGACAAAACAAAAATAAAAAGGAAGAGTGGAAATACACAAATATAAAAAAGGGAGGTACCAATATATATAAAACTTTAAAAATCTATACAGTAGAAAAATTTTCTTAAGACATTAAGGCTCTCAGTACATTTAACCAACAAAGATAAAACAGGTGGCCAGGAAATACCTAAACATTTCAACTCCTTTCTGAAATTTTCTCTTTTACAGAAATAAAGTTTACAATACAACAATACATGTTCCACAGTTTCAGCATCCTGACCACAAGAACAAATATCACTACCAATTAAATTAAATCTAGATAAATAGCTATTAAAATTTCCATGGCCTGTTAGAATCTGGGATAACTTGAAATCAGTAACAAAATTCTTACATTAAGCCGTTGATAAATGGTCGGAAAAAACCTTTTAGTCCACAAAGCTTTAGTCAAGGCCAAGAATTCGGTGTGTTCCAGGAAGAAACAGTTCTTTCCCAAGCTAAATGCTTCCAGTGGGACAATGGCACAGACATCAAAAGGTTCATATCTTGGCAAGTTGCCTCTTTGGCCAACTGATCCGCTCTGTCATTGCCGAGATTTCCGCTATGGCCCCGAACATAAGAAAAGTGGATGTCGCAGTCTAAGTAGTACGGAATAGACTGAACCTCTACAACAAGTTTTTCTGTAGAGTTTACGTTGAGCAAACAATGGAGTGAAGAGAGTGAGTCAGTGCAGATAAGAAAGTTGAGCGTTCCACCCTGGCGGAGAGAGTCTGAATCAATTTTACGGCAAGATTAATGCAGAGTAGTTCGGCTTGATAAACAGAGCATTCATCTCTTAACCGATGCTGGAAAGTAACATATTCAACACCTTCCTCGTAAATAACGCAGGCAAGGCCAACCCTACCATTCAATTTACTCCCATCTGTGAAACAAACAGTTTTATATTCTTGAAAGACTTCATTTGTATAAGTCACAAGAGTGATAGGTTTCCCACATGAAAGAAGGGTGTGGCAATAATGAAACTGGAATCGTCCCATCCAGCGTGCCAAGGCTGATACTCAAATAGTTTTCCCGAACATCAAGATTGTTCAGAATAACCAAGTCGATAGGCGGTATACCAGAAATAGCAAACAATGCTTCATAGCTAATAGTTTTGTATCCTTTAATGACACGAAGTAAAAATCTATACGTTGCGTTCTTCTAATAAGTCTACTATTAATTTTCTTACTTAAAGAATGTCCCCAAGCTCTCGATGCATAAGACATGAGAGGTACTATTCCCTGCTTATAAATCAACTGAAGAACATCAGTTTTCACTCCAAAAGTATTGCTTGAAATTCTTAACAGTCCAAGAAGAATCTTTTCACTTTTACTAGAAACATAAGAGATGCTCCTTCCACTGCATTTTGTTATCAACAATTATGCCCAAATACTTAATCTTGTGCACTTCTTCAATTATTACACCTCCAAGATTTAAATTGATTCTTTGATCTACTGTCGATTTTTTATAAATCTTCATTATTTTTGTTTTAAGTGGATTAAATTCCAGCTTATATAGCTCTGACCAGTCAAAGATATTATTAAGAATGTCTTGTGAAAAAGTGCAAACATCCTGAAAGTGTTTACTTTGAACAATAAGAAGTACATCATCTGCAAAAGCTATTTTATGACAATTCTGGAACTTTGAGATATTGCAAAGAGAAGATCGTTCATAATTAAATTCCACAGAAAAGGTCCCATAACTGACCCTTGTGGGCAGCCTTTTTCCAAAACACGATTCTTTGTGACGTTATCCAATGTAAGATCAGCTGAACGACATTGTAAGAAGCTCCTAATAAGGCAAAAGATATTTTTAGGAACTTTGAAACTTTTGAGAAGGTGCAAGATGCTAGGCCACCAGGCATTATCGAAAGCTCCTTTAATGTCCAAGGAGATTAAAAAAGTCACATGGTTTTTGCGTTTTCCCTCTTTGACGATATCACAAAGGCGAACCAAGGCATCCTCTGCTGACTTTTGAGGCGTAAAACCGTACTGGTCATCACTTAAAAGACTAGACTTTCTTAAATAGTGGTTAAGTCTAGTAATGCAGAGTTTTTCCAAGCACTTTCCTAAAAAAGGGAGTAAGCTTATGCAATGAATATTTTCAATGTGCTTTCTTGACAATTCAGAACTTTTAGGAAGAAGTACAATTTTTGCTCTCTTCCAAATTTTTGGGGAAACACCCAAGTTCAAGCAGGTGTTAAAGAGAGCCAAGAGGATAGAAGAACAATTGTGAAACTTCTTAATCAGTTCATTATTAATTCTATCGGGGCCAGGTGATTTATTTAAACTTAAATTATCTATAACACAGTCAATTTCTGTTCTTGAAAAAGGGATATCATCGTCGCTTTCATATACCAATTCAGCATCGGAACGCAAAACCCTATGTTCAGAATTATCATGACTAATCGGATCACAAGGGAAAGATTTCCTCAAGACGGCATCTATAGTATCTTCAAACGAAGAAGTAAAATTGCTAGAGGAAACTTCGATCCCTGAAATTTCAAACCTTTTGGTAAAATTGGTTTTCATTCCATAAGTATAAATTTTCTTCCAAACATTCTATGATCAGAGAGGGAATCATAATCTGGTATAAACCACCTTTCAACTAAACCAAGCACACATTGTGCCCAACAGCTGTGATATCAATATAGCTCGTACCCTGGTCTGCGCTAAACGTAGGCCCATAATCCTCATTTATTGTAAACAATTACCACGTACTGAAAAATTCGCACAGCTTAATGCCTCTAGAGTCAGTCACAGGACTAAACCAAACCTCAGACTTACTATTTGCATCCATACACCATATAAGTCTCTTTGAAACTCTATTTGAAAATAACTGCTCAATTTTTCTTAAATACAAATCAATATTAACAGAAGGTTCGAAATAATATGAGAAAACAGTAAAATCGTAAGCTCCAAAGGAGATGTCAATCATTGCAGAATTGTAATCAAGATTCCTAGGATCGGAAAAAACTGTAATAGCCATGTTTCTAACAATAATAGCCGCCTTTATAACCTCAGGTGTTGTATCATAAAAAATTTTGTAAGTATTTGGAAATCCAGGAAGCTTTCCTCTAAAACAGTGTGGCTCTTGAATAAGAGCAACATCAACATTATCATTTTCAAGATTCAGAATAAGTTGTTGAGTAGCCTTTTTTGATTTATGTAAGTTAATTTGAACAAAATTAAGATTGTCTTTAATTAATCTAGTCATAGTCAGTTCCAGCAGCAACTTGATTTCTCATGTAACTATGACAAGAGCAGTTAGGCGAAAAAGGCTTATGCTTGACATCCACTTTTTTAGCTTCATTTTTTAACTTTTTATTATATCTGATACAATTTACACATACCTGATTTTCACGGTATGAGCAGGTATCACTCTTATGTTCTCCAGCGCAAAAATAGCAAGATAGAATATTAGTGCACTCATTAGCTCTGTGATTATATCCGAGACATTGGAAACACCTATTTATAACTGAAATCTTCAAAACGGCACATGCTCCACATGATTTTTAATGATCCGACCGCATTAATATTTTTCCTTATCTTAGGATGAAATTCAATCACCACAGTTCTCACATGCTGAAATTTCTTCAAAACAAAACGAACTCTAGACTCATTCCAACACTCATTTGAAGCAAGGATTTCAGGATTTTGTTCCCGAATAACGTCTAGTAATTCAGAATCGTCTATGTCATTTGGCACATTTCTAATCAACATTGTAGGGGTTTTGCGTTTAGGAACCGTTGGCTTCAGGAATTTAGGATTGGCTTCAATCCTGGTCATTAACTTTTCCCTATCTTTTTCTGAAGCACAATTAACTATAATTCTATTATCACTTATTTCTTTAACGTGTCGAATCCCTATTTTCTCTTTTCTAGGGTTAATTTGAGTTTTAAACAGTTTTCTGACGTCATCAGAATTGCAGTTTTCAGCCGCTATTAAGACGGAACAACATGATGACTTTTGCGCCGGTTCGTTAAGTTCACCAACAAAAGATGACGCCACGACACTGCTATACGTTTTCTTTGGCAAAGAAGAGATGGCGTCATTCAAGCTTTCCTTGCAAGCTTCAACAAATTTTTCACTTTTAATCGTAAAGAAATTTCGATAAACAGAAGATTTCAACTCACCCAACGCCTGCCTGGCTTCCTCTCTCATCTGTTGGTTCATATTGCGCTTCGATAAAAGGGCTGTTTCAATGATTTTGCACTGATTTTCGAGAGCTGCAAAAAACGCGTCATCCTCGCCTTCCGCCATTTTTTCGACCCGTCAAATAAGTTTGACTTGTGATTTTTTGGGAAAACAATAAAATTTAATACTAACCACTCAAAACTGTTTATTTACTATTAAAAAAATACATTTTGCACTGTATAGCAGTAAATGTTGGGGATATACGTGTAATTCAAATTAAAGTAACATTAGTGCGATTTTTTGTTGACCTTCAAAATAAAAAGATGTTTGGAGTCCGGATTTTCTTTATAGAACTCGTCATCGATTTGTTTCGCCGAACACGTGAACGATGTTCGCAGTGCCTTTCTTTGTGCTTTTAGTGGTGTCACGTTCATTTTGAACTCAAATTAACTAGCAGCATCCACGCCCCACGTCTGGGCGCCAAAAATATGAAACGAAACCTAATACGAAAATTCGCTTTAAAATTAAAATTAATGGGTTGACATCTACCCGAGGTCGTGTGAACGCTATCTATTTAACAATTTACCGAAAATGAGTATAAAAGCATTAAAGTATGAGTATAAAAGCACATGAAAGCATTTAATTATCACACATGACATTACACGATCACAGTACAAGAACAAGTAAGTAAAAACGCGACAAGACAGAGCATTCAGCAGTGACGTAGTTCTGCTGCTCTTTGATAGGAGGAGAAGGAAAGATGCCTTTTTGCACTCCTTTTGCAACAGTAGTAAATGTTTTAGTTATACAAGTAACTCAAATTAAAGAAACATTAGTGTGATTTTTGTTGTTGCAAAAAAGATGGACAATTATAAGATGTTACATTTAGCTGAATGTATGCTGAATTAGCGACATCAGCCAAATTGTTTTCTCAGTGAGTCTTAAATGTTATTCATCTCCGAAAATAATGATTCTCGGGCGGCACAGGTAGATGGAAATATAGTTATAAAAAAGCACGAGCCAGAGCTTTTCCAAACAGTTAAATGTATCTGGAATCGAATTCCATGTTTTCAAAATTTCGTTACCGACATTTTTACTTATATGGCTTGTTAATTTTCTGTTTCAATCAATTGCAACATTTTTCTTGTTTTAATTAATTTTTAAATCCATATTGAACTAGACTGGAAATTAAGCAAAGTTGAATTTAAAATTCTTCAATTTCTTCCAATTGAATTGGGACAAGTTCACTTTATCAAATGAAGTCACATCAGGGTACATAACAATTATGGAAAAAAGCTCTTGAATAACTTTTTCTTCGTCTGATTTTTCCAAGTTTGAGAAGTACTATTAGTTTCATGTAATAATATCGTTTGCAGAAAATATGCAATTTAGCGTCAAAAGCATTGACATCCCTCTTGAACATAATATTTTTATTTTTGTGTTGAGGCTTTACATTCAATTCTTTGAAATGTTGGCATATGTCTGTAAAACCGCGACTGATCACTCGCGTTTATTCGTAATACTTCATATCGATCTTTGTTATTTTGAACTAAACTGCTAATCGGAGACGGGCCCAAGTAATTGTGTAGCGGGCCATTGTGGTTCGCCATCCCCGGCCTATATATTATTCTGATGTTATAAGCTATATTATTGTTAAGGTGCTTGACTAGTTGCAATAGTTGCGGGATCTTTTTTTTTTTTGAAATATTGCTGAAAATTCATCTTTAAATTCATTCTTTGTTTAATTATAACTAAAAACATATAAAAATAAGAAAGAGAAAAAAATTTTAATATATTTTTGTAAGAAAATGGACAATTTTAGGTTAAAATTAGGCATTTTTTGCACATCACGGCAAACGTTGTAAAATAAATTCTAATGCAAAAAATAAAAAAAGCTCTTAGACTTTTATTCAGAAAGGAGTTACCTATGCATTGATTTATCAATTTGAATAATTTAAATTTATCATAAAGTTAAGGGTCAAAAAGCGCACGAAATGCAAATTTTTCAAAAAATTGCATTTATCACAAAGAAAAACACTCATAAAAATGGTAAATATATTGTATTTTCTTAATCTCTAGTTCACTGCATGCATATTATAATAGTAAACAATTATACAAAACTAAATGCAATTATCTCAGGAAATTTTTGAGATGTCATGTTTGCCGTAAGATAAAATATGGAAAAATCTGTTTCGGAGAAAAACACATTTAAGGTATCCGACAGAGTTCGGAGACAATTTTCTAAAATATAACTTAAATAATTATTTAATTGTTATTTTTTAATTAAGTATGTTGCAAAACTATGAAAATACAGCAAGAAGAACTTTTTGAAAGCTTATTTTTCAAAATATTGAGAAATTTGTTTCAAAATATTGCAAAAAATTGCTCTTTTGCTAACAACTCTAGAAAAATATATATCCCAAAAATAAATAACATTTTTGCAGGAATACAATTCTTCAATGATTAACTATGATGCCTATTAAAAAAGAACTCAAGTTTTACAATAAAATTATGAAATACAGATGTTCGACATAAAAAATACAGAATATTTCTGAAAAAAGTTTTTTTATTCATATAAAATTACTTTAAAAAATAACTTAATTTTAAAATTATCCTTAACTTTTAGCAGAAAGCATTCATTATTAATGTAGGATATTCCATTTGTAAGAAGTTAGATCATATCATTTACCGAGGTCGGCAATTCTAATCAAAACAGTATTCCACATCAACGCCATCTATCGTCCTTTTAAGAAACGCTGACATGAACTTTTTCGCCAGAGGCTCACTAACATTCGTCGAGAGAAGTCGTGTTTCGCACGTCAGCGCACTTTCGTCTACGCCAGGCGGTAAATCTTAATAGTACCATAACGAGTTCTATCATTCGTCCGCGCCAGGCGGTAAGTCTTAATAGCACCATAATGAATTCTATTTAATCTCAATTGCCTCCCTTAAAGTAATGTGATCTAACTTTCCTATTCTTCCGGAATATGCTTATCTAACTTTCCTATTCTTTTGAAATATTCCCCATGTAAATACTCCCCTATAATTCTTAATAAATTATTTAGTTTTCAAGTAGTTTCTTTCTTGAACTGTGTTGTCTATTTTATTTCGAAATTAACTAACACACCCTAAAAACCCCTAGACACCACGCCATAAAAACCCCGCCATCTGAAGAATCCAATCTTTTTGGAAGATTTCGGTTGGATTCCCACAGAAATAATTGGGGGATCGCTCCGGGATTGATTTAAAATCTTCTTTTCCTAACCTTCTTTTTTGAAAAAAAAATTTGGCTTAACGCTCAAATTGGGGACGCTGACTGAAATGTAAACAAACGGTTTGCCTCTCATAACCATAACATACTAACATTTTACAGTGATCCTTTTTTATGGAGTTACTGCGTCGTACAAGCGCTTTGATGAAATTTTAGTGAGTCCATTTCAAGCTTCATCTGCAGAACTCGGCCAAGAACTTTCAATTACGTTTTAAACAACTGTATCAGGTACTGTGTTTTTGTTGTCCTTCATTAAAAGAAAAGAAACCTCTAAAAGAAGAATTTCAGAGCCATCGTCATGCTGTTAATAACAAAATTTTGTTTGAGTTTTTAAAGTATATAATTCATATTTTTAAAGCATAATGTTTATCTTTAAAATACTATTTTTCTATTTGTGCATATTTAATCTTCCGTATTAAATTCTTTGCAAGTATATCTTTTAAAATATTAAAGAAATCGATGAATATTCAAGTTATTTTAACTTTTTGCAATTCATTTAGAAACGAATTGATTTATTGTATTTGATATGTTGTACAATGTGCAAAACTAAGGATTTCCGTTTTGTTGCGTCACTGACCTTGTGACGTCTCTCGCGTCCTTCTGCTAACATAACTCCTATGTTCTTTGACGGCCACGATTAATGGCAAAACCTTTCCAACCCAATACCAAGAAGATAAACGAATATAATATGTAAATGAGATATACTTTAAAAAGATAGAAGCTTTGATGATAAGCGCGGCAAGTTTAGAGATAACTTAGTGTGGAATCTTTCAAATCAAAAGTTAGCTGTCCTATAGCTTTGGAAGAAATAGAAGTTCATTATAAAGAAGTTGGAAACCTCGCATATTCAATTACATTATAGATATCACTCAATCACTGAAGGAAGGAGATCTGCAAAAGGTAATATTTTGGTATAGGAAGTTAGATGAATCGGTTTATTTATTATAATTAAGATAAATGTTCTAGTTGCGTGATCTGACTTGAATACAAGGTTTAATTGGGTGTTAACTCTCACTTTAAATAAAGTTGTCAATTAGAATTAAGTAATATAAGTTATTCTTAATAAAAGTTGTATTAAGAACCAATATGTCTCATCATTTTGATAATCCCACACCTCTAGCTTACGCGGATCCGGAACGACATAGTCATCACAGGATGGCTATGTCGCAATGGTCCCTGTTCGGGCGCCATTGCGACATAGCCATCATGAACTACATTAAGAGTCTTTAGGCCCAGGTTTGTCATGTCAACTTTATGTGTACTGTGTTGTCATTCTTTTGCACCGTGAAGGCCATATTGCCCTGTATATACATACTATCGTAATAAATTAGTGTGTTATGATATTTCAGTGATATCCATTGTCCACGCATGTAGTTAACATCTTGAACTGTCATCTGTATATGTCACATTTTCCAACCGGACTGGTATATTCAAAACAAAATTAGTTGCCATGACTTTTGCCCCAACCCTCGTATTTGACACCAAATGTTTAATATATTGTTCTTAAATAAGTGAATTTTCAGAGTAATGGGCATTAACAGAGCCACTTAAAAAGGCTCGGTGGGCCGCAGGTTGAGTATCGCTGATCTAAGCCAAACAGACACTCTAGGGATCTTATACATGTCGTATAACCATTGTAAACTATAGTCTCATATACTACTTTATACAGTCCCGTGGCAGCCAATGAAAGTCATCATTCCCACTCGTTGTAAACCAATCAGACTGCAGTCTCACAGTTATCTCCAAGACAAGCAACCTTCAATTTTTATTGTCAAGAACGATCTTTTAGAACAGGGGTGGCGAACCTTCATGGATCAGCGTGCCACTTTTTCTAAGGAAATATTTAATGAGATATAGAAGTGCCGTCAAATAATTTTGACTTTTGATTACTGGGAAAATAACAAAACTAAATACTAACAACTCAAAACTCTTCATTTACTATGAAAAACTTTGTGCATTTTGTACTTTATAGTAGTAAATGTTTTAGTTATACGTGTAATTCAAATAAAGAAACATTAGTGTGATTTTTGCTGTTGCAGATAAGAGGAAAAATAACTAATATTAGGGTTGTAAGATGTTACTTCTAGCAGAATGTATGCTGAATTGGAGTCTTCTAAGCGAGTCTTTAATGTTATTCATCTCTGAAAATAATGACTCGCAGCCATAGGTAGATGAAAATAATGGATAAGACAGCATGGACCAGCATCTTCAAACTGTTACATGTGTCTGGAATTGAATTCCATGTTTCCAAAATTCAATTACAATCATTTTTACTTATATTGCTTGTTAATAATTCTGTTTCAACCACAATTCCGACTTTTCCTTTTTTTCAACAATTTTTTGACTCCATCTTGAACTAGAAGGTAAATCAATCCGTTGCATTTCAAATTTTTCAATCTGTAATCAGTCTAATTGGGACGAGTTAAGTTTATTAAAGGAAGTCACATCAGGGTACATAAAAAACTTGAACGTTTCCGATCATTCTTTGAACTGAGAAAATCTCGCTGAAAACAGCGACTGATCACTCGCCTTTGTTCGTAATACTTCACACACACACACACATGCCGAACTTGATTAGATTGAACTAAAATGCAATCCGTTTTGATGGGTAGCGTGCCATCAATGGCACGCGTGGCATTGGTTCACCATCCTTGTTTTAGGCTCTCCCCTCCCTAAATTTTCCCGCTGCAGACAATCGCCGTGAAGCCACTTCCAGAACCTTCGTCGTTTCACCATCATAAGACGCAGGTGTTACATTGAAGACTACATGGCAGTCCGAATGTCTCTAATTCAATATAGTGAAATACGTTTAAAGCGAAAACACTTAAGACTAAATATCGGTTAACACGAAACAATACAACGGTCCCGACAATCTATCATATATTTTCATTTTTTTTTCTGTTAAGGTATCCGACAACTTGCGATAACTTTTTTTTTAATAAAAAAAATGGAGTTATGGAGGTTTTTTTGTGGTTTTTAAAATTTATTTAGTACATTTTAAGAAAAAAAGGCTAAAATTAAGAAGAAAAAATAAATTATCTATACGTATAAATAAAACTGATGTGTCTGTTTGTAATTTCAAATTAACATCTTTTTACTAAATGCATTTAAAAGTATATACAGTATTTATATGAAAAGACAAATTTTTAAAATTTTTGTCTGTCTGTCACTCGGTTTATCTGTCTGTTTGTTATGGCTAATGTCTGAAACGGCTGGACCAATTTTGACGGAAGTTTCACTGGCAGACAACTAATGTTATAAGGAGTAACTTAGGCTACTTTTATTTTAGAAAACAATTAGGGTTCCGCGAAAATAATGGTAAAGCCAATGAAATAGTGAATAATATTCGATTTAAATAGGGATTATTTTATTTCGCGAGCCTTCTCTTTCAACAATTTCTTGCAGTTCTATCAAAGTTTTTGTTTGATTAGGTTGCTGCCACTCGCGATATTTCCCTTTCATGTCCTTTGATTTTAATGTTTTACAGTCCTCACTCCTCTGACGCTGTCAAAGGTCATGAGTCCCTCTCACCCTTTGCTTGCGTCTCCGTTTCTGTTGGTTTCACCCTACTGCTACTTAGACCGGTTTTGATCCTAATGATTTTACAGTTCTCACCCCATCGACAGTATCAAAGGTCACGTGTCTCTCTCACACTTGGTCAACAAAAAACAAAGAAAAAATAAAACAAATAAAAAACATTGATTCACAAAGTAGAAGAATGACATTACTTCTAGAATAGGTATTTCTTTACATGAAAAGCATAATTATTAAGTTTTCGTAAACTCTGCGAATTGAATAAACACTTTCTTGTTGAATTCCACGTGAACGAAGTCGCGGGTAACAGCTATTGAACATAAAATAAATGCACCACAAAGTAATATATTCACTTATTACGCATCCAGATACAAATTATTTACACTATTTTAAGCGTTTATTACACAAAATTTGTAAGCAGAAGGAAAATGTCTTAAAAATCGGCCTACAAAAAAGTTAACGAGCGTTATAACTAAAAAAAATCTTTTTCATCAGCTATTATGTCTACATACTTAAAATTTAGTAAACATGGTTTTTTGTTCAGTTAAGATATGCAAAAAGTTTTTTTTTGTTGTTGTTTAATTTACAATTACCGTAAAATTAACTCATTAAAAACTTATTTATCCTTCAGTCTGTATTGTTTAATTTTTCAATTTACCCGTGCGAAGCTCGGTTATACCAGCTAGTTACTACTAAAATGGGTAAAAATGGACACAAAAATTTACATGAACGCGACCCACTCCGTACAAATCATATAAGAACAAATTCTCAATTTTTCAACTTTGATGTATTACTTTTTCTATTCCTTTTTGATATGACCTTCGGAATAAGAGATATTTTAATTTTTATAAAAACTAGAGCACTTTATCTAAGTAACTATATGAAATTGCTTAAAATAACAGTGATTATATATTCACATAAAGAACTGTAAATTTTGTAATAAAACAGTGATTGATAAATCTGAAGGTTAAAACACTTCTACTGTTATACAGAACATGCATAAAAAGTTTCAGTTAATTATTTATAAACTTCCTGAGCAATCAGTGCCCCCACTTAGCTTTTCGAAAAAAAAAAAAAAACACATTTAGATTAAAATGCATTTTAAAATTTAACATGTTGTGTAAAGTTATGGCATCTGTTTGTGACGGCTCACACGTCCTTTCTCTAACATAACCTCTGTGTTCTTTGACGGCCACGATTAATGGCAATTTCCAACCCAAATCCAAGAAGTGAAACGAAGGATAGATGTAAATAAGATAACCTTTAAAAGGACAGAAGTTTTAGTAAGCGCGATGGCAATTTAGAGAAAGTTCAGTTCAGAAAGGGTAGAAGTGTAAATTGACGGCCTACCCAAGAATCACGGAAATATCGCCATTAATACAAGGTACATACCATTGCACTCGAGCCTAACGGAATATCTGAAGTTGATTGAACCAGTGCTTGAAAATTCAAGGTAGGAAGATTATTTTCCGAATTCGAATATATTATTAGGAATGAGAGTAGGCGGAATATATAATTATATAGATAAGTGATCCAATTGCGCGATCTGTGTTAACTACGGCTACGTGTTTTGGTTTATTCTCACTTAATATAAGTTTGTTCGATATATAAGTAATTTAAGTTAAACTCTTAATAAAAGTCATATTAAGAATTCTAAAATGCCTCTTCCTTTCGAGAATCCCACACCTCTAACTTACGCTGAAACCCCACGATATGGTCGACAAAGATCGACCATATCACATGTTTTTACTAAAACACTTGTAGTTTTTGTTCTAGTGAATGGAAAATAAAAAACTTTGCATTTTTATGAAGCTAATACGATGGCCTATAAAATAAAATCATAAGCAAATTTTGTCAATTTTTTCCAAAAATCATGATTTTAGGGTGGTCAGATACCATCACGAAACAAAAATCGCTTAACACTAAAAGATTTTCCTTCTTGAAAAACTCCAGACACTTAATGAAATATTTGACAAATTTTCTAAGTTATTGGACTATAATACAGTACCATCGGAAGATTTCGTTCCAGTAAATGATGCTAATGTGTGTACAGCAGTGTTTCTCAAACTGTGGGACGCACCCCCCTAGAGGGGCGAGATAACCCTACGAGGGAGGATCGAGCATATTAAAAAAGATTACAAAACAAAAGATTTTTTTAAAAAATTATTAATTTACTGAAAGTAAACAAATACATTTTGACACAATAAAAAATAAAATACTCATTTGCACTATAATACTTATGAATGTATCAGTACTGCAACATCTATTTTATAATCAATTTAACAATACTAATTTAAGGACAATTTTAATAATTACCAGTGCCCTATGGATTTGTCATATTTAAAATTACATGCCAACATTAACACTTATCATGATCATTTGTACGGTTTATAATGAATCCTTTAAATGCCGATTAAAAATTACGAGCTTCGTTCCCCAATGCCACCGTTTAGCGCGTAGGTAAACTATGTGGGGCATTGAGGGGGGGGGGATGTTAGAAAAGAAATAATTGATCAGATCCTATGAAATAAGTAAACCCTTCGCAAACACTGTCAAAGGTCATTTTGTTGCTTTCCAAAGCCTTCGGAATAATTTTATGGATCGCAGTTCACAGAAAAGTATGTACTTCAGAAAGACGTATACATATGTCTGGGGGAAATTGACACACTGGCTGAGCGAGACGTTTATATACGTCGGGACTTAAGAAGTTAAAGTCATGCTCTCAGTTTAGCGTCAAAGTATAGTATTATTGAATTTGATACATCATTATGGTATGGAGGGGTGCGCGATGCAAATTATGATTGAATATTGGGTCACAAAACATTGAAAGTTTGAGAAGCACTGGTGTGTACAGTCTTAATTATGGTACACAAAGGCATTTTGGAGTTCGTTCAAAGCTTAAAAAATAGCATTGATGCAGATTCTCGTGACGAAAATGAAATGAATAATGCAGCTCTTGATCCCACGTAATCCGAAATAAGGAAGATCATGAAAAGTATGCGCCCTTTTTTAGAAGCACATTCCAATGCTGAAATGAATAACAAAATGGACAACACCCAACAATTTGGTGACAAAATTTGATGCTGAAAAAGACAATACAAAGGTAAAATATTATTAAATTAGTGATTTTATGAATTAAATTATTTATTTTCCAAAGAGACAAAATCTATGTTTTGTTTTTCAAAAAACTTGAAAATTTTGCTTTATATTTCGCAAATTTCTTGTAAGTGTTTTTTTTTCTTCGACAGTCGAACCTTCATATTACGAATTTTTCTATATAGCGAACTTTTTCCTGGAACCAAGAACATTTCACGATTTTCTTCGTAAATAACCTCCCAATAGCGAAGTTCATTTTCTAAATAACGAACTTTTCTTTTGTGATTCAATCATTTTCTCCCTGTTTTTGAAGTATTTCTAGACATTTCAAGTTTTTCTCTCTTTTAACACACTTTATAGTGGTCATAAATTCTTGAACTGGTTTTATTAGATGCCTAACTCGCCGAGAGCAATAGAGTACTGGGCGTTTCATCCAAGAAGTGCAACCTTCACAATCCTCATTCTCCAGTTTACTGGAAACATCTTCGATATCACCTTTCATCTTCAGTAGAGTTGTCTCATGTCCCCGTGTCTTTGAATTAGTATCTGTTCATTTGCAGTCTTGATCAGTCGTACTTGTAACTTCGTTTCTTGTAGCTCAAAAAAGCCAAAACGTGATTGAGCATCAAAGAAAAAAAATTACATCTTCAGGAAGTGGAATAAGGCGTCAATACATTTTCTTTGCAGTTTTTCTTTATTTCTTTTCTATTTTTAGATAGGTAAGATATATATATATATATATATATATATATATATATATATATATGCTGAACGCGCGGGGAAGGTAGGATCCGTAAAGCATTGCTAACCCTAATTCGCTGGCCTAATTCAGCGACAGCTTTAGAAATCATAATAGGCCACCAGTTTAGCCCAAAGACTTTTTTGTATCTACATTTGTTATGTCTGGTGAATTCCAATTTCTTCCTGCTTTAGCACTGTAGGTTCTAGTACTTCTTCACTGTTATTTTATATATATATATTACATGTTTTGAGCCAGAATCAGACTTAATTTTAAAAAGGATCTTTATATGATGAAATCTATACAAGGTCTGACGCTGAGAGGAGAGAGAAAAAAGAACGCCACATGAAAACTAAGTGGGTTAACACATAAAACACAGATGGGGTGTATCGTGGATTTTAAGATTGTTCTTGAAAGTTAATGCTGACTTATAGGGCTATTAAATATAACGATCTGGAATTAGACATGTTTAATGGCTAGGCCATAAGTTCGGAAAAAATAAATGGACGATCAGTTTGATACTTGAAGATGAAATGAAAAATATGAGTTAAATGCTCAGTAGGGAATTTAATTTTTAATCTAATTTAATTATCCTTACATTTGCCCCCCAATTTTAAAAGGGAGTCATGGTGTGATTTTTCTCTCTTTACAAACTTAATCAATTTTCAACATATACAAAACAATACATAACATCATTTGGAAACACATCTTACACACAGTAGAAATATTTTATTTATATATATATATATACATATGTGTGTGTGTATGTGTAAAAGGAATACTAAAATCAAAATGCTCTAAAATAAACGAAACTATAACAACAAACACAGTAATGACACTACCAAAATATTAATTGATAAAAATGAATTTCCGTACATATAACTAAAGATTAGCTTGTTAAAATCTATTCGACGTCCAGAATAAGAGCTCGGGTTTCCTCCTATTCCTTCATAATAATAGATTCGTATTATAGCTAGCAGATAATGTTTTCAAAGAATAATTTTATATTGGAAAATAACATCATATCAAACAATAAGACAGTAGATATAAAAATACATGGTATCATACAAATATTAAAATACTAATTTTGTATACAAATCTACTCTGGTGCCATCGTATTTAATACCTTATAGTAATACGTAAAATTTTGCATATATGAAATGTATTTTTTAAAAAGATAAGAAAGTATAGACACTAATAAAATGAAATTATTAATAATATGAAAACGGTGTACAATAACTTATATGCACTATTCAGCACAATAAACAATATTTTATTTCATATGCGTTATAAAATATAAGAATATAAAAATATAAAAATTATAAGAATATAGGAATAAAAGTATATAAGAGTTATAAGAATAAAAGAGCTCTTTAAATAATTGTGTCGGAAATGTGGACTCTCTTCTATCATCACCTTTAGTATTTATGTGTAAAATTTCCACAATATTCACTGTAACTTAACAATATCGCGCATACAATATTTTGAATCTCTCCGTAACCTTCTAAGTATTCGTTTCATAGACAAAATTCTTGTCTTTCTCTTACATCATACATTCAATAATATAAACTGTATCACACTACTCATTTTTGAACACATCTCTCTGAGAAATCTGCGTGATCAAATCACAGATGTTCAGGGATGCTAATAAGAAAATAATAAGAGATGTACATACCAAACTGAACACATTTGTCCTCTTAATGTTTCAAGACATACAAAATTATAATGATTGTATTCTCCCTTATCCACTGTATAATATCCAAAAATAAGCTTCAAGTTATTAAATTAATTTTAAATTTAAATAAGAAGAATTTCGAGAAATATAGTGAATCTTCATATATGGCCGGTATATCAAAACACAGAATTTCAAAATAAAAAAAATTAAATGACATGCAATAAGGTTACTGCTGAATATATATATATATATATATAAAATAATTATAAGAAAACAATAAAATTCAGTGGAGAAAAAGAATGCAACGGGACTTTACTTTTGTTTCTTATAAAAAACAATATCACTAGTATTAGTACTTTAGTCATTTTTTCTAAAACTTAATTTATATCTTTCAACTTTAAAACAACAATTTCTCTCATAAATTTTAACTCATTCAAAATCTTAAGATAAACTTATAAGAATTATATTAAAATTTCTCAAAATTTGTATGACAAAACATATACACTTTCTTTTCTAAATTAAAATATAAAGAATATCTCATTTAACACAACTATATTATAAAAATTAAATATCATATCATATCATATATTATTCTTCTTCGCCGAAAAGTCTTGTTAAGCTGAACTCAGTTACTTCTGTATTACGTAAGAGGTTTCTTTTTGTTATTTCTTATTTTGTTTATTATGGGTATTTTGTTGAATGTAATTCAACTGAAAATTTTCAGATGGATGAAAATGTCTTAAGCGGACTGAATGAACCAATTCAGTGTCTCAGTTTTATTAAGGGCATTGGGTCTATCGATTTCAAATAAGAACATTTCATCAGAACATTTTCTTAAAACGGTATAAGGGCCTGAATAAGGGGGACGTAATTTCCTTGTATATTGGGGTATTGAAATTCCTCATACATTACTAAGTCATCAACTTAGAAATCAGCTTCCTGAAATTTTTTATCATATCTAATTTTATTTATTTTATAATATTATTCGGCTCTTTCTTTGGCTAATTTTTTTGCTTCTTCTAAGGAAGGATATATTTCATTATCTCTTAATGAATTTTCAAAAGGTAAATTACCATACATTAAGTACGTTGGAGGGAAACCTGTTATTGTATGAGGAGTTTGATTATTCTGATGAGTTACTTAGTCTTATACTGAGTTACTGAGTCTTTAAGTTTTTGAAAAGATTGTTGACATTCTGGGGTCCAATTCCAATTTTAATTCTTTTTAATAAGATTATTTAAGGACATTTTTAATTTTGCATATTGAGGAATGAATTTATAATAGATATTAATACTACCAAGAAATCTTTGTAAATCTTTTACATTTCTAGGGGGTAAAAGTTTTTTTAATAATTTCGACATTTGTATTATTTGGAGTGTATGAACCTTGTTTTATTTCATATCCTAAGAAATCAATTGTATCTTTATCAAATTTACACTTTGAGAATTTTAATTTAATATTTTCTATTATTTCCTCTAAATGTTCTGCATGTTCTTCAATTGATTCCGAAAATACTATTATATCGTCAAAGTAATTTAATGCAAATTTTACTTAGTATTTATTTAAAATCCGTCTAATAGCTCTTTGAAATATAGCTGGGGAATTTTTATATCCAAGAGGCAAATGATTAAATTGAAAAGACCGTAATTTGATGTAAATGCAAGCTTTTTTTAGATTCAATTATCATCTAATTTAATGTGCCAATAATGTGAGTTACTTTTTCCAGAATTTTTGTCCATGGGACTTTACTTGAACTATTACTAATTTTACACTTTAAGTGGGTAATGATGGTTTGATTTACACGTTCAACCATTCCATTGGCTTGTGGTCTATGAGAAGTAGTTGACAATTGAGTGAGACATTGATATGTCTTAAGAAATGCTTAAATTTTGAAGAGATGAACGCAGTATTTCTTCCACTTAAAATTTTTTCCGGTATATGATTCTGAAAGATTTGTCTTAAACGATTTATATAAGTATCTGTTGTTGCATTTTTTTATGGGAAAGTCCAAATGTACCTAGTTGCATGATCAATAATAATGTGCAAATATTTTTTAACAGATTTGTAATAATTTAAACCACCTACACTATCTATCGACAAAAGTTCAAAGGGTTTTTCACAAAGAGGAAGTGATTGCATCAGTCCGTATTTTTTAGGATGTGACTTCTTATTTATTTTACAAGTTTCACAGTGTTTCACATAATTTCGTATATCAGTAATAATTTTTATTCAATAATATTGTGGTGATATTAATTTTAACATGGTAGCTACACTAGGATGGCCAAATTTTTCCGTGAGTTGTTTTCATTAACTTCACTCTTAGAGCTTTGGGTACAATTATTTTAGCTAAGCCTTGTCTTTTTACTACAAAAACACCATCTCTCATAAAATATTTAGGAGCTGATATATTTTCTATATTTTGAAAATGACTTATTTCATTGATATCTAATAAAGGTTCTGGGGGTGTATTAATTATATGATAAGCAATAGGATTTCTTGTTAACATATCAGCTTCAATATTAGAGAGAGTGTGCTACCTTTCTTATATTTTATATAAAAATCATACATTGAAGTTTTTAAAGACCATCTAAAAAGTCTATCCATGGGATTTTTGAATTTTTTAAGCCAAACTAATGCATTATGATTGGTATGAACTGTGAAATGAGATCCATGAAGATAGCAATTGAATTCATCTAAACTATCAATTATATATAGCTAAGCATTCTAATTCAATTATTGAACAATTATTTTCATAATTTGTCAGTCGTCTCGAATGGAATGCAACTGGATGTTAAATTTCCATTGGGTTTTTGTTGTTTGAGGATACATGAGATCGCAGTTTTCGATGCATCTACATAAAGATGACAGGGGTAATTTGTATTGAATATAGATAAAATGGGCTTTGAAATTAAGCTGTCTTTAAGTTTTTGAAAAGATTGTTGACATTCTGGGGTCCACAATTCCAATTTTGATTCTTTTTAAGAAGATTATTTAAGGGCATTCTTAATTTTGCATACTGAGGAATGAATTTATAATAGACATTAATACTACCAAGAAATCTTTGTAAATCTTTTACATTTTTAAGGGGTAAAAGGTTTTTAATTATTTCGACATTTGTATTATTTGGAGTGTATGATCCTTGTTTTATTTCATATCCTAAGAAATCAATTGTATCTTTACCAAATTTACACTTTGAGAGTTTTAATTTAATATTTTCTATTTCACAAATTTTAAAAATTTCCTCTAAATGTTCTGCATGTTCTTCAATTGATTCCGAAAATACTATTATATCGTCAAAGTAATTTAATGCAAATTTTATCTAGTATTTATTTAAAATCTGTCTAATAGCTCTTTGAAATATAGCTGGGGAATTTTTATATCCAAAAGGCAAACGATTAAATTGAAAAAGAACGTAATTTGATGTAAATGCAAATTTTTTCAGATTCATTATCATCTAAATTAATGTGCCAATAACCACTACAGAGGTCGATCGTTGAGAAAAATTTTGCATGTGTTAATTTGTCTAAAACTGCATCTATTCTTGGAATTGGCTCTGCATCTAATTTTGTGATAGCATTTAGCTTTCTGTAATCGATACATAATCGTGTACGAGCATTATCCTCTTTTTTAAAAGCCAATGTTATAGGGGAACTATAAGATGGTTTTATTATTCCTGCTTTCAATAATGCATCTAATTGCTTTTTTATTTCCGTATCATCTTTAAAAGATGTCCTATAGGGTCGATTTGCAATGGGTAATTCTGAGGTAAGTATTATGTTAGGAGAATTACATTTTGAGAGATTCGCCTACATCAAACTTATTTTTATATATATAGCAAAGACATATTTATATTTATCAATAATCACATTAATAATATCATAATCACTGTTAGGAATTATTTCTATATTAAACACATCAGTTTTCTCAATGATGATTTTATTATTACTAAATTTAAGAGTTTCATTTTCTTTAATACTTTTCTTGGATTCACATAATTTTTTAAAAAATTTTTTCCCTTTTTGAAAAACTTTATAGTCACTAAAATTAATATTTAATTCAAAAATTATCATAGTTTTATTAGAAATTATTAAATATATTTCAGTTCTACATTTACTATGAGGAATTTAATATCTTTAATAAATTCTCCTATTTTCAATTGTAAAGTAATTGCCTCACTCACCTTAATTTGTCCATTGATGGTGGCAATTTTTTTTTATGATAAACTCCATATTGTGTTGCTCCTTGATTTGTGATATTATATTTTTTGGAATAATGTTGACTTTTGATCCTGTATCCAAGAGTTCGTCAACTTGTTTGAAGTTGATTCTTCCCTGGATGATCATGAGTTCTCATGTTCGATGAGGTTGGAACACTGTATTATTTTCTTGGGTTCTTTGACGGGGGTAGAAAGTTGGAGCATCTGGTCGCAAAACTGCTGGTCGTTGCAGCAATCGTTGGTTTCTCGGATACATGGTCGGCCGTTGAAGAGAAAAGGACGGGTGATGATTAGAAGGTGATGAAAGCTGAGGAGAGTATGTATTATATCTTGAACCGGTTATGGTATCCGGGTGTTGAGATTGATCATTTCTCCAATTCAATCTTCCATACTGTTGTCTATGGGCAAATTGATTCGTATGGTGAGGTATTCTTGTCATTGGATACTTTGGGTATATAACTTCATTCCTATTTGATTTTGATTTGTCTTGGATATCTAAAAGTTTCATTTTTTCCTTCAGTTCCTCTATGTTGCTGCAGCTTTGTAACTGTATTTCTATGGATCTATTTTCCTTTAATCCTTTTATGATGTAGAATTGTTCAGCTTCTTTATCCAGGATGCAATTTCTTTTATTCTGTAGAAGTATTCTATGTGGGTATCTTTTGATGTTTTTTCTGTTTTAGATCATTGAAGATGAATCTCCGCTGTATTGACTTGTGTTCCGAATTCACGTATTAAATTATTTTTCTGTTCGTAAAAACTTTTAGGGATCGCGATTGTGATTTGATTTAATTCTTCACAGCTCCATCTACTAACTTGGTTATAAATAGGATTTTCTGTTTCTCTGATAAATCGAAGGAATCGCACGTACTATCAAAATTTCTAAGTAATGTTTGGATTGGCATTTCCAGGTTATATTTTTGGAAAAAAGTCTGCAGATCTTCAAATCGAATATCATTCTTTATAATGGTTATAGTGGTTGTTTTAATTTTCCTTCATCTGCATCTATATTCTCTTCTTGCTTAATTTTAATTTCATTCTTTGCTTCTATTTTTAAATTTTATTTTCCGACTTTTAGTTAGGAGAAGGAGATGATTAGAGTTGTTGGCGGCGTTCTTCCCGGTGTTAAGAGCACGTTTCTTCTTTTTTCTTACCATAAAGCATTTCTTTTCATTCCGGCAACCCGACGCATCCAGCAAAGAGGTATACAGCGCAGTCAAAGTTCCGCCAAATTCTCTATATCATTTATTACGATCGTTGGCGTTCATTTTTATTTTAAAAATATTTTACTTTTAAGATTAGTTTTACGTTAAGATTCGAAATTTATTCGCAGATAGAATCCCGCCGGCTTTAAATCTGACATGTTTTGAGTCGGAATCAGACTTAATTTTAAAAAAGGGATCTTTATTTGATGAAATCTATACAAGGTCTGACGCTGAGAGGAGAGAGAAAAAAGAACGCTACGTGAGAACTAAATGAGGTAACACTTAAAACACAGATGGGGTAAGTACCGCGGATTTTATTATTGTACTTGAAAGTTAATGCTGACATATAGAACTATTAAATATAACGATCTGGAATTAGACATGTTTATTGGCTAGGCCATATGTTTGGAAGAAATAAATGGGTGCTTAGTTTGATATTTGAAGAGGAAATGAAAAATATGATTTAAGTGCTAGATAGGGAATTTAATATTTAATCGAATTTAATTATCCTTACATTTATATATGTATATACATTAATTTACAAAAAGGAGTGAATGATTACTTTTTTTTAATGTATAGTGTTTATGAATTTAAAATTTGTTTTATATGGTTTATCAAGAAATTTGAAAGATGAGCCTCTATATACCGAATTTTCCATATAATGAACTTTTTTTCGGGATTTAGTGACTTCGTTACATAGAGGTCCGACTGTATACACATCTATGTACATAAAAAAGAAAAAAAATGTACTTTGATAAACTTAATAATATAGGGTTTTTTTCCCTTGTCATTTTTGTAATATACTTTAACACAATATTTCAGTCCCATAAGTTTCGTGTTAAACGATTTTCGCTGTACTTACTTGTATACTAATGAGTGTTGGGTATCAGAACCTTAAGCCAATGAAACCAGCTAAATAAACAATCAAATATATACAGGAACGTCTTAAGGCTCAGGCCTTGACCTCCGTGGATGGCGGGGTAACCAAATGATCAAGGTATCGGATCATGGCTGGCCTTGTCACGAGTTCGAGCCCAGTACCACTAAAGAGAGCTGGAACGTCCTCCCGTCGGTGTGGTGTGGTAGTTAGGAGAGGGGGATGCCAGCTCAGATGTCGTCCACGTCATTTGACCATGGTTCAAAATTGCGTGATCCGTTGCCAAAAGCCCTCATGTAGCTGAACAGGGCGACGTTAATATTCACTTACTTACTCGACCTCCGTGGCGTCCTTGTTTAGTTCTCGACTCTGTCTTAATAAGATACTGATCCTGATAATTTTAATGTTGTTAAATATTATTCTCGTACATATTCTCTGGAAAAAAAGGGAATTTCAAACTGCGAGTCAACTGGCATAAAAGTGGTAAGACTGTATTATTATGTGATAACCGTTGTCCATGCCTAGTCCTAGGTCTAATAACATAAGCAATCTTTCAACTTTCAGATGGTGAGACTTGCGATCTTTGGACCCATAAGCACGTAACTTGCAACTGGATCAGAATGATCACTAGTCCAGAGGCTGTTACTGGCTTAAATAGATACCACCCCTACACACTCCTCCACTAATGAGTCGGTGGTTACGTGAACGATTGATATAGTTGTTAGGGCGAGTACGTGTGAGTTGCTGTTTCGTCAAATGAGTCTGACGGCTTGCTTGTTTCGACAAATGTGTTTGTCGGCTTGATTTTTGCGTCATGTGGATCTGATAGCGTTTGGTTGCTCTTGCGGTGGGTAGATGGCGCCATGAGAGCTGCGCAAAGATTGCGTTTTTCGTAAATCAGCGTCAAGGTCACCAATGCCGGGATACCAGCTCTTTTTAACCCCGACTTCATCAGGACCATACCCTGCATTAGCAGCGAACCCAACATCACTGCCTTGAATAGAACCCGGCTTCGCAGACAACTAGGAGGTATAATAGTTACCGGGCTTTGACGAAATCAAGGGAGGTCCGAGTTTGACTTCCCTTAAGACATCAGCGCCGGGGTGTACAGTCTGGGCTTCTTTCCCACACGAAGGTGCTTGATCGTTGAGAAGTCACTCGTTCCCATCGGGAAATGGGCCTTTTGTGAAGACTGTCGAAAACTCACATAGTAGAAATGCGGCCATCAGACGAAAACCTATTTGTGTCTAGGTATTGAGAGTGTGAGTCGGGCGCATCTATTTGTTTCAAATTACCGTTTGAAAGAGCATTGGAAAATGCATGCTATATATATATATATATATATATAATGATTCCCACTAGTATCCTTTTTGTTTTAACTCTTTGTACTAATATTTAAACAAACTTTAATTCTTTGGTCTAAAATTAACATTGTAATCTTAATCGTAATCGACTAAACCGAAATCCCTGCCCCGCCTATTCTATCCAATCAGAACTGCTATTATGTAATAGTCACGCGCTTGCACTGCTGGTATAAAACCAAAAGTCTGATGTAATCGCTCTCTCTTTCTCTGCTTGCCGTCATCATGTAAGAATGTGATTAACTGCTTCTCTTTGTCTTTGTGTTGTGTCCCTCAAAATGTCGTTTCCGTTATATGTGTCTGCTCATGTATTTTTACCAAAGAGATGTAAAATAGAAAGTAAGTGACCAGTTGCTACGTGAGTTACGCTATGTGTGCTTCAAAATAAAAGATAAAACTCCATTCTGAAGACGTCATTTATGAAGTAGATATGATAACAACATACACCAACCAAAGCTACTACAATACACAATATATATATATATATATATATATATATATATATATATATAATTGAATTAGATTTAAAATTAAATTTTCTATACAGCACTTAACTTTTATTTTTCATTACATCTTCAAGTATTAAATTAATCACCCAATTTCACCGAAACATATGCCTAATCACTAAACATTTACTACAAAACATTTCTGATTCCAGATCATTATATTTAATAGCCCTATATGTCAGCATCAACTTTCAAGTGCACTCATAATATCAGAGGAACTTCTCATATCTGACTTAATGGTAAAACACTTAGATTTCACTTTGGCGTTCTTTTTCTCTCTGCCTCTCAGCGTCAGAACTTGTAAGGAATTCATCGAATAAAAATCCTTTTTTAAATTTAAGACTGATTCTGACTCGAAATATGTCATATATGTATACTATCTACTCTTAAAGATCTCATGTAGGGCTTATTTTTGCAAACGGCTCAGGGTCTCAAAAATAATAGGATTTCTCTGGCCTCAGGGCCTCCATGAGCAAGACAAATAGTATACGACTTAGCTAATATGTTTTAGGAATATTGAGTACTTATTGATAACTTCAAAAAGAAATGTCAACTCACCAATGACCCTTAATCTACTGTGCAAAATAAGCGTCCTGGATCTTCGGAGGTCCACTCTGCACCTGTAGTCCTTAGCATCATTTATGGTGACGTTACTTAATAACAGCGTTGGGGGTTGAGTAGCAATGTCGAAGTTGGCTCTGTTTCCCATCTCACTCGAAGGAAAACGTCTGGCGTTGCGTAAGGAGGCATTCCGCACGTCCAGGGTGTAGATGGGATTGGGCAGGTCGGATCGGTACCACAGGATCAGAGTGGCTTCGTCATCTTCTAAGGTCACGTTACAAGGAAGGAACGCCGTACCTCCCACCACTGCCTCCACCGATGGCGGTTCTGCGAGGGAAGAAAAAGACACTTTAGAAATGTGGGAGATATTTCCTATAGGGATATGTTGAACAATATGACTAATATTTTCTCGTCCAGAGGGTCGATGCGAATGAGTCAGAGTTATATTAACGTCGCACTTTAAAGCAACTAGAGGGCTGTTGCTGACAGGACTTGTCATTTTGAACTTCGGTCAAGTGACGAAGATGACACCTGTGTTGACCCCCCCCCCTCCTAACTTCTAAACCACACCTATGGAAGGACGTTTGCACCTCGACAGATTTCACGTGCATCGCTCCCCTACATGGTGGGTCTTCAGTGGTACTAGGCTTGAACTCTTGACACGCAAGCCACGAGTTCGTTAACTTAACCACTAGGCTACCGCGGCTATAAAAAAAGTTGTTGTTGCCGTGTGTTTTTATCTTGGGATACATATGAAATACGATATAAACAGAAGAATATAGACATTTATGATACCCCACGCCCCTGGGTATCATCTCTTCATCCACGCGACCTAGAATTGTAGGGATAAGAGATTGACCACTCGAACCTTCCATAGTATAAAACTAGTTTATTATTATCCCGATATATATTAATCAATGCAACACAAGTTTTACTTAGAGGAAAACGATCAGGCTTGATATGACGTAATTAACAATTCTTAGCAAATAGCTCAATAAATCCTACTCACTATCTTTATGATAAATTTACCTCCGAATCCTTATCTACAGCCGATTTCTTAACGCTAGAATCCGCTTAATAATTAAATTTTAATAATCTATCGCTTACCGATATCTCACGGTGATCTGCAACCAAACTTCATATCCGCCTATAGTACTTTCTTCCTTAAATGTAAATCTTCTATATATCTTATAATCCGACTTGATCCGGTTACTATACAACTTTTTGGCTTCTAACCGACTTCTATATGGCTCTTATTACACTCTCCGGCCTCCAGCCGACTTCTACGCGAATGCAAAAGCTCCAATACATATAAACATGCCCTAATCTGCATATCGCGTTTTCTTCTTGAAAGGATTGAAATGAAATGCCATTTTGGCCCCAAAGATTCCCCAAGAGGATTAATAGAAGGGGCGATAAAGCCCGTCAGACATTTGTTACACATGATGATCCCAGCATAAAACAGAAGGGGTGCACTGCTTTCCTTTCGAGTTGGGAATCCATTACAGGTGAAAGTCCGACTTCTTTTCCCGAAGAATATACAACCATACCTTACTCGGGATTCGAACCGGAACCCACTCGGTTACAAGCCGAGGGTTATATCCACCATACTGACTGGATGGCACAAGAAAAGGTGTTACCACAGAATAATTAAAAATGACCAACTTATTTATTTATTTATTATTATTTTTTTCACTTTTCAGTCGTAACTTTTTATGTAAATATCTAGAATACGTAGAACATATAGCTGAAATCGCCTTTGAAGGAATTACTAAGTAAAGTTTGAAGTCGAATCTAATGCATATTTCGATAGTAATATTTCATTTAAGAGATGAAAAAAAAGTAATAACCTGAAGGTTAAAAATAATTTCGGCTCTTTTCTTTATTTACGTTATCAAAACATTCTTTCAGCTAACGAGCATATTTAATTGCTGTGGTAGAAATTTTGAGCGGAAATAATTCTCCGTATAGTTTTTCTTATTCCTGTAAAAAAAAAAATGATTATGGCGATTTAAGTTATGGTTGTCTAGATCGTCCAATTTATTCAATGCAAAAACTAAATACATTTTACAGCTATTTTTAATGTCTTCTAAAAAACGTCGCTTAAAGTTCGCTCCGAGGTACCATTATCCTATGTTTTGATTACCTTTATGATAATGATTTCATCTTTTATAGCGAAAAACTTATTTGAACACACATAAAGAAACAATAAAAAATGGTATCTGTTTCTTTGTATAGTTTTTTAAACGATGCGGATTTATAAAAAAAGAAGTTTAGCTCTTAAAAAGAAAAAAAGATAATGTGATGAAAGATATTTTTTGATGACTGAGAGATGCGATGAAAAGTTCCTTGTAATCCGCTTCCTTTTAAAGATAATCATTTTGACAAGGTACTCATGCCTTTTTTTAATTTCTAAAGCAAAGAATAACATAATTGAGTTCAGTGATGAATGTTTAAACATTTATTGAATATTAAACACAGCGACAAAATGACTGTGTGATTACATACCACTTATTCTTATTTTTTCCCCTTCCTTAACCCTTCATCTACTGACGGTACTTATAAGTACCACTCACTTTAAAATGACATAGAATAACCATTTTTACGAATATTCTGACAATACTAAGTAGAAATATTCTTTAAAATCCCCTCTTCCAAGATATTTGGCAGCATGGGTTTTATGATGAGTGTTTTAGCAGGGATGGTGAATAGTTTTGTAGCAGAAATTGCATGTTTTCAGCTGACGGCGCTTTCAGCAGATTGCGAAGATTGTCAGTTTTGTTCCGAAAAAGTAGCTAATGTCAAAATGTGTCTTTTTTTTTTTGTATGTCAATGATGACCTTAGAAAACGATTTGACTATGTATTTCAAGTGAACAGTGTATATAATTAATTTTACAGTTGAATATCTTTAATTAATTAGGTCTAACGGATTAAATATCCCAAGTTGAGTATTTTGTTTATGTATATCCTTTACTTGTCGATGTACTGATCCAAAAAAATATTACATGAAAAAAACTACTGTAAATCACAATGCGGTAGATAAAGGGTTAAATTGCTACTATAAAACCTATTCATTAGTATCTTAGAAAAAGTACTTGCAAAAGTAATAGACTCTGAAAATCAGTTTACTAAAATTACAGTTAAAGAATGGTTTTCGCAAAAGGATTAGTTGAAGAACCCGTTACGAGTATTCATAAATTTACAATTAATTCGTGCGTAATAATTTACTAAGAGTATTTTTAGCTGTTGAATAATAAATCATAGTTTAAAACAAATTAAACACACAACACTTTTATGGTAAATAGAACTAAAAAGTAAAACAATTATTAATATAATAATAAAATGATTAACGAGAAAATTAATGTCATTGTGGTAAACTTGGGGGGTGCTCGATATCAATTGTTATCATTTCTTACTAGTTCTATTCCGAAATGCTGAGTAAAAATGTAGTATAAAGCACCCAACACTGTTACCAAAATGACATTAATTTTCTCTTTAATAATTTTATTCTTCAATTAAGAAATACTTTTTACTTTTTAGTTAGATTAACCATAAAAGTGTGTTTCTAGTTTTCTTTAAACTATAATTTATTTTTCATTTTTTAGATTGATCTGCAATAAAAAAGCGAGTTTATTTAATTTTTTAAACTAAAGTTTATTCATTGATGAATTAATCTTAAATTCATCCATTTTCAGAATCTGGAATACCCATTGACATCCTATCAGTGCGTCGATACGGCTTGGTTTGCAAAATGTAGGATCAGCCAACTGAAGGAAATCTGGAAGAGCTAAGTTTGAAATATTTCATGCGGAAGAAGGTGTAAAGTCAATGATATTTTTCACTAAAAAGAGCTCAATATTCTCTTTGAAACTTGCATCAGCATTAGACATAAGAGTACACGTTTTGAACCGAAGAGTTTGCAAGAAACTATTTAAATCGGTGACCGCTGAATCAATTCTGAGCTTTTTTGGGAAAATGAAGCAATGTGTGATGTTTCATTCCACAGATCAGACAAGAGAATTTTAAAAAGACAGACTTTATTTTTGAGTTAAGCCATTAGAACATAAATAATATTTTTTATTTCCATTTTCAGAAAAACTGGACAAGTGTTTATGGTATGATAAGAAGTTACTTACGTACCCTACCCTTTTTCACGTAATGAACACTTTTTTGTTTGTCTGTTATATTTGTATTAACCATGAGCTTTTTCATTTTAGGGTTATAACTTAATGTTTTAGTCCCCAAATCAGGAAATGATACATAGATTTGTTGCCAAATCTGGAAATCGTTAATCCTGACGAACCTAAGCAGGACAAGGAAACAAAATTATGAAATCATTGCATTGTCCTCGATCCTATACAAGTGTGCAAAATTTCGAATTAATTTGACCTTTGAAAGAGGGTAAACATCGAGTTCAAAGATTCCGTTACATACAAGTGAAGTTAATAAACACGTGCTGAAACGCATGTAATTTCTAACTATGGATAGTTTATATGTAGTTGCTTATCATAGAATTTCCAAATAGTTCGTGTAAATTTGTTTTTGTTTGGACACCGATATAACGAATAACCACGATTTAACGAAAAAAAATGTTTAGTCCCGATCAATTCATTAAATCGGGTTTCGACGTATACCTTTTTTTTTTTTTTTTTTTTATTTTCCTTCTACAATGGGCGTTGTTATTTTGCTAAAGAATGAAATATTCTGAATTTTTTTATTCAAACTTAAAACATTTTTCATCATTTTAAAAGTCGCATGACATTTTGAAAGCAATATCTATTTCGTTGAAATCCATTCCCTTTAAAGTTTTGATTTTCTGCCACACATACAAACCGCTGAAAGCGTTTTCAGAAACATTTGCAATTTGACTCCCCACGCAATGTTATTTGAGACATCACACATAAGAAAATAAATAAATAATTAGAGAAGTTTGAAAACAGACAATTAGAAGAAAAATGTCCAAAAATTATTTGAAGTATTTTTTTCTTATCTTATCAAACTATTTATTTTGTACTTTTTTATTTACTTTTTTTTAAAGAAAAGTGTTAAATTTTCTTTAAAAAAATATTCATTTTTATCTCAGAAAGGTATTTTATATACTTTTTAGAATTTCAAAAAGTTTGTTCGAGGAGAAAATTTCACGATATTTCAAAAAAAAAAAAAAAAAAAATTTTTTTTATATTTTTTATTAAAATTTTTTCCTCCACATTTTTTCTTCTTTAAAAAAAAAAAAGAGCTAGATATTTTTTTTTGTAACTTTCAATTCATCATTTTATGGGTATTTCGAAGAAATGCTATGTAAAATGCACCTTCTAGAAAATCAAAAACTATATCATAAAGTGGAAATACATTTGCATGTTTTCAGGATTTTTTTTATAAAGAAATAACAGTATTTTCCCTACTTTTTTTTATAACAATAACTAAAATGAAGAGTGAACTGAACTCAGTGGCGCAACAGCTCTTGAGAGCCAAGGACTACTGTATCTATCTCAGCATACGTGATCTTAGGCTCTAAGGTGCATGTGCAGATGTTTTGGTCAAGTGGCCAGTCTAACGTAAGACCCCCAGTGTTCAGTTCCCAAGCAAGCTTGGTACTCATTTATCGACACACTGAAGGGATGAAAGGCTGAGTCGGCCATACCCAGCCCGTGATTGAACCTCC
>BMAV01027477.1:103312-149593 GCA_019973955.1 Trichonephila inaurata madagascariensis | reverse complement strand
CCAAAAAAAAAAAAAAAAAAAAAAAAAAAAAAAAAAAAAAAACTGCAAGAAAAATAAGAAAAAAGAATGTCGAAGAATACACATTATATATATATTAAAAAATTAAATATTACGAAAATAATTCTACAATAAAATTAACGAATTTTAAGGACATTTATTTTATTTTAAAACATAGATGAAAAATTAAAGATACATTATTTTACATAACTAGAACATGGGACAACTCCACTGAAGGTGAAAGGGGATATCGAATATGTTTCTAGTGAACTGGACAATGGCGGTTGCACTTCTTGGATGAAACGTTCAGTACTCTGTTGCTCTCGGCGAGTTAGGATCTAATAAAACCAGTTCAAGATGTATGGCCACTATAAAATGTGTTGAAAGCGAGAACAACTTACAATGTTCAGAAATGATTTTAAAAAAAAGGAAGAACAGATATTGAATCACAGAAGAAAAAGTTCGTTCTATAGAAAATGTACTTCGCTATAGAGAGGTTATTTTACGAAGAAAATCTTGAAATGTTCAAGGATCCAGGAAAAAGTTCGCTATGTAGATAAATTCGCAATATAGTGGTTCGACTGTAGTTTTGTTTATTATTTTAATAATTTTTTTTTAAATTTATTAAGGAGACACAATACGATTCAATTGACAAAAATTAGTCAAATAATCAAATCTACTTTTTATAGCTTAAATTATTCTTTATATACTTTTCTATAACGTCACAAAATTTGAAAGCTCTAAAATTAAAAAACGCAAAATTACGATAGCTGTTACGTTCGTTTTCATTAACATCCCTATGGTAACTCAAAATTTCAAACTTACTTATCTCAGAAAGATAAAATAACTGGTTTGTGTATTCATTTAAAATGTTAAGGCTTTTTTTTCTATTGTGCCTAATGCTTTGAATTTTTTTTTCACCTATTGTTAATAGTGCATGTAGCAAAAGTTGGTATGCATTTTTGAATCAAAGCAATACTTATTTTTTAAAAAAATAACTGAAGTTAGAATTAACACATTTTTTAAGGAATTTTCAATAAGCACATTCATAAAAAGAAGTATTGTACGAATACCAATCATATTATCACAAAACCCATACCAACTTTTGTTATAAATAATTTGACATACTTGTAAATCAAATTTCATGCGTGTACGTAAATTTTTATAGGAGGAGTAGCATTTTAAAAAATCACTTCACAAATTTTAAGTTTTTTCCTTAAAAAATTAAATAACTAATTTTTCTATGAAATTTTGAGCACAAAATCTGTTTTACATAGTATACACTCATAGGAGGTAACCAAATAAATTTTGAAAATCCTTAAATTAAAAAATTTTACGTAAATCGTACCGTGTCCCCTTACTTTATTTTTTATATTAATAACTTTAATTTTAATTTAATAACTTTAATTTTAATTTAATAACTTTATTTTTTAATTTAATAACTTCATTTTTTAATTTAATTACTTAATAATTTAATATTTTCTTTCGATCTGCAATTAAAGAAGCGGGATCGCACACCTTGGTGCTTTTTGATCGTGTTTTTTAAAAATCCTCTTGTACTCCAACAGTTAAACAAGTGAAATATTTAGATGTTTATACAGAGTGTTCGGGCTTAAAGTACCCAAAAGTTATGGCTTATTATTAAGGAACTCCCCATCAGAATGTAATAAACTGTGCATCAAAAGATTGAAAACCCCTTCGTGATTTTTTGAGTCCAGTCCAATCGGCCGCACGTGCGTGTATTATTCGGCAATCTCAGACGATAAACTTGTTATACCGATTTCATTAGTAAAGATGACGAGTCCATAGCAAAAGATGAAGTGCGTACTTTAGTTAACGCAATTTAAATCAGTCACTCGTGTACAACGTCGTGTTCGAACAGAATGGAATGTTGTAACCAACTTGCTAATAAACGTATCAGGACTCCTACAAAATGAATCACGGACTTGATCAACAGTATCTTCTGTCATGAAAACTTAAGGATACTTACCAGTTTGAGCTATCACAAAGTCTCCTTTAAACTTCTTTCCCATTGGTGAATAGATTTAGATGTCAGAAGATCTACATTACATTCTGTACGAACGCGTCGCTGTACACGCGTGACTGATTTAAATTCCGTCAACTAAAGTACGCGCTGTGGTATCCACATATTTATTAATGAAATCCGTATAGCAAGCTTATAGTCTGCGATTGCCGATTCACGGATGAACAGTTTATGACATTCTGATGGGGAGTTTCATAATAATATGCCATATCTTTTGGATACTTAAAACCCAGACATCTATAGCTACAGGTAATTGTTTTACTAAAATTTGTTGAGTAAAAAGCGAAAGAAAAGCAGTTTTTAGTAGACATTTTTTCAATAATTTTATACAAGTACCATAACATTCTATGCGAGGAGCCGTATATGGCTTATCAGCCACGATTTGATGACCCCTAGGCTATATTGTAAAGCAGTGATTCTCAAACTTTCTATATTCATGACCCAATATTCAATCATAATTTTCGTCGCTCCTCCAAATCCATAAAACAGCAATGTATTGAATTCAATTTTATTATACTTTGATGCGAAAGCTAGAATACGACTTAAACCTCTTAAGTACCGCTGGCGTATATAAACGTCTCGCTCAACCAAAGAATTAACTTCCCCGAACGTATATATACGTCTTTCCGAAAAACGACCTTTTCTGTGCTCTGCAATCCATAATATTATTCCGAAGGCTTTGGAATGCTATGAAAGGACCCTTGACAGTGTTTGCGAAAGATTTACTTATTTCAGAGGATTTGCTTATTTATTCCTTCTCCCCCCCCCCCATACATTGTGACGTCTCTCGCGTCCTTCTTCTAACATAACTCCTAAGTTCTTTGACGGCCACGATTAATGGCAAAACTTTTCCAACCCAATACCAAGAAGAGAAACGAATCGAATATGCAAAGGAGATATACTTTAAAAGGATAGAAAGTTTGGTGAGATATAACGGCAAGCCTAGAGATAACTTAGTGTGGAATTGTTTGGAATAAAGGTTAGACGTCCTACAGCTTTGGAAGAAGGATACGCTCATTGCCTTAAATTATAATAAGGATTAAGAAAGCCTGAGTCTTCTCATCTAAAATTACGTAATAGATATTTCTTCAACCTAGGAAGGAAGGTGACTCTATAAAAGGTAATATTTTATATAAGAAGTTAGATTAGAAAGTTAAATTAATATAATTATGATAAATGTTCTAGTTGCGCGATCTGACTTGAATATAAGGTTTAATTGTTGGCTCATTTTCACTTTAAGAAAGTTGTTATTTAGAATTAAGTAATTTAAGTTATTCTTAATAAAAGTTGTGTTAAGAATTGCATAATGTCTCATCATTTAGATAATCCCACACCTCTAGCTTACGCAAATCACCCCAGACATAGTCATCACAGGATGGCTATGTCTCAACATCACACATGCTGTCCTACATGTTAAACCATGACATTGGAGGGGGGGGGGCGAATCACGTCATTTTTAATCCACATTTAAGGGATTAATTATAAACCATAAAAATTATCATGCTAAGTATTGATTTTTGCATGTAATTTTAAAAATAACAGACCCATGTGGTCACTGGTAATTATTAAACTTTGTGACATCTCACGCGTCCTTTCTCTAACATAACCTCTGTGTTCTTTGACGGCCACGATTAATGGCAAATCTTTTCCAACCCAAATCCAAGAAGTGAAACGAAGGCTAGATGCAAATAAGATAACCTTTAAAAGGATAGAAGTTTTAGTGAGTGGAATGGCAATTTAGAGAAAGTTCAGTTCAGAGAAGATAGAAGTGTTGATAGACGGCTTACCTAGAATCCCGTAAATCTCGCCATTCAACCAAGGTACATACCATTGTACGCCCACTTGGAGAAATATTTGAAGAAGATTGGACGTTGAGTATTCAAACAAGGTAGGAAGATCATATTCTGAACGCGAATATATTATTGAGATTGAGAGTAGGCGGATATAGTATAATTATATTGATAAGTGATCTAATTTCGCGATCTGTGTTAATTAAGACTACGTGTTTTGGTTTATTCTCACTTAATATAAGTTTGTTCGATATCTAAGTAATCTAAGTTAAATTCTTAATAAAAGTCATATTAAGAATTTTAAAATGTCTCATTATTTCGAGAATCCCACACCTCTAACTTACGCTGAAACCCCACGATATGGTCATCGAAGGTCGACCACGTCGCAACTTATTCTTAACTTATTATTGTTAAATTAATTATAAAATTCATTCCGTAGTACTGATATATTTATTAGTGTATTATATCAGAGTAAATGCGTATTTTGTTTTTTTTTATTATGTCAGAATGTATTTTGTTTACTTTCATTAAACTAATAATATTTTTAAATAATCCTTTTTTAAACAATCTTTTCCTCCTTAAATTCTTTTTTTAATCGACTTTTCAATATGCTCGCCCTTCCCCTTTTAAGGTTATTATGCCCCCGCCCCTACGGGGGAGCACCCCACAGTTTGAGAAACACTGTTGTAAAGAAATACTATTATAAGAAAACGATAAATTTTAAACAGATCCTCTTTAAAGTTTCCTAATTTATATCCTTCGAGTATCTATCGAGAATTTTGAGTCTTCAAGTCTATTTTTATTTAAATGCGCAGTATATCCTGAATACTCACATGAAGAAATTTTGTTTCTAAAAAAATTATGTACGTCAAAATATCGCTATACCATGAGAGAGATTCAAATTTCAGATGCAGAATATTGACTATTTTTCTTCCTTGCACGTATTTCAAAGAACCTTATAAATTCCTACAGGTATTGATACAATATCTTTTTCGGTAAGTGCAGACAAAAAATTCCATCTGTGTCTAAAAGTTTTAAATACTTAAATAATCTAGGTATTTTATAACTTTATAAAAAGAAGACGTGTACATCTCGTCTGAATTTAAATGAGAAAACTTTACGTGAGATTTCGAAAAATGGATATAATTTTCCGAAGCTATATCAAAGATAGTATTTTAAAAAATATGCAGTTTCCACCTCTTTTCAGAAATTTCGCGAATTAAAATTTCCTCTTCATATCAAAAATTGAAGAAGTTTCCTGTTTTCAACGAAAGTTTGAATACATGAAATTTGAACAGCAACGGATTATCTTTCATCTCAACCCCCCATTAATATTTGAGCATTCACTTTAAAAAAATAACATATTTTTTCCACAAACTGAAACATAGAGAAGAGCTACCATTAGAATGACACACACACGATATTTGATCATTGCAATCATGCACATCACATGTGAGAGGTTCCTGACCCTCTACAGAGCGTTCTCCCTAAAAATTGGGGTGGAACCGAGCCAAATCGTACTGTGACCTGTATGGTGTTCAAGGTAAGGCGTACATCTAGCTCATTGACACAATGAATTTCGCAGGCCTCGATCTGACACAGGTGGTATTGGTAGCAACAACAAAACACCTTTTAATGTTCATCCTTCCTTAATGTGATTCATCTGCGTTATAGATTCTACTAAAACTTGTGCAAACCCCCGATACATTTTCAAAACTCAGTTTTAGGCTTTACAAAAAGCAGTGCTTCTCAAAATTTCAATACTTTCGACCCTATATTCACAATAATAATTTTCTTTGTGCCCCCTTTCATTCAGTAAAAATTTATTCAATTCAACAGTTCTATATTTTGACGCTAAAGCTATAATACGACTTTAACCCAGTGTTTCTCAAACTGTGGGGCGCGCCCCCCTGGGGGGCACGATAACCCTTCAAGGGGGGCGCGAGCATATCGAAAATAAAAGGTTAAAAAAAATTAATTTACTGGAATGAAAAAAAAACAAAATACTTTCTGATATAATAAAAAAATACAGATTTACATTGATATGATTTATATATATCATCTGGTGAAAAAAGGTCATCAAAAATAAAAGATTCTACTTTGAACGCTCATTAGCTATCTTTGATCCTATAACCAAATAAAAAAATATTTTGTTTGCTTTGCTCCTACGATGAGAGATTTTTTTATTACGTTTCTTTTAACTTAAAATATTACTTTTGCTGGCTTTCGAACTTACTGGTATGGATACCTGCATCCCTTTTTTTTAGGGAAGTTGTAAATTATATAATTCTGTTACGCTTTTTTTTCACAATGTGAAAGAGTTTTTTGATACATGGATAAGCATATTGAGTACTTTGAAGGATTAATTGGCCAAGATTTATTTTTTATGAGTATACTGAAACATATAATGCAAAAATCGTTAATTCTGGGAAAACTGTTTATTTGCTACCAATGTGACCTTGACAGAGAATCGTCTAATATGACAGTCTTAATGGGAGCTAAAATGAATTGATAACATATCTCCTTTTTTTGGAGTGGCAAACATTTTTTTAGAATCTTAAGGCACTTGTTTAGACCGAGTTCCCTGCACGACCACTATTTTTCAAAAATATTTTCTTGAACATGCTGCATTTACCCCTATGAATAACTTAGTGGTTTTAATTGTGATGTTGTACGACTGATTATGGTTTATAAATGCAAATGAGCAGAATCTAAAAAAAGAATTGGGCATCTGTGATCTCTCTGAAAGGAAATTGAAGCTGATCAAACAAGGGAAACACTTGCTGAAATAATGCATATTAATCATGTTAGCGAAAGTAAATTTGAGAAAAGCAATAAACATGAAACGAAAGGAAAAATTTCAATAGCTACGTTAAGAACTTTATCAAGAAAATATGAAGCCATAAGTGTACCGCAAAATGCACTTCACCCTCTCAATAAGACACAAGCAAGTAAAAGTTCAACAGGATATTTATCGATCATCAAAGGATATTAAAATTACAAAAACGAGAACAAAATGTGACAGTTTTGCTTGCAAATAGCTTTCCTGTAATGTTAGCAAAAAGTGTCTGTGATTTGTGTCCTTTATTAAGGTCACGCACATTTGGAACAATTTAATTCAGTTTTATTGGATATTTTCTCAAATTATGAAAGACAAATAGAAAAATCCTTGAAATAGGTAAGTATATTTTCTCTTAGTTAAATTATTCACTGAAATTGTGATTTTTATCATGTATATTGAAAATAATTATAAAAAAAAAGAATTGGGGTGCATCACTCCCCGTGACCATTAACATTAGTATCGAGTGCACACCTGATCCCGGGCTTTCTCGCTTTAAATATTAAAAAAAATAACACAATTGTTATTCATTAGAATTTTATATTCTTTTTTTTTTTATTACTCAACATTTATTCTAAATGCTAATTCTGCGAGGCTTAAAATTATAGTTCATTCAAAACCGTTTATAATATGAGTATTTATTTCAATAAATCATTTTACATTTTTGTATACATTGTCATGCACTTGGTTTTACTCTCCTTACAATTAAGCTATTATATCAAGAATAATATATTATCATTTTTTAAAAAATAAACTCGTGTTAAGAGTGGGTACTTCAGCCAGTATAAGAACAAGTTTAATAATTATCAGTGACTTCCATGGGCTTGTCTTGCAGAGCAAAGTTTTCAAAGGAAGGCTAAAAATTAGAAATTGACACTCAGAGTTATTTTTTGATATTTAGCTCAGATCTATATTTTGTCTTCAAAGTAGCAGTCGCAGAAAAATCGTACCGGATTCACAAAGGTATGCTGTTAAAAATGGTAATAGTATACGAAATGCTTTTGTTTTCAGTGCAGAAAATTCAGCATCCACCTCTATTCAGAATTCAAAGAGTGATTTATTACAAAATTGCCCTTTAATTTCGTCACTGGATGTGAAATCTATGAAGATCTCTTTTTCGGCAGTTGAGAGCCCTTCTGAAGTATTTTAAAATGGATCCCTAACCCATTCGTAACTTGCAATCAATTTGCCCTCCTCTGTGTACTTGTTGATGCTTTATTATCGTCGAATGCTCACTGTGATTTAAAAATATATCTATGATTTTGTTTTAATCCACTGCCGTAAATACTTAATACCGTGAATTATAATTAACGCATGAAATATGAAATGTACATTCAAGAATGATTCGGTAGCTAATCGATTCGAAGTACAGCATTTTTACATGTTTTGTGCAGACGTCTGTTAGGTTGCCTAGACTCACATGAACGTTCGCGAGGATGCCAGATGTAATGGATATGATAAAGAGCAACATAGATTAGGCTATTTTTTAATGACATTTGTACTTTTAGAAATGAATCTTGAAGGAAATAAATCTTTAATTAAATATTATTTCTCAATCTGTTTCAATTTAAAAATTAGAGAGAGAAAAATAAAATAATTAACCTATTACTTAAAAGTATATATAATTTACTTAAAATATATATTACTTAAGAGTAACACATATAAAAAATTTAATACTTATCTTATTAATACTGAATTAAGAACAAGTTTAATAAGTATTAGCGACTTCCATGGGCTTGTCTTGCAGAGCAAAGTTTTTCAAAGTTTTTTAGAAATTGATCCTCTGCGTTCTTTTTCTATATTTAGCTGATATCTACATTTAGTCTTCTAAGCAGCCACCGCTATTTGCAATATGTTCCAATTTAAAAATCAGAGAAAGGAAAAATAAAATAATAATTATCCTATTGCTTAATTTATTATTATTATTTTTTTTTTGCTTAAGTGACATGTACAAAATTTAATACTTATGTTATTAATTTGTACGGTTTATAATTAAGATCGCGTGTATTGTAGCTTTAGCGTCAAAGGACATTATTATTGCATTCAGTAATTTATTAATGTATAAGGGGGGCGCGATAAAAATTGTGATTGAAAAGGGGGGCGCCAGTATTGAAAGTTTGAGAAACACTGCTTTAACCTCTTAAGTGCCACAGTCGTATATAAACGTTTTGCTCAACCAAAACATTAATTGCCCCGGACGTATAAGTACGTCTTCCCGAAGTATGATCTTTTTCTGTGCACTGCTATCCATAAAATTATTCCGAAGGCTTTGGAATGCTATAAAAGGACCTTGACAGTGTTTGCGAAGGACTTACTTATTTTGCAGAGAATTTGCTTGTTTATTCTTTATTCCCTCCCACTAATATCACATACGCGCGCCTACATAGAAAATGGTGGCAATTGGGGAGATAATCGCGTAACTTTTAATCGGCAGTGAAGGGATGCATTATAAACTGCACAAGTTATCAAGATAAACGTTATAATTTTTGTATATAATTTTATATAAGACAAAGCCGTGGCGTCATTGGTAATTGTTAAACTCGCTCTTAACTTAGTATCGTTAAATTAATTATAAAATACATCGTGTAATATACTGATAGATTTATATAAGTGTATTATATCAGAGTAAATGTGTATTTTATTTTTTCTATTATGTCATAATGTATTTTGTTTGTTTACTTTCGGTAAATTAATACTTTTAAAATAATCTTTTGTTTTCGAATTTTCAATATGCTCCCTCACCCCTCATAGTGTCATCATGACCCCCTAGGGGGGCGTGCCTCAAAGTTTGAGAAACACTGACGTAAAGGGAAAACAGATCGACCCCAATCCGGTTTCTAAATACAGTGTAGAAATAACTATACAGTACTACACCGAACTTACGTGTTAGATGGGACTGATGATAACCGCCCAAGTCGAATTCACGCATGTTGGGGTATAATTTCTCATATAAATTATTTTTAAAGCAGAAAACGAATGAAAATAGTAATGTAGAAATAAATGTTTAATAAAATCTTAGGCAAAAGTGCAAAACGAAATTATTTTGATGTAGAAGGTTGCATAAAATCCAACAAACAGGCTCGAGAATGTTTCATTCTCCCGCAAGCGCAAGAAGAAAAAAACGCTTTTCGTTGGCATCTATATATTTCCTATATAAAATGCTTAACCCTTTTTCAATTAAAAACTGAGGTCTTCTGTCCAACCGTCAACTGAACTGGGACTAAAAGCCCAGTTTCTTCAATGTCTTACTCTTGAATTTGGCTCATGTATTGCAATGACATAGCCATCTCTCAAATCTGAGAAGATATGATACATATAACGAATACGAGATATAACAATTATAACAACAAACACACACTCCGTAGATAAGAAATAAGTAGCATAATATAAGTCACTATAGTTAAGCGCCGATTCCACACGATACGTCCGAGAATGTACATTTAGCTAAGCAGGAAGCGGGGAATGAGTAAGTGCGTTGTGCAACGCTCAGACAAAATACGAATCAGTAATATTTGAAACCGGCGTAACTCCAGGTTCGCGTAAGTCGGGGTAGCGTAAGCCAATATACAATGAAACCTAATTTAAATATAGCAGTTCTTTGATTTAAATTTTCATCGCACTTTGAAGCAACACGAAAACTATATGTGATAGGTCTCGAAACTTTGAGTCACAAGTGAAGATGATTACACCTGTGTGTGAGCTAGCATCCACACACACTCCTAACTTCCATACCACTCCGAAAGAAGAGTTATTAGCCTCGACAGACTTAACGTACATCAGCGCTTCCACACAATGAAAAACGAGTAAAAATACACAGCAAAAAATAATTAATTAAAAAATTTTTGTTAAGAATTCCATGAAATTATAAAAAAACAAACAATATAACTATATTATTGATACTTCGTAATGTGTAAAAGAGCAAAAACGAAACATACAACACACACACATGTTTTGTAAACTTTATTATTTTTGAATAAAACATAATTTCTGGAATACTATTGAGTACAACAAGTCATATTATATTTCATAGATGAACTATGGTTCTACTCCGAATGCTACCTAAGAATCAAAATTTTGATGAGGAGTGAGTGGATGAGTGAATATTAATAAGTCTCACAATTTAACGATTCGAAGACTTTGGGGGAAGGTCATCGTATAATTGGGCAAAAATGTTTCGACACCTGACCTGGAATCCTTTCTCCTAACTTCCACACCACACCAAGGGGGAAGATGTTTGAGATTCGACAGATAAAACGTCCATCGCCCCCCTACGAGGTGGGTCTTGTTTAGATGGGGAAGTACACGCTTTATCTATAGAGGAAAAGGTCCTCCCTAAGGTGGGGCGTGGAAGTTAGGGGCTCAGATTTCGTCCTCGTCTTTTGACTAAGGCTCAAAATTACAAGGTCTACGTTAATAGTCATCATGCTGTTTTATAGTGCGATGTTATTATAATTTTTAATCGCTCAAAGTTAAAATAATTAATGAATATTTTTTTCTATGCAACATTTTTTATGGAGAGAGAAAAATTCAAACAATAATACATTTTCCCAAAATTCTAAAATCGACGTTTCATTTATCAAATATCGACCTGTAAAAGGGAAAATTATTGTCGCAAATTTTCAGTGATTCTCAGCAGAATGACTTACTCTCAACATCTAATTAAATTATCTAATTCTCAACATCAACCCTATAAGCTCACATTATATGTTACATTAAATTAACTCGCTTTATTGGAATCATATCGAATAATGATCATTCAGCCTTTTTTTTCCGATGTCAGAAATATATTCTGCAAATGAGCGGACTAATTGATAAACGAATGTCAAAACATCTCTTGAGGTAACAAACGTGATTTCGGAGAACGTCTAGAGTGAGAAAGGCATGATAGGAGATTTCATTGTCAGTCGGATTCAGATCTTAGTGAATGGGGAATAAATTGAAGGACTAAAATTAAATCAGAATTAATTCGCCTTGTAAACAGTGCTTTTCAAACTTTCTATATTTGCGACCCAATATTCAATCAGAATTTTCATTGCCTCTCCCATAAAATAAATGTGTATTGAATGCAGTAATAATGTACTTTGAAGCTAAAGCCATAATACGACCTTAATTATCAGCTGCGAAAATTATCAAAATTATTAAATTTTATATATGAGTTTCTTTTAAGGTATCCGACTACGTTCGGAACTGTGGTTTTGCAAAAGCGCATAAATGGATAATTTTCATGATATTTATTGTCACTTAGATTAGAATATATGTATAAAATTGTTTTAAGGATATTTTGACAAAAAAAAATAATTAAATACAATATTTTGGCAAAAAACTAACTCAGAATAATCTTTTTTCAAAATGTTCTCCTTTTGTGAAAAATGCATCCATTATAATAATATTTTGCCTGTCTATAGCTCAGACCTCTCTATCGAGGCTCAACTAGAATTTTTGAAATATCTATCTTAGAAGTATGTTTATCCATATTTTATGACAACAGAGGGGAGCAATTTTAAGAAAAGAGCGCCAATGATTATTTCAGTTGGTGGTAATTCTGAAACTTATGTGAATTTTTCAAAAGTTCTAGTTGAGTCTCTATATAGAGATTTGGGCTATACACAGGCAAAATATAATTATAATAGAAGCATTTTTCACAAAAGGAGAACATGTTGAAAAAAGATTATTCTAAGTGATTTTTTTGCCAAAATATTGTATTTAAATATATTTTTTTTTTGTCAAAATGTTCTTAAAACAGTTTTATGCATGTATTCTAATCCAAGTGACGCTAAATATTATGAAAATTATCTATTTATGCACTTTTGCAAAATCACGGTTTCGAACGTAGTCAGATACCTTAACTAATTTGCATACCGTTAAGTAATATGATAAGTATTATTTTACTTTTCCTTTCTAATATTTAAATTGTCAAAAATTTGCAAAAAATAACTTTTAATTAAATTAAGTATTTATTTCTTTAATCATCCATTTCAACAAGTACAAATGTCATTTGAAACAAGTAATATACTTTTTTAAAAAAAAAATCTCAATTCCTACTTCATTATAAAAACGTACTGGCACAATCTATTGCAGATAAATCTAACTTCATCAGAAATAACGTAGAAAAAAATTTTAAAGTAAAAAGTAAAATTTAATTAACATAACTCAGTGGCGCTTCTGCCCATGAGGGTCAAGGCCTACTACGCCCAACTTAGTATACGTGATCTTGGGGCCTGAGGTGCATGGCCAGTAGTCAGTTTGACGTGAAACCCCCTGTGTTAAGTTCCCAAGCAAGCTTGGTGCTCATTTATCGACCCACTGAAGGGATGAAAGGTTGAGTCAGACTTTCCCAGCTAGGGGTTTGAATCTCGGACCTGTGGTGTGGAAGCGCGATGCACTAACCACTCAGCAACTGAGCTTCAAAATTTAATTAACGGATTAATATTTGAATAAGTGCATTAACATCAAGTGTCATCCATTATAAGTTTCAAAAAATGTGCTTCAACTTCAGCGAATGAATAAAATGTATTTTGTTAACAAATGAAAATTTGAATATATATATATATATAATATATATATATATATATATATATATATAGGGAGAAAGTGAACTAATAGTAGGAATTTTAAAAAAAAAGAAATCTCTTTTTTTCTCTCTCTATCTTATATCCATCACAACTGACATTCTCGTGGATATCTGTGCAGGACAACTGGGTGATCTCACGAACATTTGTGCAACCATCTTTCTTAGAAAATATTTTACTTTTCAACACAAGCCCATGGGAGTCACTAGTAATTATAAAAATTGTTCTTAATTTAGCATTGATAAAATAATTCCATACATTGTGCAGTACTGATACATTTATAAGTATATTAGTCTGGGAAACGTGTATTTTATTCTTTTATTTTATCGGATTTTTTTTAAATTTTATATATCCTTTTAGTAAGTTAATAATTTTTTTTAAGTAATCTTTTTATCTTCGACTTTTCAATACTCTCGCACCCCCTCTTAGGACTTTCACCCCCTCCCCAGGGTAACGCTCCCCAAAGTTTGAGAAAACACTGCCTTGGACAGTTCAGTTTTTCAAGATTTATCCCCACAATTCGTTTCGAATCGAGTTATTTTCCGAATAGATGGAATGGATTGGATCTAATAGTTGGTTCATGTACGCCTTGTGCATTGTATTACGTGCAAGGGAAGCGGAATTACAATTTTACATTACCATAATTCAGGTTAGTTTCAAAGCATCAAAAGATGGCTTAAGGTTTGAAAATTTAATACTGTAAAGGAAAGGATATTCTTACAAATTTTGTGTAAAGAATATTTAAAATAGTGTAAATAATTTATTTCTGGATATATAATACATATATATTACTCTATGTTATGCTAAAATTGTAATATTCACAAGCAACGCCACTTCTTACACATTATTTTTCTGTATTATTGGACTGTTCAAATATATCATCAGAACAATTCGTGACAGTAAATGATGATGTATGTACAGTCCCATTTACGGTACACAAAGGCATTTTGGAGTGTGTTCTAAGATCCAAAATTATCATTCATACAGATTCCCCGACGGTGAATATGAAATGAATGATGCATCATGAAAAGTATGTGCAGTAATTTAGATGCTCATTCAAATTGTGAAATGAATAAAGAATGCACAACATCGAACAATTTGTTGACTATTTGATGTTAAAAAGACAATGTACAGAAAAATAACAGGTTATTTTCCAAAAACTCAATAATTGTTTTATTTTTCAAGGAAATTGAAAATTTTGCTTTAAATTTCATTAAACTGCCATTGTTTTTGTTTCTTTGGTTCTTATTAAACATTTGCATACATACGTATGTATGTAAATAAAAGTATTCAAACTTAATTTTGTTGAATACTTTGTAAAAATACAGTTTCTGTAAAGGCAAACTTTGGCAACAGTGTAGAACACGAACTGATAATTAAAACACGTGATTCCGCTTATCAAGTTGTGACGGGGCTTTATCACGCCTTGATCGTCGAGAATTGAATGGAGAGCAAGAGGATTGTAACGTTGATTTTAATGTTCTATCTGAAATACGAATAAGTTTGTTGATGACTAAACATAACTTCACAGCACTACATTCACACACACCAACATTTAAGACTATTTACAGGGTTTAAAAAGAAATATCTCTTTAAAGTACTCTGCCAAAAGCCTTTCATGTCAATTCAATCAGTTGCATCAGCGTTCTCTCCTAATAATTAAATAGCGCGTTACATAGGTTTATTCAGGCCACCCTGAAGTCGCCAATTATGTTCGAAGGCGCCAACACGCCTTTTAACTAATCCTCTTGGGTAATCTTTGGGGCCAGAATGGCAGTTTAATCCAACCTTATCAAGAAGAAAACGCGATATGCAGATTAGAGAATGATTATATATATTGGAGCTTTTGCATTCACGAGGAAGTCGGCTGGAGGCTGGAGAGTATTATAAGAGCCATATAGAAGTTGGTTAGAAGCCAGAAAGTTGCATAGAAGCTGGATCAAGTCGAATAATATATACAGAAGATTAATATTAAAGGAAGTGAATACAAGAAGGAAACATCAAGCGCTTGGTTACTGATCGCCGTGTGATATCGGTAAGAGATTGATTATTAAAGTTTAATTATAGAGTGGACTCTAGCTAGTTAAGGATTCTGCTGTAGATAAAGATTCGGAGATTAATTTATCACAAAGTTAGTGAGTAGGATTTTAGGCGCTATTTTAACTTACAAGGAGAGGGCACGACTAAGGAAATTCATTTGGGATCGAGACTTGGTGTAATAGTAGTACTCCTTTAAAGTGTTCACCCTTCCATGTAATTCCACCGAATGGCCAGTCAATTCGGAGAAATCAGCCTTCGAAATTCATGCTTAGCTTTTATATAGTTAAATTTTAATTTTCCGCAACGAGTTCGTAGCTTGATTGGTAAATCGTCTGCTAACTATGCGCGAGGTCAGGGTTCAATTCCACTAGAACAACTTTTTTCCTACAATTTATTAAATTATTTTTTTAAATTAAATAAATTTATTTGTGAAAGGTTTATTAAATATTAAATGATAATTTATGTAATTATTTTGTATTTTATATACTAAAAAAATTAAATAAATTTAAAACTTAAATAATTCATAAGTAAAAATATTTAAAATCATTAGTAATTAAAAATATTTAAAATAAGTATTAATGAAAATTATTAATAACTAAAATTAAAAAATCTATTAGTATTTATTAAAATTAATTATTTAATTACTATTTAATAAGATTAATTAATTACTATTTATTATTAATAATTAATTATTATTAAGGATTAGTATTAATAAGAAATATTATTAATTTATTATTGAAATTATTGATTTATTATTACAATTTTTGTTTATTATTATAAGTAATTTTTTATTAAAATGATGATTTATTATTGAAATTATTATTAATTTATCATTAAAATTATTAATTTATTATTCAAATTATTAATTTATTATTCAAATTATTGATTTTTAATTACAATTATTGTTTATTATTAAAAGTAAGGTTTTTATTAAAATGATGATTTATTATTGAAATTATTATTAATTTATTATTAAAATTATTATTAATTTATTATTGAAATTATTATTAATTCATAATTAAAATTATTTAAATAAATTTATTAAAATTATTTAATTAATTATTATTTTATATATTAATATATTAATTATTATTTTTGAAATTAAGTAAATTTATTTGAAAAGAACTTATTAAATATTTTATAAAATTATAAAATAATTACATAATATATAAAAAACACATATTTTTTATTATATTAATTATAAAATAATTAATTTAATAATAATATATTTATAAATTATTTTACATAATATTTTATTTGTAGTATATTGTATTTCCTATTATAAAACTATTTGTAACTCATTTTTATGAAATAAAAATATCATTTAATATTTATTATATATTTTATTATAAATATTAATTATTAATGTAAAAAATATATTATTAAAATTTAATATAATTGTTTATATAATTACAGTATTTTTTTTACTCTATAAAATACAAAATAATTACAAAAAAATATTATTTAATATTTAATAAAAACCTTTCATAAATAAATTTATTACATCAAAAAAAAAATTAAGTGAATTGAAGAAAAAAAATCGATTACGCGCGGAATCGAACTCTGACCTCTCGCATAGTAAGCAGACGATTTACCAATCAAGCTACGAACTCGTTGCGAGAAATTAAAATTTAATTGTATAAAAACTAAGCATGAATTTCGTAGGCTGATTTCTCCGAATTGACTAGCCATTCGGCGGAATTACATTCAGGGGTGAACACCCTAAGGAGTACTACTATTACACCAAGTCTCGATCTCAAATGAATTTCCTTAGTCGTGCCCTCTCCTTGTTAGTATTAATAATTACGTCGTGTATCATTCCTAATCTGATTTTTCAAGTGAGACATGTGTTGCATTTATTAATATTATATATATTATTAATATATACTAGATTTATTATGGAAGGTTCGAGTGGTCTCTCTCTCTCTCTCAGTGATTTATCCCTACAAATCTAGGTCTCGTTGATGAAGAGATGATACCCCCGAACAAGGTGTATCACAATGTGACTATGACGTCATATGAATGTGCCCCATTCGAAAAATGAAAAGCGTCGCTAGACGCAAACATTTTATCCTTATACATGAAAACAAATTCCTACACATGCTTCTTTCGCATTAGTCGGTAAAAAAATAAAATTGTGAAGATTACAAGGATAATTTCCGTACTGTAATTTTAATAAAAAGAACATACAAACACGCGCGCATATTTGAAATAAACGATATTTCTAATAACTACCACACTGGTGTATATATATTTCTTTTAAATATGTGTGGACGGGGGTTATTTTCAAAAATAACGCGTAGATGAAAATACCAAAGCGTAACCTTTATACTAAAAATCTATCGGAATGCGGAAGGGGGGGGGGGGCACCAACATTATTCAGGTAGGCTAAAGGCCATAAATGCATTCAGAATCACGGCATACATTTAGAGATTTCTTTTTGTGGACGACATCTCAAATTCACAGAAGTACGAATCTGAACGATGTTCTGCAGTTCCACGATGTCTTGTTTTGATACTGGTATTGCATTTAATTTTGGTAGCATTCACAGTGTTGCACACAGTGGAGGGGGGGTCAACCCCTCCAAGCCCTTGATATATTTTCCGATTGATTATAATTCTAAGTATATAGTACGTAAAATTTAATTAATTATTTGTTATTAACGATTAACTTTATTAATTAATGCTAATTATTTATTCAATAATTAGTTTTTACTGTGTTTTGTTCCCGAAAATCGACAAAATCAAAAGAAGCATGATACAAGAATGGTGAACTTTCGACCCCGGACCCCCCGCCCTCCTTGAAAAATTCCTGTGTGCGCTACTGGAAGCATTCCATTCTCTACTCTATCATCAAAGACAGATCCTAATTTTTTTTGTTTTTGTTTTTTCGCAACAAAAGAAGAGAAAAATATTATTACAAATTTTTTTCCCAGCATAATTTTGGGGCAAGCGTTACCAAGATTGTTGAGTTTAAACATGCGTGAGAATGTTTTTCCACTAATTGTTGCATTTTGCATTTTTTTTATATGACGAATTAGGTCGGTGGTAAAATACGTAATTGCAGTTGAAAAATAATTGTTACTTAAAATATATCTCAGAAGTGAAAAATTTCACGAAATATCTATCCATTTTGTTTTAACAACAATTTTTGAAACACAGGTTCTATTTCATTTTTTTTTTTTTCATAAAAATCCTGCTTTTCTTTCTTTATGGAATGTTTTAAAAATGCTAGATTGTAAACTTGTAAAAATAAAATACCAAAATAATTTTTTTTAAAAATCACCAGTACAAATTTATATACTCCATTTACTCATTTTTTTAAATAAAAATTATAAATCAATTTTTTTTTTTTTTTTTTTTTGAAAAATGATTGAATAAATGGCAAGAAAATATCTGTGGGATAAGCCAATCTTATTATCTAATACAGGGCTGTCCAACACGTGGACTGCATGTGGCCCGCCAGTACGTAATTTGGGGCCTGCCGATTCTTTTAAAAAAAATTTTGAATATCAGGTTTTTAAAGTTTTTTCATTTTGTAATTTATTTGAAGGAAAATTTATATATATATATATATATATATAAATCTGCAATGTATTTGCCTGTTACCTGTTCTAGTTTTAAAATAAATCTTTTTTGATAATAGAAATACCCTTTAGATTAAAAAAGATTTATATTTTATCAAAAACAGTTACATTTGATTTTTCTATAATACTTTTTAATAAATTCCAAATTGCATGATGCATATCCTTTACTATGGCTGGTGCATGATTCTCTGTGTGTGTGACTTTCATTTCTCCTCATCCTTTTCTGTTTGGAGTGCCCAAAAAGCAACAGGCAGTCAGAGATGTTTTTTAAAGTTTAAAAAAAAATATTCGGGATGGTTAAGATGAAGGGCAACGTATACTTAATCGCTTGCGAATGACAACACAATCAAATTTCAACAATGAGTAACGAAAGATCAATTCAAAAGGAACACCTTAATTTTCAAGAAAATGGCAACTATAATATTTTAAACATTATTTGATCATTGCGTTATTGTATAATATGTCTATATACATGAAAAATATATATAATGAAGACAATAATAATAATTCATTCTGTTTTGAATTCTCACTCAATGTTTTTTTTTTGTTTCCAAATCTGATATAAAGGTACATATTTTTATATGCGGCCCGCGAGATTATAATGTTTTTCCGAAGTGGCCCCCAAGTTCATTTGGGTTGGACACCCCTGCTCTAATACATTAAATAATTGATAAGAGCGTCTGTCAATGTCTTTATCTTCCAGGTATTAAAAAAATTTCTAAAATCAACAACATTATAAGAAATTGCTTTTTTTTCTCTCTTTTTCCGAATACAATAATACCGCACAGTTACCCAAGAGGTGGGACTGAGTGATATCCACAAAAGTCGCAGTCGCATAAGTTGAGATATAATTTCGCTTATAAATTATTTTTAGTTAGAGTCTGAGACGAAAGAAAATAATTATTTAGAAAATAAATGTTTATAAAATCTGATAACATAATACAAATAGCAAGTTAAAGTTAATTTGATGTATAACGTTTCATAAAATCTCACAAGCAGTCTGCCGGATCAAAGATTTTTTTTTTTCACTTCCCCCAAAATTTTCTTGTTGCAAACTGGTAATTTTTTTTTTTTATTCCTTATTTTGTCGAAAAATATGCTCTTCGTTGTAGTGTATATTTTCTGAAATTTGCAATCCTTTTCCTCTGAGGTCTTTTGTCAAAAATTCCCAACTGTCATTCCATCTCTTCTGATTGATCTTGATCTAAGGACAAGTTTGTCAATGGGCTCAATTCATGTGACGTCATAGTCACATGATAGTGAAAGCCACGTCATTCTAGCCAATCAATTCAAAAACTCACGCGACGTCATAGTCACACGATAAAAATTATCTAGTGTTTTCAGCTATTTAGTCACGCGCTCCGGTGTTGCTTTTTTCTCTTTGCAGAAACTTCCTCTTAAAAAGTACATCTGTATACAAAATGCATTTTATTTAAAAGTAAACATAAAATATGAATTTTTTTTTTTAATTTAAAAAAAATCTTTTTGAAGAAATTTTTTCCCCTAATATTTAAACATCTTTACCCAAATACGAAATTTGAAATTTTGTCTGAGTTTTACAAATAGAACAACAAGTTCAATTAGTTTAAGTTTTAATTCAATGGGAAACACGTGTTTGTTTTTATCACGTGACTTCATGAATTGAGCCCACTTCTTGCTCTTGCCTTTCTATGAGCTCATCAATTGCCCGCCTTTTGTATTACTGTAAGATAAATTAAATTATGGTTAAGCGTCAATTCGAAGCGATACTTCCGAACATGTATATTAGCTAAATAAGAGAGTGAATATTAACGTAACACTGTTCAGCTACACGAGGGCTTTTGGCGACGGACCACGTCATTTTAAACCATGGTCAAGTGACGTGGACGACACCTGAGCTGCACCTGCCTTTCCTAACTACCACACCAAAGTGAGACGTTTGAGCTCTCGACAGATTTAGCGTGCATCATTCTCCTGCACGGCGGGTCCTTAGTGGTACTGGGCTCGAACTCATGACACGCCAGCCACGATCCGATACCTTGACCACTCGGCTACCGCGGCCACTTAGCTAAATAAGAATCGGGCAGTGAGTATAACTGAGTTGTGTAACACTCAAACAAAATTCAAACGACGAGATTTAAAAATCGCGTAACTCCGGGTTCGAGTAAGTCGGGGTATTACAGTGCAATGAAAATTATTTAAAATAAATGATGAGTCACCTCCAAGATCATATGCATTTTATTCTGGTAGGTTTAACCATTACTCGGTAAAATTTAAATCGCTATTATATAAACCTAACTAGAGAATTCTTATTTAAAACACACAGAACCAACTTAATAAACTAATTACCTCATTTTAAATCAAATAAGGCTCAACTCTAGTAATATTACCCCCACAAATGCTACAATACTTAATCCGTAAGTGTAATTACGAAAGCTCGTTTATTGTGTCAAGGTTACGAAACACCTGATGCGAAATGCACAGTGCTTTAGTTACTGCTCTCCTAATCTGAGCCTTCATCAAATCTCACCATTAACCTTTCATATTTAATGAAAGTTTGAGGCGGATATTAAACAAACTATTGTAATTGGCCAGGACCTCTACTGAGGAGCGAATGAAACGCTGTTACGGCAATCTGTTTCGCTCTGTAATACGCTGGGGAATCCATCTACCAATTAGGGAGCAGGATTAAGTCCTGCCATTTACAGTCGATTGGGAGGTAATCCTTTGGAGCATTTGTGCATGATTGATGACGCAGAGCGGGGTAATGGTAGGTGGAAGTCATGCAGGTGTGATTAGTTGGCAAATAGTTACCAGCAAATAGAAATAAACCTTTATTGTTTATAAACGTCAAAGAATTTGTTCTTTTAACACTCAAATGATGATATAGTTTCGTTTAAAAAGGTCTTCCACTCTGTGTTATGTGTGAGAGAATTTAATTGAAATTCTTTTTGTTTCCCATAAAGTTTTCAAATTCGTAAGTTCTACGAGTAATCCTAAAATAAATGTGAAGACATAAAATAGAAATTTGGAGCAAATATCATGTAAAATAAATATTATTTATATAATACTAAATTATTAATTAAAGATTAAACCGCGAAACCATGCTAATTTGTTATAATTATTTAAAAATGCTGAAATATATTAATGAATATAATATAAATACATTAATCGATATATTTATAGCACTGAACTAATTATACAACCAATTATATAACTAACTAATTATATAACTAATTATATAACCAATGGACTAAATTCATGTGACGTCATAATCACATGATAACTGAGCCCCGTGTTTTCTGCCAATTAGTTCATAAATTAATGCGACGTCATTATTATATCATAAATATAATCAATCACGCGTTTCCAGCCAATTAGTTCATGTGCTTCACTGTTGCCAACTTTTGCTTTTTGCAGGAACTTTCTTTTAGAAAGTACATATTCGTCAACGATATAATAATGCACATAGTTAAACAAAATGTACTTAATTTAAAAGTATTCGTATAATGTAAGTATTTTTTTTTAAATTTTGAAAACTGTTTGAAGAATTTTAACACGTGAAATCTTTACCCAATCATATCAAATTTTAAATGTTATCTAAACTTTACAATTTGAACAACTAGTACGTCAAATTTTAATGAATGGGAAACACGTGATTGCCATTATCATGTGACCATCATGAATTTAGTCAATTATTTATAATATACATGTATAACTTATTATTAACATAACTACAAAGTATTCAAATTTTCAACTTATAACAATTGCACGATTCTATTTGGATAGTTATATAGAACAATAAGAAAGAGCATATGACCCTCTCACATATAAAAAACAATCTTTTTTTTAAAAAAGCACTTCTGTGTAGCTTTTTAAAGAAAATTGTGTTTAAATACGTACTCTCCAGAAAACATGCATTCCGAACGCTTACAAATAAATATCTTCAAATTAAAAATTGCAGACAACTTAAACATTCAAAGCAATTTCTTTCACTTATGATTTTAAAAAAAAACAACCCAAATATTCGGAAAATATGAATAAATAAAGCAAAAAAACCGGTTAATTTAAAGAAATAAATTGCATGGGAAGCAACGATTTTTTTGGAGAAGTGAACATAATTGAAGAACAAATAAATGAGTGTCTTTTGAAAATAATGTTTCGAATTCCAATATTGATCTAAAGAAAATAAATGAATTAAAAAAGCTCACTTCAGTCGGCAACATTTTATCCAATCAAATTTAAATAGAAGTTTTAATGCTTTGTTTTCTTTTGTTCTGCTTTAGTTAGGGGTGGTTTACTTTTTTTCAAATTTTATTCTGATGAGTTATGAAAGGAACTTTAGAATGAAGCAAAATAAAATAAACAGCGAAAGGAAGTAAACTTTTTTTTACAAAGAGTTGACGTGTTCAAATGCTTATTAATTTTGCCTGAAATGTTTGTTCAATGTTATTATTCTGAAAATAAAAAAAAAAAATTAATGTGGTTTGTTTATAAAAGAAACCTTTTCAGCGATAAAACTTTCCCACAGAAGGTTATTCGGAATTTTTAAGATGTTGTTTAATTTGATCTGTGTCTCTATGTCATAACATTTAATTACGCAGATTTATTTAAAAAAGAAGGTTAAATTCTATCAAAAAATAGGAAAGGTGAAGCTATTTAAAAAATATTCCTCTTTTCTTTTTTTTACATTGATTTTATGAAATATTCTTGCAACAAATATTTTATAAATTAAAACTTTTAGTCCTTGACTTTAATTAAAAATTTCAATATTTACATATCTATTTGCATTTAAATCTAAAAGTAAGATTAAACACACGTAATATTCACCCACACTAGTTTGTAAATTTTGAAAAAAAAATGTTCACTGATTTACTCCAACATGATTTCAAGCAGTTGATCTCAGTAGGTTAAAAAACTAAAAACAAAATTAATCAAATAAATGCTCTGGTTAAGATTTTTACAGCATTGCACTAGATTACAATCTGAAAAATCATTTTAAAAAAAAAAACATTGATCCAAATGTGGAACGTATGTAAACATGCCAACGCACATTTTATTGTGTGAATTTTGGCTACCAGGAATTGTACAAAGCACTCGCAAAGTGATTCAGTGAGAGTTATACCAACGTCTGACTATAAAGCTACGCTAAGGATATTGGCGACGGACCTCATCATTTTGAACCAATGTCAAGCACAAGGAGAACGACACCACAACTGGAGCCCCGTCTCTTAACTTCCACACCAAATCAACAGGAGGACGTTTGAGCTTTGACAGGTATTACGTGCATCGGCTCTCTTTACATGGCGGGTCTTTAAAGGCTCTAGGCTCAAACTCAGGACACGCCAGGGCCGTTTTTAACATTCCATGCACCCTAGGCACTTCAAATTATTATGCCCCCTTCCCCTGACCATTTCCAGAGCACACCCCTCCTTCGGTTCCTTCCTTGCCAGTTTTAGCTCGGAGGGGTATCTTTTCTCTTTTTTCGTTTTAGCTCTTTGGAAAATCTTCCCATTATCCACCACCTATGGAAATACCGTGTCTTGAACTAGCAACAGACACCTGTAGGGAAAGCAAGAGGGTATAGTTTGGACACTATTGTTCATTTCTTATCTTATGGCATCATGAGCGTAAATTAGTACAGTAAATTAATGAAATAAATTGTTCAAATTACAGTACAGAATGTACATTATTGTATGAACTGTATTCAACTTGTTAATCATCATCTTTTTCCATCGCTTATTGCATTATTATCTTTTACTTTCAGACATTCTTATTCTTTGTTCAGTCACTGTTATTGTACTTGTACAACAAAGGTTTTCTTCGAGCTTTGATCATAGCAAAATCATTAATAATATCGTTGTAACCAATTTCCGTTGAAATATCATTTTACGTGCATAGCAACAGCAAACTGTTAAGCTTTTCTTTTTCCACAGTAGATCTCATTTCAGAGCTCTCTTTTGTACAGTTTGTCTCAAGAAGATTCCATTGTGACTTCTAAGTTTGGGAAGGTAACTCTCTCTCTCTCCTAACTTGATTTCCTACTTGTGATTTCTCTTGTTTGTGTTGTCTCAAATTTACATACAGGGTGTCCAGCCTTAAAGTGACCCAATAGCTAATTCCCGTATCGTTCAGCTTAGACATGCATTTCCAATTTGAAAAATGTTTTTAAAAAGGTAAAGAATGTTTTTACGTACGTTTCGAACCAAAAAATCCATTTAGAAAAAAATTACAAAAATTAAATTTTTATACTGTCCCCAGGTCCTATCACTTATGTTTAGGAAAATATGCAGTACACAAAAACAAAGTTAACACAAAAAGTTTCATTTTATTACGATAAAAACTGGACGAGTTACGGAAATTTGAAAATCATACATTTCTGGGCCTTTTTCAAGCTAGTAAGGGGCCGTCTCCGAAGTGAAATTAATTGGAACTTTGCCAGGAACATTTCGCTCTTGCACGTCACTCTTATGTAAATTGTTTTTAAATTTAAAGTTAATATTACAATAATTGAGTACTTAAGAAATAAAATTTATTATGTGTACATGTAAAACACAGACAAAATAAAATATTTTGGAGTAAGAAAACATTTCAAAAACAGTTCCAAAAATATAGGTTTATTTGCTGCGGTACTGATCATGGCGAACATTAAAAATCTGTTGTGTAGTCGTTTGCAATTGCATACAATCGTATTCTAATAATACGAATTCTAGTACGGAAGAACGAGATGTATACAAATGAAGAATGCTGCGAAATGGTACTGTTGTACGGGTAGTGTAATCGAAATAACAGAGAAGTGGCAAGACTTTATGCCATTGAATTTCCCGGTCGAAGACATCTATCTTATTGTACAATTGCCAGTGCTGTTCAACGCTTGCATAAAACTGAGAGTTGTCATAGACGTATTCCCTTATCTTGTGCAAAACCTTCAGCGGATACCCGCTGAGGATGTTCTAGGGTATGCCCTGGCTCATCCTGAAAGTAGTATCCGGGATATTAGCAAGGCTTGTTCCTACTCAAAATTGACGGTGTAGAATATATTACATACGTACGGGGTGTGCATATCCTTATCGTCCAGTCCTGGCGCAGGAACTAATGCCCGGAGACCAGGATGGTCGTTTTGATTTTTGCAATTTCGTGTTAAACACACTGGATGAAAATCCAGATTATTTGAATAAAGTTTTGTGGTCGGATGAATGCCAGTTCTCGAGGCAAGGCACTATTAATACACATAATAGGCATTATTGGTCCCTCGAAAACCCACATCTAATACGACCGAATCGCCACCAAGTGCGTTGGTCGGTGAATGTGTGGTGAGGAATATAGAAGAGCACCTTAATTGGTCCAATATATTTCGTTGAACCTTTAACATCAGAATCATACACGGAAAATTTATCTGGACCGTCAGCCGATTTTTTAGAAGATGAAGTTTCCTTACGGAATTGTCACGCATGTGGTACCGGCATGATGGTGGCCCCCGCACACAAATCTGCGCAACCATGTCCATTTTTGGCGCAGACATTTGACACTTGAATAATCGGCTACGGAGGTCAAGAGGCTGAAGAAGCTACATGCGGAGTTTTTCTGACACGGGTTTGGTACTACATTTCTGCGGAAGGCAGTCATTTTGAAATTCTTTTTAATTTGGTCTTTCTGATATAATAAAGATATAATTCATGATTGGAGCATCATTCCACATTATGCTATAATTTGAATCATGTAATCTTTTGCTGCTATTTGTTTAAACAGGCTGTTTAAATTTTTTCGGTACAAGTTGTATTTCTTTAATTTAACTTTTATTGTTTGCCAAATAGTAATGCAAATTATCAATCTGATGTTTACTACGAGGTTTTAATATTACTATGATGTTTTTCTTTTGATCTTCGTGTAGATAGTGAATTACTGTTCTCTAAACTCAATTTGTATACGACCTTTTCTGAGCAATTCAGATGGTTCAACTTTATGTAGGCATAACTCGGTCAGTTTTTATTGTAATAAAATTAAACATTTTGTGCTTACTTCGTTTTTGTGCACTACATCTTTTCCTAAATATAATTTATAGGACCTAGGGATCGTGTAAAAATTTAATTTTTGTAATTTTTTTGTAAATGGGGTTTTAGGTTCGAAAAGCACGTAAAAACATTCTTTACCTTTTTTAAAACATTTTTCAAATTGGAAGTGCATGTCTAAACCGAACGGTTCGAGAATTAGCTATTAGGTCATTTTAAGGCTGGACACCCTCTATATTTTGATATGTTGACACTTGCACAAACTGTTCGTCAACGATGTCTTTTGAGCACCTTTGAGCCAAATATTTCACCTGTTTTGTCGGATTCTCTTTTTCCAAGGTGGTGATACATTTGCTCTAATTTTGGTGTTTTCTCTTTTCTTTTTTGTTGTTTGTTTTTTGGTTTTGCCCTCCACTTTCATCCGCGCTCAAATCTTTTGAGCCCTAGGCACCTGCCTACTATGCCTAGAGGAAAAACGTTGAACACTAAGCTATTGCAGCCATAAAAGCATTCCCAGGAACTTGCCAATAAAAAACTAAATTACGTATAATTTTTGATATTGAAGATAATATCGCAAAGTATTTAGCAAAGCTGCTAGAAAACCTTATTACCGGACGAAACTGTTCAGTGGATGCATACACTTTTTCAATGATTTCCAGCAATTTTTATGAATTTGTGCGTAAATAAAAGTCCTTATTATCAATCCAGTAACAACGAATAATTCATTTATATTTCACGGAATCTCTCTTTAGTTATTAGTTAGAACATGTATGAGATTAAAAGTATAAATGCACAAACACATAAATGTGTAAGTAACCCTTATTAAAACATATAAGGTTATTTTTTGAATTTTACTTTAAAATAATAAGCAACTTTAAAAATAAGTTACAAAATTTCTCGGCTTATACGCAGAAATGTACGATACATTAAGAACTTTCACATTTCCGGAAATATTCTTCAACAACAACTGTTTTAGTATTGCCATTGAACTAAAGAATATTTCTCAAAAACAGTACCGGTCGAGTAATTTCCTCTCAAGCCTTCATTGTTATTAATTCTAACTTTTAAAAAGAACTGTGAGATCTCACACACAACAAACTTCTTAATCAATTATTTCGGTGTCGAATTATTCAAAGCTCGAAACAAATGAAATCACACCCTATCAGGACCCAAAAGAAATTTACGTACACAAAACGCTAACGAAGCAATTAGAGACAAGCAAACTTTTAAACGTCCTCCTGGAATTAATTCTTTTTCCTCCTTTTTTATTGGTGGGTTGATTCCTTTTAATTGCAATAATCCCCAGCATTAACAATGTCTCATTTTACAAAAAGAAAATTTTACATTGGACACAAGGTACAGTACTTAATTTAAGACAACGTAATCGACGAAGCGACTAAATACAAGGAAATGATTAAAACGTATTGTTCCACCAATCGCTTAGGGGCTTATGAAAGTTTCATCCCTTAAAGCCACCAGAGAGGAGATTAAGGGGGTGAATTAAAAGTACAATTATCGCTTCCCCTTTATTGTCAGATGAATTTCATAAAATTAAATTTCCTTCAAGATGCCCTTCAAAAGCCCTCTTTTAAGGTTTTTCGTTAGAAGTTGACTGCTAATTAATTTCCCCCGTTTTATTCGTGATTCTTTAGCGTTTATTAGACAGAAGATCATATTCTTTTTGATGGAAAAGATATTTGAAGTGTTTATGTCTGTTACGTAAATGCGTAAAAGTAAAATTGTATTGGTTTCAATTTTCTGAATATTTTATAAATGTCTCGATCGTCAGTAGTGTTTTAAATTCTTTTGTTGTCGAAAGTCATTATATATTTAAAAAATAACTGTAACAATGACACGGAATATATAGCGCTTAAATCCTTTTTTCATTGCATACAGCAATATCTAGACTTATGTTACCCCAATTGACGTGAACCCAGAGTTAAGTTATTTTCAAATCTCGTCGATTTGTCTTTTGTTTGAGGAACAAAAAATGGCAATGTGATTGAAGAAGTTGTCAAATTTTCCAGGCAAATAAGTTTAGAAGTGTTTAGTGATGACGTTCAGGAACGGCTGGATTCACACTATGATGAGCTGACAATGAATGAGCTCATAGAAATGCATGAGTAAGATATTGTAGCACATGAGACTTTCGGCCCAGTTCGATCAGAAGATCAAATGACGGCTGGAAATTTGAGATTGAGCATGGAACCTAAGTGAAAAAGGGTTACATATTTTAGAAAATATAGACTCCAACAAAGAAGGTATTTTTTCAAGCAAACAAGGACATTTTACGGGAGTAAAAAAACTCCTTGAACCGGCAGATTACTTTGTTAGATGTTGTGACTGAACTATTCGCGAGTCTTCCACTAATCCTCTTGGGAAATCTTTGGGCTATCCATTCACGTTATTCACAACCAACCCTTAAGAAGAAGAAATTCGTGATATACAAATTCAGTTTACTATACATAGTCGAGATTTTCTAGCTAGACGGAAAGTAGGAGAGAAGATAAATCAGAAATCAGGTGAGATTGTTACTGACAGGTATCATTATTGAATTATTGTGAATAAATACTTATTAGGAGAAAAATTTAAAGTGACGATTGATCACTGAGATAAATATGTTAGATTGAATCAGATAATAGATTAGATCCAAAGTAAGGATCAGGTTTGATAGTCTCCCAATCTTTCGTGTATTTCGTCTTTGTTCCACTTTCGCGGTTAGCACCGAGACATTCTCTTACAGTTATTAATTGAATTTGTGTCGTTATATTGTGTGATCAATAAATAGATTGATTGGATCGGGGTGAGTGTTTCTTCTCTACTTCCCACATATCTAGGGGCCCAAGAGGGAGCTGAAAACCTCTCGCAATGTTAAGAAATCCACTACAACAGAATAACTGCGTTTTGCTGTGTTGTATTTATATTTAAGAATTTAAAGAAATTATTACACTTTTTTTATAAAATGTTTTCTTTCGGCTCCGGCCCCAACTAAACTTGATTTAAATGCAAAATTTTAACCCGACTTGCGTGGTTATCACTCAGTCTCATCTATCATGTAAGTTCTGGGTATCAATGTAACTTATATATTTCATGGGATTTACATTATCCATAATCAATGTACGAGGTTAACCCAAGCGAGTTTTTATGCAAAAAACTAGCAGAAAATATCTTTTAAAAAAAATTTATTTTTACATGAAAGAGCATGTCGAAAACCATTTTTCATGCCGAGAAACTAGCTTGCCTTTTCTCTCTTTAAGGAAAAATGTCACCAGTAAAAAGAACCATTGCAGAACAGCGATTTGGGGAATTTTATAACAAAACAACCTTGTTGTGAAACGTCTGTTTCCACGAATTTTCTCATTCATTCAATTCCAAATATTATCTCACACTCACTATATATTTATTTATTTATTTATCTTCGTGGAATTTTCAATCGTTAATAAAATACACTTTAAAGCGCTCAATTGAGCTGAAATTTTATGGACATTGCTGTGGTCACCGTAAATGCAACACCAAGAAAGACAAAAGATAGATCAATAAAATTTATTTTGTAGATAACATGTTAATCAAGTATCAAATGATTAAATTTATAGACTTCTGTGAAGTGTGGTTCCTGCCAGAATCGGTAGCCAGAGTAGCAGCCATTGTTGGAGATCACCGCTCCCACACGCCTCGGAATTGATTCAAAGAGACTTTGGATGTATTCTTGGGGTACAGCATACAAAGCAGCTCCCACACGTTGCCAAAGTTTATCTGGTGTGGCAGCTGGGGGTGTAATCTGGGTCAATCTTTGAGAAACCATGGACCACATGTTTTCTATCGGCGAAAGATCCGGAGAGCGAGCCGGTCAGGGAAGCAATTCAATCTAGTGATTGACGAAGAGTCTTTGGACAATGCGTGTCACATGTGGTCACGCATTATCCTGTTGAAATATGGCTGTGGCTAAGCCCTGAAAGTAAGGAAGGACAACTGGCTCCAACATCTCGGAGATGTAGCGCTGGCAGATAAAAGTACAGGCAATGCGTACTAGAGGAGTGCGAAAGTGACATCCGATTCCGCCTCATACCATAATACCCTTGCAGGACCAGTGTGGTGGCGCATAACGCAGCTCTTCAGCATCCTCTCTTCACGGTGTCTCCAGACTCGAGTCCGATCATCGTGGTGTTGCAGACAGATGCGTGACTCGTCAGTAAAAACAACTTCATTCCATTTTGCCACCCACATCCTTCTTTCATCGTACCATTGGCGGTGGAGACATCTGTGGTTCTGCGTCAAGGGTAGACCAAGCAATGGACGTCTTACGGACAGACCACTCTGCTGTAAACGGCGTCGAATGGTACGCGCAGACACTGAATGATGCGTTACAGACTCAATGGGCTGTGCTATGGTTCGTGATGTGACTGAGTGATCCATCACTGCCATGCCCACAATTTGCCTGTCCTCACGTGAAGTGGTGCACTGAGGTGGATGCGATCGACCACGTTGGTCCGTCGTACCCTCCTGCATCCAACGGTCACATATCCGCATTACAGTTGTTTGGTTTCTTCCAAAACGACTACCGATTTCCCTGAAAGATAATCCACAATCTCGGTAGGCCACTATTCTTCGTCTGTCGAACTCGGATACTTGATCAAAAGCTGATCTCTGTTTTTTACGAGACATAACTGATCGTTTTTTGAAAAAACCACAAGAAAAACACAATTGCCGAACTTGAAATCGTCGAAATCTCCAAGCCTTAAATAGCGCTTTGAGGTGGCGCCACAGGCGCGCGTGATGTGTGTTTGAGGTGAAATTCTAATTATTTGCATATCTCAACTCCGCTAATGCATGTTGTAAATTTCATTTTATTAGCATGCTTCTTTCAGGGTGTTGCATTTACGGTGGCCAGCAGTATACATGATTATTTTGGATTACAGTACAGTAATTTAGCTATAATTAATAAAAATGAATTGATTAAAAATAATTATTCAAAGAATTACAAATACAGCCATGTTGGAATCATTTTTGGTGACTCGTGCGTCGAGACATGAAAAAGTTTTTCTCCCATTTTAAAGCTCTCGTTTGCGCTGAAATGTTCTATACTCTATTGTTTTGGGTAAAAATACGATAATTTAATTATAAATAATTAAAACTAATTGACAAACTATATATTTAAAGAATTACAAATGCAGCCACGTTGGCATCATTTTCGGCGACTCCTGTGTCAAAATATGAAAAGTTTTTTTTTCTCACTTTTTAAAGCGCTCGTTTGAGCTGAAATGTTCTATACACTGTTGGTTTGGGTAAAAATACGATAATTTAATTATAATTATCTAAAATTAATTGACAAACTAATTGTTTAATGAATCACAGATACAGCCACGTTGGTTTCATTTTTAGCGACTCGGGTCAAAACTTTAAATGATTTTTTTCCCTCTCTTTTTAAAGCATTCAGTTGAACTGAAATTTTATGGATACGATTGTTTTGGATGACAATACGATACTTTAATTGTAATAAAAATTAATTACCAGTTCATGTTGGGAGTCTTTCCTATGTATATACATATTTATATTAATTGTAACTATTAAATAAAAAAGTAACTAAAATAAAAATTTTCTTTGTTGATCTAAGTAGGAATTGAATTAATTTTTCTTTTTATATTGCTGGTTTTTTCAACCAAGTCATCACTAACAACCGAAGATTGCACACACCGTACATCGTTATGAACATTAGGTTACCCATCATTGAATTGTCGAACCCAAATTCTCAACCTTTCCTCCATCATTACATTTTCGCAATATTCCTCTACAGGTTGACGATTGCCTTAAAATTCCTTGCTTTCGAAAAACGGATTACAGAACACTCTTCACAATTTGTGGGATCGAAAATCGCCTTAAGCATTTGGAATTCTCCCTAAGACAGTGCTTCTCAAACTTTCAATATTTGCGACCCAATATTCAATTATAATTTTCATCGCGTCCCCCTCCCTCAATACAATAACAATGTATTGAATTCAAATATACTATATTTTGATGCTAAAGCTAGAACAAGACTTAAACCTTTTAAGTGCCACCGGCGGATATAAATGTCTCACTCAACCAAAGCGATATTTTCGCCTGACGTATATATACGTATTTCCGAAGTACGATCTTTTCTGTGTACTGCTATCCATAAAATTATTCCGAAGGCTTTGGAACGGAATAAAAGGACCTTGACAGTGTGTTCGGTGTCATTGGGAGCGAATTGCGTAACTTTTAATTGGCAGTTAAGAGATTAATTATAAACTGAACAAATTATTAAGATAAGTGTTAATGTTTGTATATAATTTTATATATGACAAGACCATGGGGTCACCGGTAATTATTAAACTTATTCTTGACTTAGTATTGTTAAATTAATTATCCAATACTTTATGTAGTATTGATACATTTATAAGTAAATTATGTCTGTGTAAATGTGTATTTTGTTTTTTATTATGATAGAATGTATATGGCTGCTTAGAGTACCCCCCTGCCGCGAAGGCGCTATACATTTACAAACATCCATGTAACCCCCCCTCCCCCTAGTTTGAGGAACACTGAACTGAGCAATATTTACATATGGAGAGGCACGAATAAATTTAAATAAATAAACCACAATGGACTGTATTTTTTAAAAATTTTAATGAATTTGAGACTTAATATCTGCTGGGCTCGCAGCCTGAACTACAACTGACGTTTCACGCCAAATTATTCCTTACAACCCAAATGACGGTCTTCTTGGCGTTTGCCAAATGAACAATAAAATACAAATGGTAAAGGTGGCCTTAACAACATAAATGTAGAAAATTTACTTTTTTTAAGGTATCCGACTAGGTTCGGAACCGTGATTTTGCAAAAGACTAAAAATGGATAATATTTATGATATTTAGTGTCACTGAGATTAGAAAACCTATATAAAATTGTTTTAAGAACATTATTACAATAAAAAAATTCTTGAAATTAACTTCTTATGGCACATTAGGGAAAAATTTTCGTTACGCGTTACCAGTTACGGTTAGGCGATGAACGTAAGTTTAAGATGTATGAAGTTGCGACTTCCACCACGTTTTTAAAAAAGCTGTCCCGAATTTAACAAATATTCATATTATAACCACGAGATGTAATATAATACATTTAGTTAAACTAAAATAAATTCAAAACTCTAAGAAGTTTATAATAATAAATGAAACAACTCAACTTGTATTGAATCAATTTTGTAAATAAAAGATTTATGGTTTTATGTAAATGGCAACAGTGAAAAAGTAAATAAAAAGAATGTCAAGTTTTTGTGTGGTTGTGAATATTATTTAAACTAATCTGTTTTATTATAACTTGAAAGAAACAAAATCCATCTAATTCTATTTATCAAACTCAGACAAAAAACAATTACAGAATCTGAAAGATCATTCTTTCGTCACGATATGGTATAATTTTTTCTACAAAATAATGATATTTTTTATTTTTTTACGATCTTTTTAAAATGAGTGAAAATCGATACGTTTTTATGAAAATGATTTCTAAACTGTTCCCGTTAAATTTCCTTTCACGTTAATGAATTGATATTCTACCCTAAGAAAGTTCATGCTTTTCTCTTTCAGAATCAGTCAATTAAAAAAAACAACAACCAAAAACTGTTTTTTTTTTCTTTTCTTTTTTTTACCATTTTTTAAAGAATTCTCAAAATTTTAAGTAAATATTAAATAACTTCGTTATTTAAGAAAGTAATCTCATGAAACTTTTTTTTCTATGAGTAGAACAATATTATCCATAATATGTATAAAAATTCAAAATTTAATTAAAAATTACGGTTTTTAAAATTTTTTGGCGTTTTTCGTCTATTAGCATTTTTACGAGAATTTTTTACTAAAAAATTATTCTTAGATTTTTTGTTTAAAAATTAGCATTGTTTTCAATCAATGTGTGAAATTCTAAGCCATTGACTTAAAAATTAAGCCTTCAAAAAAATAAAAAATTTAATAAATGCGCGATTTTACGAAAAGCCAAGGATTCGGCGACGAAAACCAGTTTCGCGCTAAATTGGCAATCAATATCTGCTTCATCACGTCCACTTCACATTTTCTCAGGGGTTACACTAGACAAACTGGAGACATATGAAAATCAACGATTTTGGCGAGGGAAAAAAATTGCGAATGAAAAATTTATTTTTGTTTCAATAATGGCATCTACTTAGCAACATTACTAACTACTTACTATTACAAATTTACTACTATTGTAAAAAAAAGAGAAAATTTAATGCCCAAAGAAGACTTCTATCAATTAGTGAGAATGTCAAACGAAAAACATACACACAAAAAGGATTTTTACTTCATGTTATTTCGCATCTTTTATCATCATATCGAACTCCATTTCAAATATTTTTTTATCGGCCCTGCCGGATGCGGTAAAACGTTCGTCATTAAACTTTTGATGGAAATTTATAATCGCTATATGAACAATGATGGATACTGCCATGCATTTATAACTTGTGCTTCAACTGGTAAAGCAGCAGTAGCTATTTCCGGAACGAGTGCTCAAACAGCTTTAAATTTTTTTTTATCAAGATTACTTCCGTTTAATTCTGAAACTGCTCAACAATGCAGAACTCTTTTCAAATACATAAAAGACATAATCATTGATGAGATAAATATGATCAGTGCTCAATTATTATTGAAGGTTGATTCCAGGTTAAAACAAAGAACTGGAAATTTTCAGTCAAATTTTGTTGGATTAGGTATTATTTTAATAGGAGATTTAAGTCAATTACCACCAGTTCGTTCTACGCCCATCTATAAGCAACCGAAACAAACCATCGTTAAACCAATTTTATGGCGAAATCTAAAATTTCATGAACTAAATGAAGTCATGCGTCTAGCGAATCAACATTTTTCTTCTATGTTTGCAAAAATTGGAAACGACGCACATCTTAAACATATAGAAATAACTCTGAGTCTCGTTTTTGTACTGTGGAAGAAGTTGAATTAAGGTGTCCTCAAGATATACGATTATTCAAAACTAACAATTCCGTCAATGAGTATAACAATAAGATATATATATATATATATCTATTTCTTTATCTGTCATAATATCTTCAACTACATATGACGTATATTTTGGTTGTACTTCAAAAGAACAAGAAACTTTTGTACGTCAAAAATTACATAAGATGTCTTTAATTTATACAAATGGATTGCGCGCGTTGTTAAACAATTTATGTGACTAAATATTTATTACATGATTGCCACAATAATTGATGTGACAGATGGATTGGTAAATGGTGCAGGTGGAAAGCTAGTTCATATAGAAACAAACGATGAAGGATTAGTTAAGACAATATGGCTCGAGTTTTCAGTTTTACCTCAAATATGGGAAACATTAAGACGCAAAAAGACCAGTTCACCTTACCTCTACAAAATAACAGAATAATATTCACGACAAAATCAAATACTACGATTGATGCAGAGTTTTCGAGATTCTTAAATGATATTGAGTGCAAAATCTACATTTCTTATTTTAGTTACCACAAGCCTTTAATAACAAAAGTATGTACTGAAACCACTATAAGCATAATGGAAATAGACTAATAATAATGATACTTTTCTATAAATGTATACAATAATTTTTTTTAGTATTATGTATTGAAAATGAAAATTTTGTTTATACTTATACCTTTTCCATCCTAATTATTTTTTAAATACAGTTTGAAATAATAATGATAATAATAAATTTGTTAATTCTCTATAAGATTACTTTAAAATAAAACTTAATTATACAATTCAATACATATAAGCCGTAGAAGATAACTTCTACCGCGTGTTTCCAATGATACACGCACGCATTTTTTAAGTAGAATCTTTTGACAAAAAAATGAACATAGAATGACCCATTTTCAAAACATTCTCCTTTTATGAAAAACGCTTCTATTATAATAATATTTTGCCTGTATAAAGTCCAGACCTCTGTACAGAAGCTGAACTAGAATTTTTGAAATATATAACTTAGAAGTGGATTTATCCCTATTTTACTACAACCTGGGGGAGACATTTTGAGAAAAAAACGCCGATAGTTATTTCAATTGGTAGTAACTCTGAAAATAATGTGAATTTTTCAAAAATCGTAGTTCAGACTCTCTGGAGAACTCTTTACTTTATATAAGCACAAAATATTATTATTATAGAAGTATTTTTTCAAAAAGGAGAACGTTTTGAAAAAAGATTATTCAAAGATAATTTTTTGCCAAAATGTTGTATTTAAATAAAAATGTTTTGTGTCATAATGTCCTTAAAACAATTTTATACATGCATTCTAATCCAAGTGACACTAAATATCACGAATATCCATTTATGCGTTTTTTTAAAATCACGGTTCTGAACGTAGTCGGATACCTTAATGTTTATTTTTCTTCTCTCTATTTTTAAAGCTAATTTTTAATATACCGCGTAAAACATGCACCCATAAATTTTGATACATCTTATTATTTATTTTTGTATTAAAAGTGCACATTAAAAGTTTGATTTTGAAACGGAATCCATGATCGTGGATCCCAGAGTGCTGTCCCATTTGGCATGTATAGTTATTGGTGAATAGTTTTTTATACACTGCAACAGCGCAGATTAGTCTTTTTCATAACCATTCGGTTATTTGCTCTTTAATCTATCAGGATAAAATCCTCAATTTTCTTCAATGCGGAAGCAGCATCCGCGAGTTATCACCTTCCACTCCTGGGATCTTATTTGTGGTTCAAGTGGTCAGAATGTGACGGGGATTTATCGGTACTTCTTCTAATAATCCTCTTGGGATATCTTTGGGGCTAGAATTTCAATTCTTTCAACCAACCCAAGAAGAGAGCATGGTTATGCAGATTAGGAATGGTATATATTGGAACGTTAGTATTCGCGAGGAGCGCTAAGTAAAGCTAAATGAAGTGAGGTAAAGCTCTAGGTGAAGTTCTAGGAGAAGTGTCTTAGTGTATTACATGAGTTCTATGAGTCTGTTTAATAGTCCCAGGGAAGCAGATTAATGAGTGGATCCGAGACCGGAAGAGTATTCCCTTAGCCGGATTAAGTTGGATCAAAGAATAAATTGAAGATATAAGGACTGTAGCTGTTCGCAGAGGAAATAGCGGTAAGACAGTTTGCTTAAGCTTTAAGACTAGAGTGGATTCTAATAAGTTAGGAAATCAGCTATAAATATAGATACAGTGGTTTATTGCGCTATTTGTCATAATTACGGTTTACGTCGCATCACTCCTGATCATAAGCCTCCTAGACTAGTGTAGTTTTATTGCATACAAATTAAGATCATAATAAACTAATTTTATTATGGCAGAGTTTAATGGTCCATCTTTCATTTCCTCAAACATAGGTCACGTGGATGCTGGAGAGAGGATACTGTAGTGTTTCCTCCCTTCACCAGGAGGCGCACTGTGCTCCCCTCCCGTAAGAATGTATTCTTTTAGTATAGAAGAGAGAGCTTCTCGACACCGGCGCGTTAGGTCGGTGGCCATTTTGAAATATTACCCGCGTGGGTCCTTTGATTTTAAAAAAATTCATGTTCATAGTAAATAAATGTGCTGTCCTCAAGAATATGTCTGTTGGTGAAAGTGAAAAAAACATTCCACACTTTGCCACAACATATCGCATTGGCGCAGTAACGCCAAGATCGAACGCCTGAGGGAGTCAAGACATCAAAAGAAAATACGAGGTAGGCAATCCTTTTGCATTGTTTTGAGCGAATTCAGCAGATTTTTTTTACTAAATTTTCTGGGTTATTAATTTAATTAGTATAATTCTGTCTAATCATGTTTCGCTGAGCTAGAAAGGAAGAACTAATATTAATGGCGGATGAATTGGGGGAGCATGTAACTCCAGAAATGAAAGAGTTAGATTTAAAAAATTTAATTTTAAATAACGATAAGTATAAATCTAATAAAAGTTTATTGATGACTATTTAGATTCGATTATTACGGACAGAAAATCAAAAGAAAAGCAAGCGCTTTAAATGCAGAATCGCAGCTTGAGTTTGAAAAAGTACAACTTGAAAAAGTTAAATTGGAAATAGAATTGGGGAAAATAAATTTAGAAAGGGAAAAATTGGAAAGCCAAAGGGATAGTAATGAGTTGCAGCGTATAAATCCCGAAACAAAGCAAACTTCAATAGAAAATTATATTCTAAGTGTTCGTACATTGACTCTTCCGATTCCTAAGAAACAAGAGGGATGGAATTTATTTTTCTCTTCTTTAGAACGTTCATTTAAAACCAAAAATGTGCCGGGTGAATTTAAGTTAGAAATTCTTTTAAATCTGCTAGGAGAAAAAGCCGAAAATATTTTAATTTATTTAAAAGATGAAGAAATAAGCGACTATGATAAATTAAAATTTTAGTTCTAAGAGAATTTGAGCAAACACCTTTAATTTGCTTGCAAAGTTTTCAAAAAGCGAAACGAATGCCAAATGAAACGCATGCTCAGTTTGCATCTCGTTTGTAAACCAATTGGGATCAATACTGTAATTTGAGAAATGTAAATAATTTTAATTCTTTAAAGGAGTTAATTGTTAGAGATAAATTATATCAAACGCTAGATAATGCAACTCTGCCGTTCATATACATATAAAACAGGAGTAAAATTGGTTCAAACCAATTCAAATGGGAAAAGAGTGTGACATGTTTTATGCTTGTAAAGGAAGATTATTTTCGGAATTTTCACATAGAGCATGTCATAATTAGAATGACACGAAAGGATTTTAAATATATTCCTCCTAACTCGAGACGGGAAGTAATAAATCTCAATTCGAAAGAACATAAAATTAATAACTCAAAACAAAGTAGCGTAAATAAAAAAATAGAATGTTACATTTGCGGCGAAAACCATTTAGCTCGAGACTGTAATAAAAAATATTCTAAATTAAAAAATGAGAAAAAAGAAACTTCTCAAGTGCAATATGTACAACCGAAAGTTGATCTTGAGCCTTTGAAATATGTAATTATTTATATTAACGGGAAGGCAATAAATTGTGTGAATTCGAAAAAATTACTTTAAGCTCTGTATTTGGAGAGAATGTAGAAGCAAAATTAATTAAAATCACTATAGCTCTTGATAATAATTCTTTGAATCATCCAATAGATTGCTTGGTAGCGATCACAGATAAATTAAATGCTGAGGCTTTAATACCTCCTTCTTTATATGAATCCTTGTGTTCAATAAATGACAAAAGTAATAAAAAAGAAAATGAGATTTTTGCTGAATCGGCTCATAGTTCTATTACGTTTTCAAATGATGAAAATGAACCAGAGTGTGGGAAAGATATATTTTATGTTGAGAGTGTGACTCAGCTAATATAAATTTTAATTCGGATTACACTAAAATAAAAGATGAGCAGAATAATTGTGTTTCTCTTGAAAAGGTTCGTGCAGAGTTAAAATTGAATAAAGGAAATTTTTTATTGATTGATGGGTTAATTTATTACAGGGATAAAATTCTAAATGAACCAGTCATGCAATTAGTTTTACCGCGTTGCAGAATAGATAAAGTAATGAAGCTAGCCCATGAGTCAGTTTTTGGAGGACATATGGGAGTTAAAAATACAAAAGAGAGGATAAAATATAATTTCTTTTGGCCAAATTTGTCTAGGGAAATTGCTGAGTTCGTCCGGACATGCAAAGGGTGTCAGCTTCGGAAACCTGAGAAAATTGGAGACAGAGCTCCCATTACACCTATTGTCCATCCTGAGCTTCCCTTTGAGTGAATGTGAATGTGAATTTGGAGTTTTATGGCGCAAGAGCCAATTTTAGCTATACTGCGCCAAACATATGTTTAAACATTAAAAGGTTTATAAAATTTCTGTTAAAAAATTTAAAATCTTAAAAAATGTATAAAATTCATTTTCAATATATTTAAAAATTCAGATTGGTGGGGAGAATTCCCCACCAAGTTTGACAGGTATTGAGAAAAGTTATTTTCTGCCTCTCGTCGGAGTTAACATTAATTGTCCCTTGTAATAAGTTTTTCCATTTTTTTTAACGTAATTGGGGGATTCGATTCAATATCATCTTCCACGCCGTAAACAATAATTTCTTCCTCATCCGTTGTATACTCATCAGAAGCTGGTTTTCTCGGTCTATGTGGAGCCATTTTTATGTCTAATACTGTTTTAAGTAATTCTTTTTTCCTTTTCTATCCCGAATTTTCCTTTTTTTTTTAATTCAAATTCTCTATTGTTGTAGAGCCAGAAGGGGGTTGAGTAGTGGAGTTGGATGAGTAAGCGGAAATGGTTAATGAAGCTTTAATAGGGGTAAACATATTATTTGTGGTGGAAAGTGCGTCACCAGATACAGGAATAGGTGGTTAAGTTTCAGAGACATTAGATTCTGTTGCAGAGGTGGACGGCAAAAGTTCTGCTTGGGTAGAAGATGATGTGGATATAACAGGAGTGGTTATTGATATATTTGGTTTGGGGATTGGTTTTAGTGGTTGAAGTAACTTCAAAGGTGGACATTTTACTTTGGTTATATTTTCATCTGTTTGAGTGGAATTGTTTTTAACAGAGGATTTGGCAGCTTGAGCGTAAGTTTGAGAAGGTTGAGGGGCTATTAATTTTCGGGCTTCTAAATATGATATGTTTTTGTTTATTTTAATTGTTTGGATTTCTTTTTCTGTTTTCCATTTTGGACAAAGTTTAGAATCCGCGGAGTGTGGCTGTGCACAATTGACGCATTTCAGCTCCAGACTGCAATCTAAGGAGGCATGTCCAATAGATGCACACCTAGAGCATGTCAAGTGTCCTCTGCAACCAGTTTGAGAGTGTCCGAACCTCTGGCACTTAAAACAGCGCAGAGGATTTGGAATGTATGGACGGATTTTACAATTTAAATAGCCAGCTTTAATGTTTTGGGGTAGTGTGGGGCTGTTGAAAGTTAAAATTAAGTGTTTGGTCGGTATAACAGTTGTATCTTTTTTTATTGTGATTCTCCTGACCTGAATAACACCCTGATCGGAGAATCCCTCAAGGATTTCCACTTCAGGGGTGGTCAACTGGTCAGGTTCAGAAATGACACAGCGGCATGAATTAAGAGTTTTATGTGGACTTATTGTTACAGGTGAGTTCAGAAAGGTTTTTGCGAGAAGGAAAGACTTTGTACGGCAGAGAGTGTTTCAATTAGTAGATCACCCGATCTTAATCTTTTAACAGATTTAGGTTTACCACCTATTCCAACGAGAGCTTTCTGTATAGCAAAAGGTGATTTAGAAGACATGTCATTATTCGGTAAGGAAAGTAACACAAATCTTGTATTAGTCGCAATTTTGTCAATATTTAGGTTGGGTAATACGAGGCCTTTACCCGGGCACAGCAGCATTGGATCCATAAGAACGCGTACACAACTTCATCTTGGCGTGCCTCCACCCACCACGGAGTCCAACAAGGGAGGCAGTGTGCCGGTCATCTGGCCAAAAACCAGGCACGGCGCTTACTTGGAGTACACCCAGAATATAATGCTACAGTCCAGGGCGAGGATCCAACGGATAAACCCGACACCCCTTATCTGCAGCACTAACCCTACAGCAGTGTCTTTTCGGGGATACCGAAGAGAGGTACTACCAGCCGATTGACAGGAGCGGGCTCACTCCTGCCACCCGTCTACAGTGAAGCGTGGGCCAAAGGAAACGCAGAGGTATCCCTAGGCCATCAATCTCCTCCCTAAGGGAGGAGCGTGGGCAAAGGGAACGCAAAGGATCCCCAGAACACCATTTTCCTCCTTACGGGAAGCCGCACACGGCAAACATGCGGGTCGGAAAACCAACGTTGTTAGTCAAAACAAATAAAGCAACATAGTCAAAGTATTTAAAGAAATATACGAAAAAGAAACTAAATTAACGCAATAGAAAATGTAAACTATAATATGTTAGTAATAAAGCATTTGTTTTTTCTATCGAAAAAACTAATTTTGAACAAAGTTCATTTTGTAACATGGGTCTGTGGTCTAGACGGGAAAAGAAGAAAAGGGAAATTTGAATGGCAAGAAGGGCCGAAAATAGAGAAATATCACTAGGGTACCCTGGGTTCGCGCGTGAAGGCCATGTTTACCAAAGACAGTAAACCCCTTAGGGAGAGGAAAAGATCCCTAGGGCACCTCGGGAGCGTGAAACCCGTACCCACCTAAAGAAGGTGAGCCCCCTGAGGGGGCTTCCCTTTGAGATTGTAAACATAGATGTGATTGGACCTATTCAACCGCCATCTGGCAGAGGGCATAAATACGTTCTTTGTATGATGGATCAACATACACGTTGACCTGAAGCAGTACCACTTAGATCCCTAACAGCCAAACTGCATGTGACTCTCTATTACAAATATTCTCGAGGACTGGAATTCCGAGTATAATTGCCAGTGATCAAGGCACAAACTTCAAGTCGGCTTTAACTCAAGAATTTACGAAAAGAATTGGATCTAATCCTAGGTTTTCCTGTCCTGGCTACCCGGCCAGCAACGGACTAGTTGAAAGGAGGAATAAGGTATTGAAGAACATGCTTCATCACATTATTCGTGAAGATCCAAGAAGCTTGGATCGGCAATTACCTTTTCTATTGTTTGCATACCGTGAAGTACCGAACACTACTACTGGTGTATCACCATTTAGGTTACTTTATGGCAGAGAAGCTCGAGGGCCATTGGCAATTCTTAAATCATCCTGGGCAGGCGAAATACATCTTCCGACGAACATTTCCCAATCAGCTACTGATTACCTTCAGGAAATGAAGATAAAGATGGAAAAGGCTGCTGAGAGTGCATCCTTAACTGCTGTTAAGAAACAAAAGACTTATGGAGATTATTTCAACAAGAGGTCATCAGTGAAGAATTTTAGTATCGGAGGACAAGTTGTTTTGCTGATACCAGATTCTAGTAATAAGATCTATGCGAGATGGACTGGACCTGGAGAGATAATTCAACACCATCCACCCCATTCATATAAACTGCACGACGGAACTGTAAGACATGTTCACGTGAATAAAATCAGGAAGTATCATCCTCGCGCACTTACAGTTGGGGTTATTATTGAAGATGACCAAGAATTCGGAGAAATCCATCCCACTCCTAATTTATCGAGGTTCACATCTGAAAGTGTTCAATGAAACCGATCTGAATCATCTGGAGGAGACTGAGAGAGAACAAGTGCTAGCAATTCTTCTAAAACGCCAAACACTATTCACAAGTGATGTGAAAATAGCCAAAGTAGGGACTCATCGAATTTGCTTAAAAGCCGAACATTGAACGTAAAAAGCCGTTCGTATATCGCATCCCAGAGTCCTTGAAGATTAAAGTTGATGAGCAGATAGAGGAGCTTTTGAGACTTGATTTAATTGAAGAAACTGACGCAGAAATAGCCTATCCAATTGTTTGCGTTAACAAGAAAGATGGTACCCTGCGACTTTGATGATCTTCCTATGGAAGATGCAGTGGAGCTCATACATTCTATTGGAAGAGCCAATATCATCACAACGTTAGATCTCTTGAAGGGGTATTGGGCTATACCCATGGTGGAAGACAGCAGAAATCTTACATCTTTCAAGACTCATTGGCAACAGTATCGTTTCAAGGTGATGAGTTTTTGTTTGAAAAATGCCTCTGCCACATTTCAGCGTGAAATGAACAAAGCATTATCGTGTTATAGAGAATTTTCACGTGCCTACATGGACGAAATCGCAATTTTCTCCAAAAATTGGGAAGAACATCTTTTTCATCTGGATACTTTTTTAACGAAACTTTCAGAGTTAAATTTCACTGTGAATCTAAAAAAGTGTGCCTTTGGAAAAACTCAAATTAAATATTTGGGTCATTTTATCGGTTCTGGTAAGCATGGACCAGATCCCGAAAAGACTGCAGTTATCAACAACTTATCAGTGCCTAAAACGAAGAAGGAGCTTCGTAGTGTACTTGGATTGTGTAACAACTATCGCGAATATATTTCTAAATATTCAGAACTGGTGTATCCATTGACAGAACTCACTAAAAAGAGAGTACCTGATTCCATCCCATGGACTGAAAAACATGATTCCTCTTTTCATCTTCTTAAAAAGGCTTTAATGGAAGCACCTTTGCTGTACTCTTCAGTGCCTGATAAACCGTATACCATTCATTCAGATGCATCGCAAATTGGCATAGCTGCTTGCCTGTCACAAAAATGTGGTGATAAGTGTTACCCAATTGCTTATGCAAGTCAAAAATTAAGCAAGACTCAACAATCATGGTCAACTATTGAACGAGAGGCATTTGCGATTGTGTGGAGCTTAAAAAAGTTCGAAGTATGGGTATTTGGGACTGAAATTGAATTTTATACTGATCTTAACCCTTTACCTTACTTAACAAAAAGTGCACCACAATCTGCGAGGCTACAAAGATGGGCTTTTGCACTACAAAAGTTCAATGTGACAATCAAACATTGTCCTGGTGTGAAAATGTCTCATGCTGATGCACTCTCCCGATTGGTGTAGCAAATGTGCTTTTCAATTTTAAAAAGAAAATTTTAGATTTAGTGAATAATTATTTTCTTTATCTCATTTTGTGTATCTCATTATATTATTTGTGTGTCTATTTACATTTTTAAAAAATTTTTTATGTTTCTTTTCTAATAATATTTTTTTTAGATTAATGTTGTTTATTCTGTGAATTCCTTAAATTTCAATTTTCTTGATTATTATGGTATAATTAATCATATCAAAATGGTATTCTTAATTTAGTTTTGTGTAATTTCTTATATATACTTATTTTTCATATTTTTTTTATGTGTGAGGCAATGCTAGTTACTTGTATATTAGTGTATGATATGAATGTATCTTATTTTATGCTTTATAGTCAGATTGAGAATCATGTGTGACACATCAATCTTGTGTGGGGTTGTAGTGTTTCCTCCCTTCACCAGGAGGCGCACTGTGCTCCCCTCCGGTAAGAATGTGTTCTTTAAGTATAGAAGAGAGAGCTTCTCGGCACCGGCACGTTAGGTCGGTGGCCATTTTGAAATATGACCCGCGTGGGTCTTTTGATTTTAAAAAATTTCATGTTCATAGTAAATAAATGTGCTGTCCTCAAGAATATGTCTGTTGGTGAAACTGAAATAACAATCCACACTTTGCCACAACATATCACAGATACCCCCAGCACGCGGGGTATCACAAGATTGAAAAGTTAAAGAATCACCGCGCACAAAATACATGTTCATACACTTTGAGCAGTGGCGCACCCAAGATGGGAGGGGGGTTCTGGGGGTTCGGACCCCCTCCAAAGCGATTGATTTTTTTTCGATTGATTATAATGCTAAGTACATAGTACGTAAAATTTAATTAGTATTTGTTATTAATTAATGCTAATTATTTATTCAATAATTAGGTTTTTACTGTGTTTTGTTCCCGAAAATCGACAAAATCAAAAGGAGCATGATACA
>BMAV01027477.1:76902-103212 GCA_019973955.1 Trichonephila inaurata madagascariensis | reverse complement strand
CCCCCCCTCCTGAAAAATTCCTGTGTGCGCTACTGACTTTGAGTATAACTTGATTTCAAATTCACAAAATTCAGTTCTAATGATCAGTTGTGTTTCTGAAAAAAGAGCACACATTGCCAGTTTAAAAATAAATCTTTATACATAATTTCCCTTAGCAGTAATTTCTCCTTTCAATTACATCTGAGAAGATGGTTTAATTTAAGTGAACTTGAGCTAATTGTAAGAATAGCAAGAGAATGTAAAAAAAAAAAAAATCGACATCCTCCAATTAAAGTACAGTATAATCTAGCGTATAACGCGTAGATTTAGCGCAAAAAATAAGACCGAAATTTACGGGTGCGCGTTGTACGCCGGATATAAGAGTGACAGATTTAAAAATTAAAAAAAATAAAGTTAAACATAAAATAAAATTAAAAATCTGCATATATTGAAATGCTTTAAATTGAAAAGAAATGACATACCATATGAACTTAAAGGCTCTAAAATTATATTATTTTATTTCTACTATTAGCTCGCGCTCTCTCTCTATATATTTTTATTTATCCTATATTTTTATCTTGCTCAAATTTTCAATCGTTAAAAAAATATTTTTCATTCATCCAATCCAGTTCAAATATTTTTTTATAAAACTTGTAGTGGATGACACTTGATGTTAATATAGATTTTTCAAATATTAATTAATTAAGTTAAATTAATAACTGGTTTTCGACGTCAACTTAAATTCGTCTCCATTTTTATAACAATATAACTGTTAAAACAGTGACAAAAGTTGGCGTTGTAAACCGCTTTTTCAGCAAAACAAGCCAAACCGGGTGTGCATTGTTACAATAATGCAGACAAATCATGCTCTTTTTTCAATTCCTAGCCTCTTTTTTCAATACCATGCTCTTTTTTCATTTAGTTCACTCTCTCCCTATATATGTATATATATGTGCTATTCAAATTTTCAATCGTTAATAAAACACTTTCTATTCATCCTTAAAAGTAGGAATTGACTTGATTTTTTTTATACTACTTGTTGTTTTTTCTTCCAAAAGCCTGGGATATAATAACTCGGATAAAAGACTTCAGAAGATGAAGACATTTCGCAAGTGCATGTAAAGTTTTTTCTTAAAAAAGTTGGTACGCATTATTTCGGGAAAAATGCCTAGAAATTCAAAATAATGCATCTTGAAGGTATAGGTACACGTTATATGCCAGCTTTTACGGTAACTAAAATAAAAATGCTTAGTAATCAGAAAATAATGACTCTGGGGCTCATATAAATTTTCACTTCAAGTAACAAAATTTCTATCATTTTAGAAATTCATTTTCTCAAGAAAGTTGAAATGACAATACAGAGAGTATAGAAATATTATGTAAATCTATAATCTGTTGAATAATTTTAATTTTTGCTTAGCAGCTGTGACGGGCTCACGCGTCTTTTCTGTAACATAACCTCTGGGTTCTTTGACGGCCAAGATATTCAGCCATTGATACAAGGTGCATACCATTGCACGTGCGCCCAGACATCTCGTACCGTGATAGAATCTTATTTTGGATTAAGGTAGGACTGATTATTTGATATTAGGACTTGTAATACTACCAGAATTGAAAGTAGGCGGATAATATAATTATTTAGATAAGTGGTCTAAGTTACGCGATCCAGTTTAACTATTGCTGTGTGTTTGGTTTATTAGATTCTCACTTATTAAAATTTATCTAAATTATTTGAGATTTAAGTTATATTCTTAATAAAGTCATATTAAGAATTTTAAAATGTCTATTCAATTTGACAAACCCACACGTCTAATTCACGCTTTACATCAGACCCTTTCTTCCTACCATATTGCGACTCATTTGATCTTCGTTGTACGTTTTCCAAACTACTCGTTTCCTGACGTGATTTAATGTTATCCGAGCTACCTGTTCCTATCTCAATCTCGTCACATTTCCTATGACGATATATTCTCAAAAGATTTGCCATTAATCTTGGCCGTCAAAGAACCCAGAGGTAATGTTACAGAAAAGACGCGTGAGCCCGTCACACAGCGTTGTATCTCTTCCACGGAAATTTTTTTTTTCTCAAATGAGTTTTCCAAGAATAATGAGATAACGAACAAAAATTCTATAAATAAAAAAAAAATCCACTATGTAATTTATGCCACAGAGAAGTTAAATAACATTTTAGTTACACTTGTAATTAATTCTAAAATATCTCTATAAAAAAAATCCTTTAAAGTACAATTGATGCTTAATTTGTAACCAAAAAAAAATTCTCATATTTCACATAAGTCTTTCGCGTTAAATCTTCTGTTCAAAATAAGAATTTTAAGTATATTACCTACTCAATAGTGTTTACAAAGTAAAATGGCAGATTATAATTTTAATCTAAGCTGCGAGAGCAATTTCCGGCAAGTGAAGTGAAGTAATTAGTACAAGAGACTTAATTAAAATTGTGAGCAGAGTTGAAAACCCCGTAGACACAAATCCTTGAAAAGATTATTTTAATTAAATGTAATGACAGCGAAATAATAAATTAAATATAGAGTGATTTTTGAAACGCTTAATTATTTAAGTGAAAAATGCTTTCATATGCAAAATGGAGTTTTTTCCCCTCCTAAACAAACATTAAAAGGGCAATTTATGGCATCTTTTAACAAAATGAATAATTAAAGTTTTCTGCTTTCGCAGCTGCTTTTATTGCTTTTATTTTCTCTCTCGAATTCAGAGTATATGATTTCTTCAAACATTTCCACAATCGTTTGCTGAAAACATTTACAAGCTAACTTATTTTTATTAATTTACTCCACTTATGTAATTATGTTTTCTCTTTTTCCCCCAAATGGGAAAAATTGAAAGCAAGTTTCGTTCAATGTTTAGAACAATTTTGAAACAAGATGTTTTTTATATTTAAATTGACATAATTAATGTAAGATGTAGCTTAAATATTGTTTTCACAACGCGCATTTTAATAATTTTTTAAGCAGTTATCATATAAAAATAAGCAGTTATTATATAAAAATCTTTTCAATAACAGATGACATATTTTAAACATATAATTTGTAAATTGGAAAAAAAAAAGAAAAAAACTTTTCCCCCTAATTTTGAGAGGAAAGAGTTAAATGCTGAAAAATTAACGAAGGAATAGTTTGAAAGAGATATTTTACTAAATCTTAAATATATATCCTCCCAAGAAGTTAATATATATTATTTATTATTTAAGCAAAAAATAATTCTATAGAAAACATGGCCGTAATAGAAATTTAGGAGAAAAATTCTTATGATGAATGAGATTTATAAGGAAGAGTTTAAATGAAATTTTTTGAAAGAAATTTAGACGGAGTTGCTTCTACTTTTTGCAATAGTTTTACGTATATTAAAGGAATTTGTTATTAAATGCTTAAAATTTAATTAATATATTTAATACGATTTAATTAATTTAAGTAGAATTTTTAAAAATTATGATGATGACATTTAATGGAAGAATTTTATGAAATTTGAAAGAATTTTTTCTAAGGTTATATTTCTGGTTTCGAAATAAATCTGACTAGGTATCTGCGACAATTCAAAAATTTTGAAACAGCGTCTCTATATACAATTTTAAAATATTTTTGTTAAGAATAATGGAAAGTATAAAATATTTTAATTTTACATATTTTCCTCACCTATTCAGTTAGCGTCGCTATGCATATAACAATAAAAAAGTTTGAAACGTTTTGTCGTTTTATTTAAAACTTCGGCTATCTGTAGAAGATATCTCAATATTTATGAAAGTATTACAATTGTAACGGCGATGTCTGGTGGTTTTTTCATTTTCGAAAGGGAGTTAAAAAGTTGTTAATTACATGCATACATATTTGTAAAGCTGCACACATTTTATGTCTTTATTTAGATTTTCTTAAAAATAAAATTTTAAACAGGTATATGCGATTCTTTTTTTAGTTCGAAATATCAATGCAATACACTTACGAGCAGTTTACCTTCCGAACACAAATCGCACAATTATGGTGAAACGTTAGACAACCGCTTATTTTTTCTATTTCATCCACTTACATTTGCCATTTTAAAGGTTTTTATTACAGTTTTAAACATTGCATTTCCGAAACGTCTGTTTTCATCAGTGCAACTGCATATCATGCGAATTCGATCATTTGTGTTTCAGCTATAAATTGCACACCTGAAGCACATTTCCTGCATTCTCTTCTGTGGTTAACAATTAACGCTGCTTAATTTTTCAAGATTTTGATTAAAGGAAAAACAAATATAAAAATGATAAGTGAATAAATATGAAAACACTTAATCCAAACGCTATTAAAAATGGTGCTACACCATTTTCCACAAAATAACTGCTGGAAATCACGCGCATGGTTTCTCAAAATATGGGGGCATTGCTTAGCTCTGGATAATTCCAACATTTCCCGAACATTGATGTTCGAATGTTTAAAACCATTGCTTTTACCCAGTGCTTGTCAAACTTTCAATACTTGTGACCCAATATTTAATCATAATTTTCATCGCGCCCCCCTCCATACAATAACAATGTATTAAAATCGATAATACAATACTTTGAAGCAAATGCTACAACATGATTTAACCTTTTAAGTGCCTCCAGTGTATATAAACGTCTCGCTTAGCCATTGCGTAAATTTCCCCAGACTTATATATACGTCTTTCCGAAAAATGATCTTTTCTGTTCACTGCTATCCATAAAACTATTCCGAAGGCTTTGGAATGCCACAAAAGGACCTTGACAGTGTTTGGGAAGGATTTACTTATTTATTTCCCGTCTCCTCTCCTTCCCCAATTCACCACATAGGTTTGCATACGTGCAATACGGTGGCATTGGGGAGCGAATCGTGTAACTTTAAAACGACATTTAAGTGATTATTTATAAATCATACAAATTATCAAGATAAGTGTTAATGTTTGCATGTAATTTTATAAATAAAAATCCCGTAAGTTAACTGGTAATTATTAAACTTATTCCTAACTTAGTATTGTTAAATTAAATATAAAATACATTATGCAGTACTGATACATTTATAAGTGTAATAAATCAGTGCAAAAGATATTTTTTATTATGTCGGAACATATTTTGTTTGTGTACTTTCAATAAATTAATTACTTTTTTAAAAATCTTTTGTCTTCGACTTTTCAATATACTCGCGCCCCCTAGGGTGTGCGCCCCACAGTTTGAGAAACGCTGCTTTAAGCAATTCTTCTTTTTAGCATCGATCAAAAATATACCATAAAAATAGTATTGTATATATTATAACTAGTTTAATATTTATTCAAAACGCATTTTGAAGTATTTAACTAAAAAGAATTCTACGAATATTATTTCGCAGCTGTCTTGGATTATAAATGTTTATGTGTCAGAAAAGATGGATGATAAATATATAATATTTGATGAAAAAAATAAAATGGTTAATATACATACTAAATAAGTACTCTGAAAAAATACCTGAACAAGAAGATTTAAAAAGATAGATTGGACAAGTACCCTTTCACAGAAGATTGATTGGTTTTAAGTTGAATAAAAAGTGCAAATCTAGTTAAGTACAATGAAGAAACTAGTACTCTTTTTTTCCCCTTTCTATTTATCATAATTTATCTTCAATTATTAAAAATTAAGAAGAAAATTTTATTTTATTTCATTTTATTTTTATCTTTTCAATTTTCATCTTAAGTAGCATATTTGTATAGTGATCGAGTATGGGCTCTTAGGTAATGCTTAAACCGATTTCGGCAAATAAAAATAAGGTAGCGAATTAAAATAACATTGCCAAACAGAGTCATTATATTTATTGTTTTGTAACATAAGCGAGAGTGGTTTTCCACAACTGACTGTATATCTCGACTTTTGGTGACATAAGATACTTTAAATTCCAAAAATTCTAATAGTACATCATTGCCACTAAATGGGGTAAATGTTTATTTTTTCTCGTACTCACTCTTTTTTTTTATTGGCGATAAAAATGGCGCCAATCTTGGAAATTGGTATGGCTGCGATAGTACGTACGTACCAATAAAAGTACACTGCTTGTAAAAACTACAACACTATGAAGGAATCATCAGAATTAAATGAACTTTGCAGCAAATATTAGTTATAGGATGTTACGTAAAATAGTAAGGTTTCATAGCCACCGCGCATACGTTGCGGGCACAGCGATCTCTGAATTGCTGCTGAAAGCGTATAAATAAAGGGCTGTAGCAGGACGTTGAAAATAGTTAATGATTATTTATTAGTGACAAACGTTTAGTGAGACCTAAGTATGCCTCCACGATGAAATAAGGAGAATTTTCAACAACTTATGGAGTTTGATCGGGGGAGGATTATCGGCCTTCGAGAAGGAGGATTTTCCCATCACGCAATAGGAGATCGTGTACAATTCCACAAGGATGCGAGCTTGGAAGCAGTGGGTCAACGAGCACCAAGCAACTCTAAAAACTGGAAGTGGATGACGGAAGGTGACATCAGAGTGCGACGATTGACAACTGCTCCGCACGGTGGTGAAAGACCGAACAGCTTCCTCTAGGTAGTTGGCAGCGCGTTGGTCTACTGCTACAGGTGTACTAATGTCGGCTTCGTCAATTCGTTGACGTCTGCTGCACCGTGGATCGCGTGCAAGGATGCCTTTATACAGAATCCCCCTCAGGGCAAACCATTGATGTCTGTGTCTGCAATAGGCTTATGAGCACAGAGCCTGGCAAGCTGATTGGCACCAAGTTGACTTTTCAAATGAATCACGCTTCAGTTTGTGGGACCATGATAACCGCATTCGTGTTAGATGCTATCCCGCATCAGAATTAAATTTCATTTAATTCTGATGATTCCTTCAAGGTGTTGCATTTTTTACGAACAGCAGTTTATTAATTTTTACCCAGTAATTTAAATATAAATCATTTTTGCTGCAAATAAATGAGCACGATTCATACTGTCCGAAAAATATTAAAGCAATTTTCTTCTAATAAATAACAGAACAAACATCATTAACGATGGAAGCATTCATTTCAAAACATGCTAAGATAAATTGTTCCAAACATTAAAACGGAGCAAAGTCAACTACAGTTGCAATCACGCCAGAAAGAACAATTAACTTATTTGTCATCTGCAATACACATATCTGCCATTCATTTGAGAACTATTTTAATTAATATTTATTGCAAGTTCATTAATTTATGCTGCCGCCTGGAAAATTATAATTTGAGAAGTAGGATCTTGATATAAATTGCATTTTCCGCTGCAATTGCTCGGTGATATTCAAAAGTAATATCTGACAATGTCTTTTAAATTAAAATAAATAGATTCGGGATATTTTCAATGTAATCTACGCATTTAATATGTTCACAGTATGCGTTTTAATTATTTAGAAGCGCTCCGTGAATGCGTGCGCAGCGTTACATTTTTAATAAATAAAAGGAGCAGAATTTTAAGATTTATTTGATAAAGTTAGAATGCTAATTTATTCAATTGAATCAGTTTCACTTTGTGTAGAATCCAATATTTTGTATTGCCTTTAATAGAGGTATGTTGTTGTCAGAGCCGGACAAACCTGCCCGGGACAGCAGTTGTTAAGAGCGGCATTTGGATCGAATTTGAAAAGTATTTATTTATTTTGTTACAAAAGAAAATTGATATATTTTCTGAAATATTATTAAGTGTGCATTTGGTATTTCATTTAACGTATCTTGTTTCCTTATTTTGTACTCTGTATTTTTAATGTCAGTTTTCTTTTATGTTGAAATTTGAAGGGTTCGAGGAGGCAGTATATGTTAAAGCATGAAATCTGATATATTTACAAATCATTTCTTGATAACTTTTCCCCATCCTGGAGTGAGGTAACAAAGGACGTTCCTTTCACCCCTAAGATCTCCGATGGTAGGTAACCAAAAGGGGACAGAAGTAATAAGAGATTTTGGTACATAGGGTGCCACAGGAGCATTGTTTCGGTCATGTCGTGGTTTCGAGTTTTTATAATTCCATTAACCCTCCGCTAGGTGTGCTTCAAAATGTCCAATCCATAGGTGTATGGGATCTCTCAGATGCATTTCATCATACTTACGTTTAAAAATGATTTAATCATTTCATTGGTGAGATTTGATATAAAATAATATTTTTTTAAAGAAGAATCAGAAATTGAGATATTTCGGCGGAAAAACATCAAAAAGGTAATGATCCATTTTCTCCGTGCCATCACTGTTTACATTTTAAGATGCTTTGTTGTAATTTTCACAAATCACCCTACAATATTCAAGGGACTGGCAAGAGGGAACCGTACCACCTTTTCCAAGTTTCTGGTGGGGTTTCTCCTGGTTTCCCGTCTTGATTAGGGCGTCATATATCATATATTTCTTCATTCCTGAGTCAAAATGAATGAGGCATGTGAATGTTACACTCAGACCTTCGCAGGTGCTCTTTCAAAAGTTCGGGGCATAGTTTTCCGAGATATGTGCGGGAGGATATGAGTAAGTTTGATTCTTATATAGATATTTTGGGAATTTATTCCAGCTACATTGAGAATTGAGAGAAAATGTATCTCAAAACCCATCAAAAAGGAAAAATAACTATCAAACCAAAGTGACCAGTACTTGTTTCGAATAATTTTCGTATAAAACTGAAAACTACACTATTTTCAAAAATACATAAATAAATAAATAAAAATTAACGAAATAGTATAAAGTCATATAAACTGACGTTGTTAAGCGCGCTGCATCTTTTAGATTCAATGGCCTCTGCCACCCGAAATGTGAAGAACTCACCCTCGTCCTTGAAACTGAACCCTAGGGCGAGTGACAAAAGGCAGATGGAAGAAGGAGGGACGTGTTCCAACCTACCGTGTGGACACAATATCGAAATTCTTTTTACTATGCATCTGAGAGATTCACGCGCCTAACGGAGGGTTACAGGCAAAACGTGTAGATGCACGTTAAATTGGAAGCTCGTAGAGTGGTTCTTTGTGGCATGACTAAGGTTTAAAATAGCATGGTCAACTGCCAACAGCTCTCGTGTTATTAAGCAGTGCAACTTTACTAAGCAATCAATAAATTAATGAGTGAGTTACAGATTTATAAAAATCGCCTTATATAGCAAGACGAGATCTATTGGCGACCAACCTCAAAATTTTGAACATCGGTGAGATTAAATGAAATGGATATTAATGTCGCATTATAAATTTGGCTGAGTGATATTGGCGGTGAACATCGTAATTCTAAACCATAGTTAAGTGACCAGGAGGACATTTGAGCTAGCAAATTATCCTCTCTACTCTAACTTCTACATCATGCCAACTAATAAAATTATAGTACTTATCAATTTATTTTTACCATTCCTACTATTACCTCATACACTATTTATTGATTTATTTATCTTCATGGAATTTTCAATCGTTAATAAAATACATTTTAAAGCACTCAATTGAGCTGAAATTTTATATACATAATAATTTCGAAAGACAATACAGTAATTTAATTGTAATTAATAAAAATGAATGAATTAAAACTAATTATTCAAAGAATTACAAGTACAGCTACATTGGTAACATTTTTGGCGACTTGCGACCATTTTGGCGTGTCAAAACTAGAAAAGGTTTTTTTTTTGTCCCATTTTAAAGCGCTCATTTCAGCTGAAATTTTGTATACACTATTGTTCTGGATAAAAATAGGAACATTTAGTTATAATTCATTAAAATGAATTGAATAAAACTAATTATTTAAAGAATTACAGATACAGGCACGTTGGTTTCATTTTTAGCGACTTGGGACAAAACTTTATATATAAAATATTTTTTTTCTCCCGTTTTAAAGCATTCATTTGAACTGAAATTTTACGGACACCATTGTTTTGGATGACAAAGCGAAACTTAAATGATAATGAATAAAAATAAATTACCACTTATATAATATTGTGATTCTATCCTATGTATATGCATATTTATATTAATTGTAACTATTTAATAAAAAGTAGCTAAAATAAAATTTTTCTTTGTTGATCGAAGTAGGAATTGACCTAAAAAAATTTTTTTTATATTACTTTGTTTTTTGACAAATGTGCACTTTAATTTCCCACCACACTCTTATTTAGCAATGGATATTTTTACATTTTTTTTTATTTGCGTAACATTTTATACCGCTCGTTAAAGTTACAGGCGATTTGTATATAATTACTGGTTTACATATTATTTAAATAAGAAAATAATTTATCAGTAAATATAAAATTTTGTATGCAAAAATAGTTCATTGGATTTGATTTACAAACAAATAATATATATAAAAAAATAAACCCCAATTCCTATTTAGATCAACGAAGAAAAATTTTGCTTTAAATAATTGAATTTAATTAAGGAGTTTATATATATATATATATATATATAATATTTGAAATAAAACTGTATTAGCATTAAGTGTTATACACAACAAATTAAAGAAATATATATTTGAAGCCAAGAAAAAATTCGTTAGAAAAACTGACTGGTGTCATCTGTGTGTGTTGGTACTAGCTCTAACTTCATCAGTGAGTGAGTGAATATTAACGTCGCACTGTTCAGCTCCACGAGGGCTTTTGGCGACGAACCACGTCATTTTAAACCATAGTCAAGTGACGTGGACGACACTTGGGCTGGCTCCCCCCTCTCCTAACTTCCGCACCACACCAACGGGAGGACATTTCAGCTCTCGACAGATTTAATGTGCATTGATGCCCTACACGGCAGTTCTTTAGTGGTACTGGGCTCGAACTCATGACATGCATGCCATTATTCGATACCTTGACCACTGGGCTACCGCAGCCCTATAACTTCTTCAGAAATAAGCAGAATGAATTTAAAACTATAAAAGTTAATTAATTAATTAATGTTTGTGAAAAAAGCTGTATAAACAATAAATATCCTCCACTACAAGTTTAAAAAATCTATTTGAAGTTCAGTGCATGAATAAAAATTATTTTATTAACGATTGAAATTTCGAACACGATATATATGTAAAAAAATACAGTAGAACCTGTTTTTGTGCGGTCTTTTTTTATGCGATTTCTTTTTTGCGATTTGTTTTGTGCGATAATTTATTTTATGCGGTGTATGAATTTCAATGGCTTTGGTGCCACTGTAATGTTTTCTGTCTACTTACCAGTGGCGTAACAGAGAATGCTAGGACCCCCTGAAAGTCAGGTTTTGCCTTTAATATTTTATAAATTGGGTAAATACGTAATTAGCATTAGTCAAACCTTGGGCTCCTAGAGTCCTTCACCCTCCCCCCGTGGCGGGACTCAATGGCTTTGGCACCACTGTAATGTTTCTATCTTTTTACCAGTGGTGCAACGGAGAATGTTAAGAGCCCAATATATTCAGGTGTTGCCTTTAATGTCTTATAAATTGGGTAAATACGTATTTAGCGTTAGTCAGGCCTTGAGCCCCTAGTGTCCAGCCCCCCTCCCGTGATACGGGGGTGTAGACTACGCCACTGAAATGTAGACACTTCAAGACGCTATGTTCATTTGTTATAACGTCTCCCGACAATGCGCATTCGGTTGTTTTCTCTCAACGCTCCAGCAGCCCGTGCTAGATTGAAGACGAAACTTTCAATGACAGTGACATTATCAATAATTTGATGGATTATGAAGACGGACAAAAAGAACCGGATTCTTAGAGAGCGGATAAAAATGTGCTTAACCTAGCTTTCCAAAATATTGGAAAAGCATTTTCTTAAAATAGATACCAATCAAGAAATTAATATATTCCAAAAGGCTTCAATCATGCATATTTGGTTATCGTGACATTTATAAGCCACTTGTGTGTGTGTGTGTGTGACCACCCGTACTTCGTCACAAAAACTTATCTCTTACTTTATGCTGCCAAAAAATAAATCAATTGAAATTGTAACTTCAAGGGACGAAAAAGCGATTTTGAACTTATTTATTACAGAGCTTTGGATTACGATGAGTAGCAATGAATTACGTATGTACAGTTTGAAAAAACTTATCCGTGTATACAATGAGAAACTAAATGTTTTTAAAATGTTTCCATGTTTAATATTAAATTACTGATTTTGTTATGAAAGAATTTTTTCATAAATTTCGTAAATAATTGGCATATTTTATAAATGCGACTTTTTTTATGCGGTCCCTATCCACCGCATAAAAAAAAGTTCTTTGTATTATTCCCACGAATAAGTTTGTTATATGTAAGAATTTATGATATCTTTGAATATATTTTGTGCGTTTTTTTTTTTACGTGGTCCCTATCTACCGCACAAAAACAGGTTCAACTGTATATATATAAGGAGAAAGTAAACTAATAGTAGGAATTGAAAAAAAAATGTCTGTAATTTCTTGAACTGTTAGATGTACATTTATAGAGATACCACTGAACAAAATACTAGCTGTCTAATTTCTGACCCATATATTAAGTGGGAAAAAATAAACGCAAAACTAGGAAACTGCATTTGTAATTTTCAGGAGTAACGGAAATTAGGTTAAGTAGTGTAAATCAATCCTGCCGTAAGCAATCAATCGATAAGACGAGTTTCTTACCTTTCCTATAAAAAGAAAAGAGATTTCTCGATAAATACTCTTGCCTGGCTTTAGATCTAATATTTACTTTTTTTCGCATGACCTAAGGTTACATACGAAGATTGCAAAGTGACAGGGAATGTCGCTGAATTCCAATCAGTTTTTTAAAGGACGTTTAGGAAAGTTAATGAGAAGTATTTGACAAAAGAAGGCAAATCATTGATTGTTTTTTAACGTCTCTTCACGGAGCACTTCTCTACACGGCAGATTTTCAGTGGCGTGAGTGATATTAACATCGCCCTGTTCAGCCACAAGAGGGCTTATGGCGACGATTTTGAACCATGGTCAAGTGACGTAGATGACACCTGAGCTAGCACCACCTGTCCTAACTACCACACCACACCATACCAACGGGAGGACGTTTCAGCTTTCGACAGATTTAATGTGCATTGCTGCCCTACACGTTGGTTCTTTAGTGGTACTGGGCTCGAACTCATGGCATGTCTGCCATGATCCGATACTTTCACCACTGGGTAACCGCAGCGCTAGATTTTCGGTGGCACATGGACTCAAGCCCAAGACACTCCAGTCACGAGTTCGCGATCTTACTATTAAGCTAACAGTTTTGTCAGTTATCGAAGAAATGAGAAAAACAAGTAATATATATATAAAAAAAACATTTTTTAAATCAATTCCTACTTAGGTCAACCAAGAAAAGTTTTATTTCAGTTATTGTTTATTAAATAATTACAATTAGTATAAATATGTATATACATAGGACAGAATCACAATATTAAGTGACAAAATAGAAAGAGATTATTCATACAATTTTCCATTTTCAATTCTATATAGGGTGTGGGACTATTTTTTGTTTTTTACTATTTATTCATTAATCAAATTGAATTATTCTAATAAAATAGTATAGTAAAAAAGAAATCACATTCTCAGAAATTAGGCTATCCCAGTTGGGATTCGAACCCAACTGGGATGCAATGGATCTTGGATTATATATCCAACGCGTTATCTATTGCGCTTCAGGGACACAACAAGCGATTTTTCTTTTTATATATGGTGTTGGATTATTATTTTTGTTTGCTACTATTTATTCATTAATTAAATTTAATTAATGAATTATTATTTGCAAAATCTGTATTAACCTCAAGTGCCATCCAACTTTAAAAAAAAATATGTTTGAACGTTAGTAGATGAATAAAAAAATATTACATATATGATAAAACTTGAGTGCTTCCTAATTTCTCGTGGCTGAACTGATTTTTTTTTAACGAAAGTAATTATTTTAGACAGTTCATGTTTTGCGTTTGATTGATATTGACGAAAAGACAGGGCGTGTGGTGGGAGGATTGATTCCTGTATATTAAATACATTTTCTAAGCTGGTTGATGTTGCGTATTCAATGTTATTGGCAAAGTGTTTTAAGTGAATCCAGTTTAATGCATATCTTGAAACATATAAACGTAAAGCATGGACGACACTACACAGAACAAAGAAACTACGACACTACGCAATGCAGCCGGCTACATGATTAAAGACACAGACGGAAGAGAGTGGAATTTCCAATGATCTCGGTATTTATACCCAGCGGAACATCACATGATTTTGGGGGGTGGATCGATGTAGTTCCAGAAGTCCCCGTTAGGCGGGTAACTAATTAAAATAAATAAACGGTTGTCCTGATGGATTGGACCACAAATAAATCAAGAGCTATTAAAGATTACTGGGAAATATTACTGGGAATTATCACATTTATATTATTGAGAGAGACAGTGAACTAACTAATAGTTGGAATTGTGAAAAAAAGTGCGCAGTGCTACATGATTTGTTGAATTTTTTAATGAAATTAAAGCTTGATTACGCAAAAAAAATATTTTAACGTCGAATTCCATTTATGAATCTTCATTTTTTTTATCATTATTTTAAAAGGGAAATTTTGTTAATGATCAAATGTTTAAATTGCTTTTGCAATTAATACGTGTTTTAATTCGAAAATATCAAGAGTGATTTTGAGTGACAGTAGAGAGTGAAAATTCTAAGAGTTAGCACATTTTCCGAAGAGAGTTATATTCTAATTTATCTCGTAACATCGGACTATCGCAGCCCCTCTAAATTTAGAAGGGCTGCGCTAGATAATATAGACAACTATTTAATAGATAATATAGTTAGATATGGACAGTTTACTTTATCTGACCATTCCTTGATATGGTTAGCTGGAGTACTAAAATATAAATTCGAGATTTATCGAAATCTTAAAAAATAAATTTAATAATATTATTATTATAGATAATAATAGAATAAAACAAATAGATTGAAATAAATACAAAAACGGTTGCTTTTATATATTTATGTATTTATAGTTATTGATTTTTCATATAGTATTTTTTGTCTAAGTGTTCCATATTTCCATCAACGTATTCCGGTTTTGGAATTGACGTTTTTATTCTACATCGTCAATAATCTTGCGATAGTACGTAATTATCTTTGTATCCCAATAGAAATTGAAATTAAATATATCTGTAGTTCCTACTTGTTATATTAGGATAATTCTTTATTGATAGCATTTGAATACATATTATCCAATTAAGCTCACATTCTCTCTATATTTATTTATTTATTTATCTTCGTGGAAATTTCAATCGTTACTAAAATACATTTTAAAGCACTCAATTGAGCTGAAATTTTATATACATGATAATTTTGGATGACAATACAGTAATTTAATTACAATTAATAAAAATTGATCAAAACTAATTATTTAAAGAATTACAAGAACCGCCACGTCGGCTTCATTTTTAGTGACTTAGGTCAAAACTTTAAAAGATTTTTTTTTCCCGTTTTAAAGCAGTCAGTTGAATTGAAATTTTATAGACACGATTGTTTTGGATGACAATACGATACTTTAATGATAATTAACAAAAATTAACTACCACTTAATGTTGTGATTATGTCCTATGTATATACATATTTATATTAATTGTAACTATTTAATAAAAAGTAGCTACAATAAAAAAAAATATGTTAATCTAAGTAGGAATTGACTTTATTTTTTTAAAAATATATTGCTTGTTTTTGATTATGATACGTTTGAACAGATTCCAAAATACCTAAAATCCGTATCGGAAGAAAAAATATATGTTGCCACTTCTTTACATTTAATCCACTCCTTGAGAAACGATCTGTGTACTTTAAGCATTAAAAGCTTTTCATTCACAACGGTATTCAGTATATTTAAAATCTAGATAACATACCCGAAACGGAAACTGAGATATCTACACATGTTTAGTAGGTATTAATACGAATACACATCACGCACATATCTTCATCATAAACTCATCGCCCGTTCTTCCAAAAGGGAATCTCAAACCAGCGGATGCATTGATTTGAAAGATGCTCCAACCTACCCCTTTGACGAGGATTATGTTGTCTCGCAGTTTCAACATAGTTGCGAAGTTTAATTAATGTAGTAGAGTTCTTAAGCAAACAAGTAGACCAACTGAACACAGCGCATTCCTGTTTCGTTAACGTCTATTTTTGTTATGTCTCCGAATAACTGTATTGTACGAAACTAGTTAGGGCTTCACTGCGAAGTTAATTTCCTTTAGAATTGTTATAGAATTAAAGAAGGCTGGGAATAATGGAAAAAATATAAATAGGAAACGAAAGAATGCAGAGGATGTTTTTAGTTCACGTTATTTAAGAGGATTTGATGCCCTAAAAATGACGTAAAATTCCATTTTGAGATTTTATTGGATAGCCAAGACAGTAACTTTCATTTTTCAGTGTAAATCTTTTCTGTACTGAAAATAAGTTTAATATATAAGTCAAATATCTTCCATTCTGTTTGGTTATCTGTTGCCATTTTTCTGGCATTTTCATGATTCCGAGCTCAGATAGTTTCTAGTTCTTATCAGGTAAAAACTCAATCAAGAGCGATTTGAGGTCATCATTACTACTGAAATTTTAAACATTTAAAGTTTCCTTTCTTAAACTGTGGAGCACGTCCCCCTAGAGAGGCCCCTCTAATAGGAGGGGTGAGCAAATGGAAAAGTTGAAAATAAAAGATTTAAAAAAATATAGTAATTTAATGGCAGGAAGCAAAACAAAATGCATTCTAATATAATAAAAAAATGAAAGGCATATTTACATTGATATAATACACTTATTGAGACATTAGTACTGTTCAATATATTTGATAAAAAAATTATCAGTAACAAGTTATGAACAAATTTCATTCTTATTAGTGACTCCCAATGGCTTGTCACATACAAAATTATGTACAAAATTTAATACATTTTAATAATTTTCACGGTCTGTAATTGTAGTCATTTTGCAGCTTTAGCATTAGAGTACATTATTATCGCATTCAATACATTGCTGTTAGGGATTGCAATACCGGTCTACTGGTATACCGAATACCGGTGTTTTGAGCCATTCGGGCAATTTTTTAATACCGGTATTCACAAGTTTAAATACCGGTTTTTCGGTATTTACTAGAAATCTCTCTCTCTTTTAAATTGTCTCCACTATATGTTCAGAGATCGCCAGCAAAGTAAAATGGTATACGTTTTTTTTTTGTCTCTCTAACAGACGAAATTAATTAGATTGTGAATATAAATTTGCATCGTACAATTAAGATAAGTCATAAAATATGTGAATCATCCAAGTTGGCAGGCCAAAACTATTCTATTACAGCTCAGGGCGATAGTGCACCGCGTAGGATCCGTGTAGTATGTTATTCGTATCTGTAACAATAAAGTTGTAGTTGTGAAGAAAGTGCGTACTATTTCGATATTTTTTTAAATTGGTGAGTTTATTATTCACATTTGTATTTTGCATATCATACTTTAGGGTTAAAAATATTTTTCAGATTCATTATATATATATATACTCATAAATAATAACCCATATTAATGAATAAGAATGACTTTAAAGAACACAGAAATTCAGTTGATAATACTTCAGTCTGGTTTCATTATTTGTATGAGAATATCGTGCATTTTAAATGTATATCATGCATTGCTAACAGTATTACCAACTTATGTAAATGCCGAAAGAGCGTTTTCGACAGCTGGTAATTTTTGCACATTATTATGCTCCAGGCTTAATGACAATACAATTGATGCATTATGTTTTTTAAGATCACATTTCAAAAGTTTGTAATACTACCACAGACTAAATAGTGATATTTGCACTTTTTGTGGCTTAAATAAATAAGATGTCCCTTTACTTTTTTGTGATTATAATTTATAATTTATAAGTAACAAATTATTTTTTATGATATTTACACTTTAATAAAACTGGCAAATAAAATAAAGAAACACCTATCTTTTCTTTATTTTTCTAAAATTTCTACTATCGGTGTTAAAATCGGTATCCCAGTATTAAGACCTAAAAATGCCGAATACCAGTATTAGACTTTTGGTCCGATATTGCAATCCCTAATTGCTATTATATGGGAAAGAAGCGCAATGAAAATTCATTGAAAATTGGGTCGCGTACGTGAGAAGTTTGAGAAGCAATGATTTAAAGAGCTTCGTAAGCTTTAATATACTGTAAAATCCCGCGTGTAACGCGCAGCCATACTTTTAAGCAGTTTTTTTTTTAGTTTTTAGGTATATTAGGAACATATTTTTAGTTATAACACGCACTCCCTTTCTTATTAAGGAACCTGAAATGTACGTATGCACTACTACGTTTTGAAGTCATTTATCCGATGCATTTTCCCAGGATTTTGATAAAATAGTATACATCTAGAACTACAACCCCTTATTTTCATTAGGTATGAAATTATTCATACCTAATGAATCAGATAGGCTTAATTTCATTAGATATGCTTAGTTTCATTAGGTTATTCTATTCTTTTGGATTTTTAAGCTTCTTCTCATTTTTATATCCGAAGTATAACGCGCACCCGTAAATTTCAGCTTTATTTTTTGTGTCAAAAGTGCGCATCATACGACGGATTGTACGATTCCTGATAATCTAATGGTGCAAGGTCGCCGATGAAAAATGGATCGACTACAGTAACATTTATCGAAAAACATCTACTTAAACTTGATGCATTTTTCACACAACCTTTAGCAATAGGAAGAAATTACTGGAACTTTGGAAATGATTTCACTCCCTCCATACAGCCCTGACCTTGCATTTATTGATTCTTGCAAAACCTTATAAATCAGAGATACTCAACCTGCGGCCCACCGAGTATATTTAAATGGCCCGGTCCGTCCGATTGCTCTGAAAAATTTACTTATTTAAGATAATATATTAAAATTTTGGTGTTAAGAAATCAAATATACCAATTTTGCTTTTTGCTGTCGATGTCGTACGAGTGCGAATTGATATTCTTTTTTCTATTTTTAACGGTTATGGTTAGTTATAACACACAACAGTGGAGTAGTTATAGTTTTATGGGTGGAACTAATTTTTAACTATCCTTCATATATTGCAAGCGAAAAATATTCGAAGAATATATCGTTTCAAGAGGACTGGGAGGTTGACATTTTTATAGTAAAAACAGACATATATCAGTAATTGTTTGATTGGTCACGAAAGTGCTGTATTTAAAAAAAATACCGTTCAATGACACTTTTCTTCGAAGATCTCTTTCAAGAGGTGATAAATAGCTTTCTTGAATAATCTTTGCGACAGCAACAAAGTGTTTTATCAGTGGTAATGTCACAGAGGGGTAACAAAGACATGTTATGAAATTTGTTACATTATTGGCAATCATGAAACCGTTTACTGATGCAGAAATTATGAAGAAGTATTTCTTAAATGCTTCTAATTCAGTGACAAAAATAAAAAATCGTAATTAAAAAAAAGCAAAACAGGGGTTAAAATATTTTGATCTATTTTCCACATTTTAAACTCCCCCTCCCACTTTATCTTCGTGATGCGGCCCGCGTGAAATAGCTATCATATGTTTGCAGCCCGCGTGAAATGACTGGCATATGTATGTGGCCCATCAGAAAAAAAGGTTGAGTATCCCTATTATATATATATATGAACGGTAAAAATTTTAACAACAAAGATGACCTCAAATCACACTTGATCAAGATTTTTGCTGATAAGTACCAGCATGAGAGAGGATTCATGAAGTTATCAGAAAAATGACGTAAATGAACAGAATAGAAGATGCTTGACAGAATAAAGTTAATTTTTTTGGGCAATAAATTTCATATAAAAAAAAACGAAATTACTTTCTTGATAACCCAATATTTAGTAATATTTTTAGTATATATCTTTTCAATTCATTCAACTTCTTTTATACGTGTGAGAATTAGAAGTTTGAAGAAATAAAACATATAAATAAATAATTTTTAGGATAGAAATCAATAAGTTTACGTTATTTTTTATACACACTTTTTTGAAAATTAATCTTATTTTGCTTTAATAATAACTGTACATCTAAGACAATTAGTAAGATATTGTAACATTTACTACGACATGTGAACATTAACAACTGCATAATTTGTGTTCTTATTTATCATATATATTTATATGAATAGTTTTATTTTGATGTTATACAAATCAAAACTATTTAAAACTAATTTTATCACTTATCTTGTACCTTATATATCATTCCTCTTTTTTCGTTTTATCATGCCCTGCAAAAAGAAATATACTGCAAAAAAGCGGATCGAAATTATTAAAAAGATATACCAAAAATATCTGATTGTAATTAAAGTTGAAAACAAGTAATAGAAAAAAATTAAGTCAATTCCTAATTAGAACAACAAAGAAAAAAATTTATTTTAGCTACTTTTTATTAAAAAGTTACAATTAACATAATTATGTATATACATATGACAGAATTAAAACATTAAGTAGTAATTAATTTTTATTAATCATCATTAAAGTATCGTATTTTCATCCAAAACAATCGTGTCTATAAAATCTTAGTTCAACTGAATGTTTTAAAACGTGGGGAAAAAAATATTTTCAAGATTTGACCCAAGTCGCTAAAAATGAAACCAACGTGGCTGTATCTGTAATTCTTCAGTAATTAGCTCCAGTCAATAATTTTAATTTATTATAATTAAATTATTGTATTTTTGACGAAAACAATAGTGTATAGAAAATTTCAGCCCAAATGAGTCCTTAAAATAGGAGAAAGAAAACCTTTTCGGGTTTTGATATAAGTCGCCAATAATGATACCAACGTGGCTGTATTTGTAATTATTTGAATAATTAGTTTTAATCAATTAATTTTTATTATATATAATTAGATTAATGTATCATCATCCAAAATAATCATGTGTACAAAATTTCGATTTAATGGAGCACCTTAAGATGTATTTTATTAACGACTAGCTGGTATACCCGTTCTTCGTACGTGTAAGTTGAAAAATTAAACAATACATACTGAAGGATAAAGATTTTTTTAATGAGTTAATTTTACGTGAGTTGTAAATTAAACAAAAAAAAAAGTTTTTTTGCATATCTCAGCTGTACAAAAAACCATGTTTGCTAAGTTTTAAGTCTGTAGATATAATAGCAGATAAAATTTTTTTTTTTATTTATAACGCCCCGTAACTCTTCTGTGGGTCGATTTTTAAAACACCTTCCTTCTGCTAAACAAAAGTAACACTTTGTTACAAATTTTGTGTAATAAATCCTTAAAATAGTGTAAATAATTTGTATCTGAATGTGTAATACGTTAATATTACTTTCTGATGCATTTATTTTATGTTAAATAGCTGTTACTCGCGACTTCGTTCACGTGGAATTCAACAAAAAAGTGTTTATTGAATTCACACAGTTTACGAAAACTTAATAATTATGCTTTTCACGTAAAGAAATACCTATGCTATAAGTATAATATTCTGAATCGATGTTTCTTTCTTGTTTTTTTTTTTTTTTTTTTTTTTTTTGACAAAGGGGGGGGAGAGACGCATGACCTTTGATACTGTCGATGGGGTGAGGACAGTAAATTCATTAGGATCAAAACAAGTCTAAGTAGCAGTAGGGTGAAACGAACACAAACGGAGACGGAAGTAAGGGGTGAGATGGACGCATGACCTTTGACACCGTCAATGGAGTTAGGACTGTACAACCATGGACATCAAAGGACATGAACGGGAAATATCTCGAGTGGCAGCAACCTAATCAAATAAAAAGTTTTATAGAACTGCTAGAAATCGTTGAGACAGAAGGCTCATGAAACAAAATAATCCCTATTGAATATAAATAATCCCTATTTGAGTCGGGTATTGTGTTCACTATTTCATTGCTTTACCTTTATTTTCGTGGAACCCTCATTTTTTTTCTAAAATAAAAGTAGCCTAAGTTACTCCTTATAACATTAGCTATCTGCCAGTGAAAGTTCCGTCAAAATTGGTCCAGCCGCTTCAGAGATTAGCTGGAACAAACAACCAGACAAACAGACAGACAAAAAATTTAAAAATTGGTCTTTTCATATAAGTACCGTATATACTTTTAAATGCATTTAGTAAAAAGCTGTTAATTTCAAATTACAAACAGACACTTCATTTTTATTCATATGTATAGATGTAAAATCGTTAAAATCAAAGGAAATGAATGGGAAATGTCGCGAGTGGCAGCAACCGAATGAAACAAAAATTTGATAGAACTGCAAGAAATCGTTGAGACAGAAGGCTAACGAAATAAAAAAATTCATATTGAATAAAAATAATCCCTATTTGAATCGGATATTGTTCATTATTTCATTGGTTTTACCTTTATTTTCGTTGAACCCCAATTTTTTTTCTATAATAATAGTAACCTAAGTTACTCCACATAACATTAGCTATCTGCCAGTGAAAGTTTCGTCAAAATTGGTCCAGCCGCTTCAGAGATTAGCTGGAACAAAAAACCAGACAGACAAAAATTTTTAAAATTGGTTTTTTTCATATAAGAACTGAATATACTTTTAAATGCGTTTAGTAAGAGGATGTTAATTTCAAACTACAAACAGACACTTCATTTTTATTTATATGTATAGATTGAAAATTCCACCAAGATATATAAATAAATATACAGACAGTGTGAGCTAATAGTGTGTAGGAATTGAAAAAGAGGAATAAAGTGCATCCCATTTGACGAAATAGCTGTAACTTACCCACTGGCGTATTTAGATCTCAAGGGGCCCTCTATCAAAATTCCTTCAGGGCCCTTTTTTAGATATGGGAGCCCAGTTGATGGACTGTAACTACACTTGTTGAGGCCCCTGTAGCGTGGGGGTCCCGTAGCATCGATACGGCTGATACGGTGGTTGCTACGCCCCTGCCATTACTTGACGCTTTTCCAATGAACTTTAGTGCTTTCGGTTTATTAAAATGAGCTTTAGGGAAACGGTATCCAAGAGCACTAAGCGAACTTAGGGAAACGGTTCAAGAGGAATGGAGTAAAATTTGAGTGACAGTACTAAGAAAAGGTTTATATACCTTCATAGAAAATTCTCGTTAGAGCTATTGTCAAGAATCATGGCTATCAGATAGAAGAAAAACGCCACAAAAAATACAGCATTTATAAATAAAAGTTTACTATCTAAAATCGTTTTCATAAAATATGAGCGACCTTCTTTCTGTACATTATTATTTTCAGCTGTGTGTGAGGCTAATTTTCGAAATACGATAAAATAATGTCGTAGTTTTTATCATAAAATGCTCACATATTCAGTTTTTTTTTTACTTAATTAAACAGTATCGTAAAACATGTAGTAAAAACGCCATGCAAATATCTCAGAATGTTATAAAAAAATGCTCGTAAAAATGAAATCAATTTGCATGGATAGTAACTGTAAAAAATTAACCTTATACCGGATATTACAACGACGAAACAAATGCCAAAGCTGGAGGCTCTACAAATCGATTTGTTCAGTTATTGTTTTTTTCATTAACATGTGTAAAGGAATTAGGTAAAAAAAAAACCATCTCTCAATATGTAAAGTGTACTTTTTACGAATGAAGCATAATTTGAATAAATTTTTCAAGAGACATACGTTTTCACAAGGGAAATTATACCATTTCTTAGTTGGTGCATATAAAATAAATTTGGAAACTAATACAGATAGAAATATGTATTAGGTTGTGGAAAAATAAAACCATTTTCCAATTCCTACTCACATTCTCCCTATATATATATATATATATATATATATATATATATATATATATCTTGTTCAAATTTTCAATCGTTAATAAAATACTTTTTATTCATCCATTTAAGTTCAAATACTTTTTTTTAAACTTCTAGTAGAGGACACTTGATGTTAATAGACACACAATGGGATTTCAAATATTAATTCATTAATTAAATTTACTTAATGAATAAATTGTAACAAACAAAAATAATTGTCCAATAACATATATAAAAAGGAAAATCGCTCCTTGTGTCCCTGTAGCGCAATGGATAGTGCGTTGGGCCTCTAATCCAAAGGTCGTGTGTTCGACCAGGGAGGGCCCAATTTCTGAGAAAATAATTTCATTTTTACGAGAGAGAAATTATTTTTTTAGAATAATTAGATTTAATCAATGAATAAATAGCAACAAGAAATTGACCAAACTCCCATATAGAAAGGAAAAGCGCGCAAGGAAAATCACTTTCTATTTGGTTACTTAATATAGTGAATATGTCAAATGTGTATACATATTTATATTAATTTTTACTATTTAATAAAAAGTAACTAGAATAAAAGTTTTCTTTGCCGTCCTAAGTAGGAATTGACATATTTTTTTTATTTTACTTATTTTTCGTTAGATGACTGTATTGATCGATATCTCGTAAAATATCAGTCAAACAGTTTCAGATTTGGGCTCATTGGAAAGAGGACATTTTGCTCTTAACAAACTATTTTGCTGTTTTTTGTTGGGGCCATCCAGTTGTGAGTTACAGGGTGGTGCAAAAATAGATATCAACAAAGAAAAAATTCGGTACCTTTTAAATTTTAGTTGAAGAAGGTGAAAATGCAAGCCAGATGGCTGAAATTGTGAATGATGTTTATGGTTTCGATGAATAGATATTTTTAGGCGGCTGAAAAAAAAAGGTCATTTTTTTTTAAAACACCATCATGTAGAGAAACATCCTTATTATGAAACATACATTGGAATCCTTTGTTACCAATCCATTGATATTTTGGTAAAATTCCAGTATAAAATATTTGAATGCATCAAAATTGGCATTTTCAAATAATATATAACAATAAATAATAATTTAAAATTATTTAATACTAAGCGAACAAACATATAGCATTTAAAAGATTTTGAATACACAGCCGAATTCCTATTTAGCGATTTTCGGGAATTAATGAGTTTTTCCTCCGATTAAAGTGAAAAAAAAAACTATTTACCGAGTAATGATCCTCGAATCAACAAACTATTTTAACAGCCAATTTTTTTTATTATTATTTGTTTGGATTATAATAATTTGGATTTGTTTTCATATGATATATCATTTTCATCCGGACCAGAAGGAACTTTTATCCGGAACTTTTCTTGAAAGCAATACATTCCAACGGGAAAGAGTGCAGCTCATTATTAGACTTTATGGGTGTAGATGAGTCATAAGTTTAACAGATCTCGTGAGTTTTGAATAGGACAGGGACACTCCTGTCTTTTCTCATCCTACTCCATACCGTAAGGAGAATCTTAAGGAGTTTTTAGAATGTGCTCTCTTGCTTGAGATTTATTAAACAAATGGTTCTGTAGAAAACTTTGTTTTTGAAAATTTTTGTAGCACGGCAGATTGCCGAAAACGAAAATGTTTCTTTCAATACCATAATAAATACCTCGTGCAGCAAGATATACATGAAGCAGTATTTTCTTTGCAAAATATCGAAAAAGAAATATTTCAAGTCAGAACTAACAAAAGGATTAACAATCATCTATTAGTCAGTATTTTAAAAATTAAAATCAACTGTTGTATTATAATTCGTTAATAGTATTTTTAGATGTTTAATAAAAATTGTGTAACTTTTAACTTGAATATTTTTCGTGTAGTTTAGTGTTTCTTAAACTGTGGGATGCACCCCCTAGGGAGGCGTGAAAACTCTACGTGGGGGGGGGGGCAAATAAAAAAGTCAAAAATAAAAGATTTAAAAAAATGCAAATTTACTGTGTGACGGGCTCACGCGTTTTTTCATTAGCCTTTTGGGTTCTTTGGGGCCAGAATGAATATCAACACTTTTCCAACCAACCCAAGAAGTAAGGCGTGAAGGAAAGATGCAAATTAGGAAGCTTTTAAATAACAGAAGTTTAGAGTAAGCTGGGTGGCATTTGGAGAATGTTATGTTAGTGCGCGTGGCAAGTGTGAAGAACATTTCGCGAAGTGAGATGACAGTCAAGGTTATGGGTACAGAGAGCCCTTAGTCAAGGTGCATACCATCGCATGTTAGAAAACCGCAACTTTAACTAGGATCAGATAAATTGATACTTCGTTGGACCTGAAAGGTAGGAGCGATCATTTAAATATTCGGATCATAGGCGAGTTAGTTATTGATAGTGGTGTGGGTTACGTTATTTCGGTATTATATATTGTGTGTTTAGCCACCGTAGATTCTCTCACATATCATATTATTATCTAATCTGTTATTGGTATAAGTTAAGAACTTAATAAGGTCATATTAAAATCATGGCAGCTTCTAGTTCTTCATTTATTTCTACACCTCTAGCTCACGCTGATAATCTAGGAGAAGGGCACCCGAGGGGGGCGACCTTACAACTGCTACACATTTTTTTTAAATTACACATTCATACTGATGTAATATATAGCGAATTTTTCTACATAGTGAACCTTTTCCTGGAACCATTAGCATTTCATGATTTTCTTCGTAAAATAACCCCCCC
>BMAV01027477.1:48541-64612 GCA_019973955.1 Trichonephila inaurata madagascariensis | reverse complement strand
ATCCAATTACGCGCAACTACGTGGTAAACGGTAGGATTGGGGAACGAATTGCGTAACTTTCAATCGGCAGTTAAGGAATTAATTATAAACCGTACAAATTATCAAGATAAGTGTTAATACAAGCCCATGGGGTCACTGGTAATTATCACACTTGTTCTTAACTTAGTATTGTTAAGTTAATAATAAAATACACATTGTACAGTACTGATACATTTATAAGTGTATTATATCTGTGTAAATGCGTATTTTATATTTTATTATATCAGAAAGCATTTTGTTTGTTTTATTGAGTATATTAATGATTTTTTTTACTAATCTTTTTTTCGACTTTTCAATAGGCTCTCGTCCCCGTTGTAGAGTTACCACACCCCCAAGGGGAGCGCACCCCACAGTTTGAATACGCTGTTTTAACGTATATCAAATACGTAAAACTAATGTACATTCACAAAAATCACCAACAGACAGAAATAAAAATAAATAAAGTATGCATGTTTAAAAGATGGCATGATTGAAAAATAAAAATAGCAGTCTTATTTAATACTAATATTAATTGATCAAGGCAAGCAACTCTTTATCAAATTACAACGAATGAGCCAATTACTAGAACGAAAATAAAGACTTGAGTAAGAGAGTCGTATGGACGTCACACTCTAAAGCAACAGACAGGAGGTAAACTTCGTCATTTTGAATCATGATCAAGTAAGGAGAACGACACCTCTGAGCCGGCACCACTCTCTCCTAATTTCCACACACACTAACAGGAGGACAATGAGCCTCGAAAAACTTAACGTTCATTCGTCCCCTCTACACGGTGGGTCAGCAGCGGCACTAGGATCGCGACACGCAGCCCAAGAGTCCGTGGCCTTGACCACTAGGCTACCGTGGTTACTTTCGGTTGGGAGAAGCGTGGGATGCTCTCTATTAATGGTTATAATTTCTTACTAGTTCTATTCCGAAATGCTGAGTTAGTGTAAAATTGTAGTACAAAGCACAATCCACACTTTTACCCCAATGACATTAATTGTCTCGTTAATCATTTTATTCTTATATTAAGATTTTTTTTTTTTTTACTTTTCAGTTTGATTCACTATGAAAGCGTGTTTTTTAGTTTTTTTTTTTAAGCTATAATTTATTTTTTTCATTTTTTTATTTCAATCTACAATAAAAACCTTTTTTTTTTTAGTTTTTAAAGCTATCCTTTATTCTTTGTTGAATCTGTCCTTGAGTTTGATATTTGGAGCCGGAATTTCGTGGTTGCTAGAATTAGTCTTACACTTCAATGGATATTACTTAACGAGTCTCTCAGCTTACGGGGCCTCGGATCAGTCACATATCGTTATATTTCAAACATTCTGTCTCTTTTGATACAGGTTTAACTAATAAAAACGTGTTAAGAAGAAATATTAAATGTCAAACGTATTATATTCCCTTTTAAATGTATTGCGATAATGTTAATCGTATCATCACTTCCAAACGTATTGTTTTACAAAAAAGAAAAAAAAAATATTTAGCAGTTAGAACATAAATTACTTTTTTTCACATGCACGAGTTTTGCGATTTTAGGGTTGCACCTTAATCTTTTAGTCGCTAAATCTGGGAATGGCATATGGAATTAGTCACCTAATCTGAAAATGGTTTTTATGCAATAAGTCGTCAAATATGGAAGTGGTATATGGATCTAGTCCCCAAAACTATGAATCGTATTCCTAATTATCCTAATCAGGATAATGGAACAAAGTTATGAAACTATCATCGGTCCTTGTGGCAAGTGTGCAAAATTTCGAATTTATCTAACCTTTTATAGTGGGTAAAAATCAGGTTGAAAGATTCCATTACATACAAGAGAAGCTTATAAAAGCTTGTTAATAAAAAGACTTTATGTAGCACAACAAAATGCATTCATGCAATATTAACTGTAATTATCAAATATTTAATTACAAAGAATGAAGAGATGTAGCTTATTAAGCAGCAGAACACGAATAAAGTTATTGACCCATAATTCCTTAACTGCCACCGGTGTATATATCCGTCTTACTTAACCGGTATGTTAAGTGTCCCTGACGTATATATACGTATTTCCGAAATGCAATTATTTTCATTGCTCTGTTAGCATTAAAACTATTCCGAAGGGTTTGAAATCAATAAAATGTCCTTGACAGTGTTTAGGTAGGATTTATTTGTTTTAGACAAAAATTTGCTTTTTTGTGCATTTTCTTCCCCCCTCCCCACACCAATACACCACACACGCACACCTATAATTGGTCCATTATATTAACGGTGGCATTTGGGAGTGAATCAAATAACTTTCAATCGACAGTTACGGTTTTAAATAATTCCCACAAAAAAGACCACTGTTTGTAATGCCCATTAAAACGAAATCTTACTTTTTGTAATGAATTTGAGATTTCATTTTCCAGAAATAAATTTGTCCGTGGTAGCCTAATGATCAAAGTCACGGACTCTTGGCTGTCGAGTGGCAAGTTCGAGTCCAGTGTCACTGAAGACCGACCACGTAGAAGGAACCGATGCACACTAAATATTTCGAAGCTCAAATGTCCTCCAGTTGGTGGGGTGTAGTATTTAGGAAAGGAGGTGTCAGTTCAGATGTTGTATTTCTTACCTGACCATGGTACAAATTAAATGAAGTCCGTTGCAAATAGTCAATATGCAGTTTAATACTGAAACGGTGGTATAACATTCGAACACTTATTCCTTTAACACAGTGCTTCTCAAAATTTCAATATTTGCGACCCAATATTCAATCATAATTTTCATCACCCCTTTCCCTACAATAAATGAGTTTAATTCAATAATAACATACTTTGACACTAAAGCTACAATACGACTTTAACCTCTTAAGTGCCACCGGCGTATATAAGCGTCTAACTCAGCTAGTGAATTTATTGCCCCAGACGTGTATATGTTTTTCCAAAGTGCGATCTTTTCTGTGCACTGTTATTTATAAAATTATTTCAAAAGCTTTGGAATTGAATAAAATGACTGTGACATTGTTTGCTAAGAATTTACTTATTTCCGAGAATTTGCTTATTTATTCCTCCCCCCACCCCAATGCACCACATATAAACGCTTACGTGGAAAACGGAGGATTAGAGAGCGAATCGCATAACTTTTAAACTGCAATTAAAGGATTAATTATAGACCGTACAAATTATATAGATACATGTTTAATTTTTTATATAGTTTTATTAATGACAAGCTCATGGAATCACTGTTATTTATTAAACTTGTTCTTAACTTCGATTGCTAAATTAGTCATCAAATACATTGTGCAGTGTATTATATCTGTACAGTGCAGTGTATTATATTTGTTTTATAAAATACATTGTACAAGTGTATTATATCAGTGAAAATGTGTACTTTATTTTTTATTACGTCAGAATGTATTTTGTTTATTTACTTTCAGGAATTAAATTTGTTTTTTATAAAACAATCTTTTGTTTTCGAGTTTTCACCCTTCTAGGGTTATCACGCCCCCCTAAGGGGGCGCGCCCCACAGTTTGAGAAATGCTGCTTTAGAATGTGGAAATGGGATCCATTAAGCAGTAACAGTAATCATCCAACATTTAAAACCAACAAAAAACTTGATGTTTCGTAAACACCACAACTCAAGTACAGTGTTTTAACCTTAAATAATTCCCATATCGGAAAACAAATGTTTAATGTGTGTCCACTATAAATGAGAATCAATTTTCGTAATGAAATTGTGATTATATATTCCAAATATAAATGGTTATATACAGTAGTAACAAACCATATGACCTTTCAGTTTCATAGATCAGCGTTTCTCAAACTGGAGAGCGCGCCCCCTAGAGATGCGTGATAGCTCTACGAGGGGGGCCAAGCATACTGAAAATTCGAAAACAAAGATTATATTTTTTTTAAAAAAATTATTAGTTTACTGAAAGTAAGCAAACGAAATATATTCTGAGATAATAAAAAATAGAATACACATTTACGCTGATGTAATAACACTTATAAATGTATCATTACTGTACAATGTATTTTATAATTATTTTGACAATACTAATTTACGAACACATTAATAACTACCTATGACCTCTTGGGATTGACATATAAAAATATATACATATATTTATATGACTCTTGATAATGTGCACGGTTTGTAATTAATCCCTTAACTGCCGATTAAAAATTACGCGATTCGCTTTCCAATACCACCGTTTTCCACGTAGGGGCACGTATGGAATATATTGGGGGGGGGGGCCGGAACAAATAGGCAAATAAGCTGAAATAAGTAAATCCTTCGCAATCACTATCTGTCAAGGTCCTTTTGTGCATTCCAAAATCTTTGTAATAATTTTATAGGTTGCAGTGCACAGAAAAGATCGTATTTCGGAAAGACGTATATATGCGTTAAGGACAATTAATGATTTGTCTGATTAAGACTTTTATATCCACCTCTGGCACTTATGAGGTTAAAGTCATATTGTAACATTAGCGCCAAAGTATAGTATTATTGAGTTTAATGCATTGTTATTGTATGGAGAGGGGGGGGGGGAAGGGGCGATGGAATTTATGATTGAATATTTGGTCGCAAATATTGAAACTTTGAAAAGCACTGTCATAGAGACTTTAAAGAAAAATAAAAACAGCTACATACATGCTAACTTTATACCATTTTTATATCTACTGGAACCAAAAGGCAGTCATTTTGGAATTAAATTGAAACATCAAATATACGTTTCAATATATATATCGAATAAACTAAGTTAGATCGGTCTCTTAACCCATAATTGAAAATACAGACATTGATCAAGTCCTTTTCCATAAATCCCTTAGAAAATGGCTTCATTTCTGTTATAGAATAGAAACTATCAGCTTTATAAATGAGATATTTAAATAGATTGGGTGAATACAGTGGATTTCCTTTATTTGTACTAATATTGGAGATTTAGTGGTTATCTCTGTTAAATCTTGTAACGTAATTGAGATCAAATGGTTTTCGAATGGTCACTGGAAATCCCACGGAAACTTTTATGATAAACCTTACGTTCCTGAAATTGAATGCGTTCCAAATTTCTATTCAGAAAATAGAAGTCCCATTAATGCCATGATGATTAATAAAAAGGGTAGAACAGTCAAAAAATAGTAATAAATATGATATTCTTAACAACTATCTTAATTATCATTTCAGCTAGGCACAACTATGGATTCAAAGTGAACTAAATTAAGGCGTTAAGACAGCGTTTATCAAACTGTGGGGAGTGAGTGCCCCCGTAAGGGGGCGTGATAACTCTACGCGGGGAGCGTGAGAATATTGAAAAATCAAGAACAAAATATTCTTTTAATAATTATTAGTTTGCTTAAAGTAAGAAAACAAAATACATTCTGATATAATAAAAACAAAAGTAACATTTTCACTGATATAATACACTTATAAATGTATCAGTAAAGTATCATGTATTTTATGATTATTTTAACAAATCTAAGTAAAGAACAAGTTTAATAATTACCAATGACACCATAGGCCTGACGCATAAGAGATTATGTACAAAAAACAACACTTATCTTGATCTTTTGTGCGGTTTTTAAGTACTCCTTTAACTGCCAATTAAAAGGTATGTGGTTCACTCCCCATTGCCACCGTTTTCCACGTAGACAAGAATATGGGATGTATGGGGGGAGGAAGGAATAAATAAGAAAATCCTCTGAAATAAATAAATCCTTCTCAATTACTGTCAAACTCCATTTATTGTAATCCAAAGCCTTCGTAAAAATTTTATAGAAAACAGTGCTTAGAAAAGTTCATACTTCGGAAGGACGTATATATACGTCGAAGGCAATTAATGCTTTGGCTGAGAAAGAAGATTAAATACGCAGGTAGAACTTAAGAAAAAGTCGTATTGCAGCTTTAGAGTTATAGTATTATTGAACTCAGTACATTGTTATTTGTATGGAGGAGGGCTTGATGAAAATTATGGTTGAATATTTGGGCTCAAATATTGAAAGTTTAAAAAAGCACTGTATTAAGAAATAAATTTTAATATTAGCTAAGTTAACACTATTCAGCAAAAACCGTTTTTAAAAATTATACCATAAGTACCTTTCAAGATTCAAATCTTTTCAAGAATAAGGTAGTGAATGTTACTAGTCAATGGTTCTTAAACTATTCTCCGTACACCCCGGATGTCAGCAGTGTCTTTCTAAGGGATCCTTGAAAGTCTCATTTAATGTTAAGTTTTCCCTCTTTTACAGACTCTGAAAAACTCGTGGAAAATTTGAAAGATATGCCATCCTAGACTAAAGGCCGTATCACACGTACACGTTTCAAGCAATTTTTCGTCCAATTCGTGCAATTTTTACTCAATCGTCATAACAACGGCTTTAGAGCAATTTTTTGCTAGTGAGTTCAAAAAGTTGTTCTAAATAAAAATTGCTTGAAATTCCAGCCAATGGGGTTCCTCGGTGCCCTACGTCAAAACAAGAGGGCGGCTTCGGTTTCGTCTAACTCATCAAATATGCCGTATAATATTTTAACGGCGTAAAATATTTTAAATAGGATGGTGCTCCATTTCTTTTTACACCCATCATTAAAAGCGCAAGCGAAATAAAAGAAATAATTTTGGATGTTCGTTTTCCGAAGCAAAAAAATCGGCGAGTAATTTTTCAATGTGGAGATAGAGGGCGGCTGACGTCAGAGCATGTCGTTTTTTTTACGGCAACCCTTCCCCCTCATATTAGGCAAAAAATTGGACGAAAAAATTGCATGGAAAATGTACGTGTGATACGGCCTTTAATCACTAAATTGCCAACGATGAAAAAACTTTACTGTAGCATGTATTGCAATTCAGTTAGTATTAAATTTTTATTTTGTAATATTTCTAATAAAATGTGCAATATTTTCTTGAAAGATAAAACAAAAGTGATAAAAAAGTTTGTTTAGGTCACAGGGGCATCCTGAGAATTATTGAGGATTCTTTAAATTACTAAGGAATGTATTGGGAGTAACAGGAAGGAGTGTTGAAAATCTTGGGGATCAGGTCAGGCTAATAAACAAAGTAGGCCCGTTCGATCGAACATTTAAGAACCAATGATCTAAATAGTTTATTCCAATTTTTATTTAAATTCGAATTCAGGTTATTATTAGTATTCGAATTTAGGTTATTATTAGTATTCGAATTCAGGTTATTATTTCAGGTTAGAGTAATGAAAATTTTAAAATCTGCTTTTTTCTACTAAAAGGCATGGATTCGAGTCCTGATCCACCGTGTAGAGGCGTCTCATATACGTTAAATATGTCGAGGCTCCCGTTGGTGTGATGTGATTATTAAAAGAGGGAGGTCCCTGGTCAAATTATATACTAGTACTAACCACAAAATTCTGTATACGAGATATCTAATAATCCTTATAATAATGCTTTAACGAGCCAAAGTCACATTTTTAAAAGACCATGTATTTTCGGGTCCTGCGTATATATACCGTCGATTGATTTCGTCAAATAGAAATACTTCGCCAAATACTACAAGATGCGGCCAAATGTGGGAAATCATTTTCCATCATGTTTAAACACATTAATCTACAAATAAATAAAATTGAAGTGTCTGTTTGTAATTTGAAATTAACAGCGTTTCGCTAAATGCATTTGAAAGTATATCTGGTACTTATATCAAAAAAATCAATTTTTAAAATTTTTGTCTGTTTGTTTGTCGGTCAGTCTGTCTGTTTGGTTGTTTGTTCCGGCTAATCTCTGAAACGGCTGGACCGTTTTGACGAAATTTCACTGGCAGATAGCTTAAGTTATAAGAAGTAATTTAGGCTACATTTATTTTAGAAAAAGTAATTAGGGTTCCTCGAAACCAAAATAAAACCAACGAAATAGTGAACAATATCCGATGAAATTACGCTTAACCGGGAAATTCGCCCGGTTCCGTGCGTGCGTACTCTCAGAACGTGTGGGCCTGGGGAAATGCTTCTTTCTCCTTATACTGGTATTGGAAAGGGGTTAAGTAATAATTATAAATTAATTTTCATCGTTAGCTTTTCTTTCATGAAAATAGTTCAGTCTTCATTTACTTTGAAATTGATAAATTTAATATTTTATATAGAGAGATTTTTTCATTAAATTTAATATTGTGTATAGAGTATATATTTAATATTGTTCACAATAAATTTAATACAAAAAAACCAAAAAAATTAAAAAAACGAAGAGAAAAAATAAAACAAAAACAAATATCAATGCTCAAAGTAGAAGAAAGACAGTATTCTTATTGCATAGGTATTTCATTACGTGGATTACATAATTATTAAGTTTTCGTAAACTCTGCGAATTGAATAAACACTTTTTTGTTACATTCCACGTAAACGAAGTTGCAGGTAAAAGCTATCTAACATAAAATAAATGCATCAGAAAGTAATATTCACTTATTACACATCCAGATACAAACTATTTACACTATTTTAAGTGTTTATAACACAAAATTTGAAATCAATGTGTTACTTTTGCTGAGTAGAAGGAAGGTGTTTCCAAAAATCGACCCACAAGAGAGTTATAGGGCGTTATAAATAAAAAAAAAATATTTTTATCAGATATTATATCAACAGACTTAAAATTTAGCAAACATTGTTTTTTGTTCAGCTGAGATATGCAAAAAGCTTTTTTTTTATAATTTACAATTCTCGTAAAATTAACTCATTAAAAGCTTCTTTATCCTTCAGTCTATATTGTTTAATTTTTCAATTCACCCGTGCGAAGAACAGGTAAACCAGCTAGTAATAACTACGACTGTATTTGGTTTGGAAACATTAGTCTTCTTCACATCACTGTATTGTAGATCAGGGTTAAAAGGCTTTTTGCTTAGATACAAAACAGTTCTTCAAGAGCGATGCAATTTACTGTCCTAAACAGTCCTTAAAATACAGAATACAACAATAAATTTTGCACAAAAATTCCAGGTTTTCACACCTTTTGCACCACTCCGATATAACTATCAGGGTCTAAAAATACAGGTGCGCAATGTTAAAGGTTATTAGAAAGCAGCTATTTTGTCCTAGGCAAACACTCTGAAGAGAACACTTCAACAGCTTGAGTAGTACTAAATCGGTTTCAGCAAGTGATCGCTATTTATTGTCTGCGGGGCTATCTTGCAGTGTGCTTTGTTGATCAATCCACTTACATCATAAGGCATGACATTAAAGATGTCGTAGGAAAATGATGAAATTAGGGTTTTCATCAAATCCCTAAGGGAGAAGACCAATTCACAGATGATGTGTGTGTTGTGGCAAATACCACCAGTCTGGCGTAGTCAGAACGAGGCCCACGAAATACATCGTGGCAAGGGGCTAAATGTACGCCTGTCGTTGGCCTTGGCCTAGAGCACCATACAGGTGACAGTACGAATTAGCTCGACGAAATTCCCCGAAAGGAGGATAGATGGCGTCACCACATATCTCCACCTTCACAATTTTGGCATGGAACTGAAGGGGAGGGAAATGCTTTCCATTCCCCTGCACTCGTGATTCATCCCACAAGACTTTCGGACATACTGATTTAACGTTCACGTACTCCGTGTGTACTCGGAGGGTATTTGGTGGCATCGGGCATCGAACCCAGGCCTTCCGGTCTGGAGTCCGATGCTCTAACCACTAAGCTCCCCACGGCTCCTAATGATGATTTTCAAATAATGTCTCTTTGAGATTATTTCCCTGATAGAAGTATGCGATTTGTTCAAATCCCCAAACTGTTTTAGTGAAATGATGAAATAAACAAGTCAGCATTTCTAGAGCTCTGTTTTCGCTCGTTACCACACTCTCTTTTACCTCCCCTCTCTCCTCGTTCGTGTCAGGCAGCGCCAGGCTTTTGACGTGACGCACCAAAATAAAATAACCTAAATATAATTTTTATAGTTTTATTCAGTTATATTCTTTGCATTATTATCTTTCAATTGATATATCACTTTTGTATGCCTGAAAATTAGAAACTGGATAAAACTTCAATTGAAAAATGTAAACAAACAAATTAGAATATTCGACCATGCTCTCTTTATAGATAAAAAAACTTTTTGATAACAAAAAAAAATACCGCTATTTTATAAAAAGGGAAATAATAACTAAAGAAAAGATGTTACATATAAAGCAGGATATTTCTGAAGTCTAACATTAACGTATAATTGAAAAAAAAAAAGTGTGAAATTCTACTACAAATATCCTTTATTTCTAAGAAAAGTACCAGCTTCATTATCTAATTATTCTGTTAATTTCGAATAAATAATTTGTAATTCAATGATTATTGTTGTACTAATTACTCTACTTTTAATAATGCACCCCATTTGCTAAATAAACACTCTTGATAATATTATTGAAACATTTCAAAGAAACAGGTTAGAGATTTGATTAAATCACTTACTTTCCTTATGGAAATCACCTTACAGAGTTCATATTTTAACATCTTGCGTGAATTGCGTGGTCAACAAATCACAAAAAATGATCAACCACATGATCCCGTTGCAAAATGGTCGACAAACAGTCACCAAAAATGATGCCAAATTGGCTGTATCGCCAATATTTCGCAATGTTCCCATTGAAGCACCATTATAATGCGAGGGAAGGAGTTTTTTGCGAATATTACAATTTTTATCAAAAAATAAATTTAACTAAACCTAATATTAACTTATTAAACAAGCAGGTTTAAATTATTTACATTAAGATAAAATTAAACAATTGTAACAATAAGTAAGCGCTGTATTTTTAGCATACTATTATAAAGAAGTAATTTCCGTATAATAACTCCAGGAAGCATAAGGTGCTATGTTTAAAAATTTTTTTCATACTGTCTAATTATTTTGCATCCCTTAACACACAATGTGTATTAATGAACGCCTTGTTTTCTTTTCGAATTCGTTCTTTCCTAAATTTTATTATCGAGTGCATGTTAAATAAGGAAATGTGTTATCTATTATACATCTTTCAAAGCTGGTTTTTTTTCAGGTTAAAAATATGTCCAAACGAATTACAAATTTTCTTCTGTTGTCATCTTCTCTTCAAACGATTAATTTATGCGAGTCATAAACCCTGCTCAAACAGCGAAAGATAATGGCTCTTGCTGCAACCGAATATTTTTTAATATCCATTTTTCAGAAATGCGTCGGGAAAGTACTTGTCTTTGTAAAATAATTTTTGTCGTCTTATCTAATGTAAGAAGAGGCTAATGTTTTATGTAATTGTAAGAATATATTTCTAAACACGGTGTTAAAATGTATACATTTTTTTATTTACTAAAAATCAAGAAGGGACTCATAGGGAGCTTGTAGATGTTTTCGGATTTTATTTCATCGAAGAAATATAATACACCCATTTTTTTAACAAGGTCTTTTTTTGCAAGAATTGTTAAATAAGACGTTGTATGAATTTAAACAATCTTTTTTCACAAACTTTTAATTCTAGCGCGAATTGTGGCCTTAGAATGAGGATGATTTGATCGAATTTATGCCAATTTACGATAATAAAGAAACTGATCCTGGTGAAATCGAAGGTGAAGTTAAACTTTAACAGCTGGTTTAATTTGCGAGAGTTTGAAATTTGCTACAGGTGTGGAGCAACATTTTCATACTTATGATCCTGACATAGTAATTGACATAGCATTGTAATTTCAACGCAATCATAAGTTGTTGTTTTTTTTTTTTGTAGTAGGATATCAAGAATTATACAAGCAACTTGAGAAACCAAAAATCAGCCGCTAATAACAGACTTTGTATATATAAAAAAAACGATACCGTTAATAATGAACGAAATTCTTCGTTTCGTTTGAATCCAAACCGACAGTTGTGCAAGACCTATCTTACGTACTTACTAACGATATCATTTTTGATCCAATTCGTAATAAACGTTTACACGTGTCATCAAATAGTGATGAATAGTTATTACTTAGTAGTTTCATTCTCCTAATCTGTAGTTTCAATATGAAATTTTATAAGTTGTAAATGTACTTATTGACTGAAATTTCTCTGCACACATTTTAATTCATTTTTTTTTAATAATAAAGATGAGTTGTTTTCGACTTATAAATATCTAACACGGTTTTAATCATTTGTTTTTTGCATGGATTTTGAGAAAATATTTACAGCTTACATGACTTTTTCAAGTTCTATTTTATTGGCATAGTTTTCAAAGGAACCTATCTACAGTGTAAAAAAAGAGTTGGGAGTATTTGTCTGTAAAGATATGTAACGAATATATTTTTTTTAATTTTATTTTGCGAGTGAATGAGAATAACAACGTCGCACTATTTAGCTACTAAAGGGCTTTCAGCAACGGACGTCGTCATTTTGAACCATGGTCAAGTGAAGAGGACGATACCTGGGCTGGTATTCCCCTCTCTTAAATTCTACAGCACACCAATGGTAGTTCATTTGGGCATCAGCCTTCTCTGCACGGCTGATCTTCAGAGGTATTAGGCCCCGAGTTCATTATCGTGACCGCTAGGCTACCGTGGCCACCTTTTACCGATCGTCGAAGACGACTGTTGGAAAAAATGGCCACTGTCTGAACCATGAAAAACTAAAAAAAAAATCCGTTCCGAGTAGGGCTACTATTTCACTTTATTTTGCGAGGTTGCAAAATTGTAAACTTTATCGCCAAAACTTTGGCACCAAATTTTTTTGGTTAAATAAGGAGGCCATGTTAATATTCAACCTTATCTCTCACCCAGTCAATTTCTGATTGGAAAGTACATGGAATTGCCCAGGGTATTCCTAGACGTTTTGCAAAGTATCATTGGCTCTTGGGACAAAGTCCCAAATGGCCTACTCCATCTTATCACCACATGTCGAAAATCATATGGGAGACGCTAAATCGACATGTTTTTCCGAGGCATAGCGCGCAATTCCAGGCATTTCTCCCTCACAAATAGTGAATCATCCTGTGTAGCACGGCCATGTGATAGGTGGAACAAAAAAATAGACAACAGCTGACATACATGTGCCTTATCCATCACCTGCTTCGAAGGAGAGCCCTTATGTTGAGTCCTTTTGCCTAGGGTGCCGTGGAAGAAAACAGGGGTAGGCCACAGATGGCTAAGGAGTGACGTTACATGGGTTTCAGCGTAAAACACCATTTTGGAGTAGTGTAGTGAGTGAGTGAATATTAACGTCGCACTGTTCAGCTACACGAGGGCTTTTGGCGACGGACCACGCAATTCTGAACCATGGTCAACTGACGCGGATGACATCTGAGCTGGCATCCCCTCTCCTAACTCCCACACCACACCAAAGAGAGGACGTTTCAGCTCTCGACAAATTTAACGTGCATCGCTGCCCTACACGGCGGATCTTTAGTAGTACTGGGCTCGAACTCATGACATGCCTGCCATGATCCGATACCTTGACTACTGGGCTACCGCAGCCCTCTTTGGTGTAGTGTAAGGAAATATGTATTGAGCATTGGTGATCAATAAGAAGGATTTGAACATGCATAATTAATACACTGCAAAACATAAATTAAGTATTTTAAATGTTTTCTGGTTCTACTTCATATATCGTTTGTATAGGAAGAGCTCCAATCACATATAATTTGTAAGTGCATAGTAACAATATGTATTTGTATGTCTGACTGAAGTCTACGCATGGTTCAAATTTCACATCAATTTGTGCATGCTGTAACATTTTGGATAACCTTTAGTGCAAGTAACTTAGTACTTCATGCGCCCTCTCGATTCACGAATACATTCACAGTTTAATAAGATGGGTACTTTTCTTTGGTCTCAACTAATACACGAAGCGGGTCCGGAAACTAAGTACCACTTTGGAAAAACTATCATAAAAAATATTTTTCAAAACAAAATTTATTTTTACATGAAAGAGACCGTGGGAAGCTATTTTTTCTGCATAGCTACCATCATTGCTCAGCATTTTTCATATCGGGAAACCGTCTGTATCCTCTTTAAAGAAAGCCAGATGCCAGTGCCAGTCTGAAGAAGATGCCAGTAAATAGTTTTTGAAGATTGTGGAAACTCATTACAAAGTAAAAATATTGCAAACCATCTGTTTCCACGAATTTTTTTATTCATCTTTTCAAGCAAACCATCACTGACAATGGAAGACCATCTACTAAATGTTTCGTCACAAACATTAGCACGCTCATTGTTGAAGTGTCGAAACCATTTTCTAACTATTCATCACACATTACATCTTCCCCATAAATCTCTACAAGTTGACGATGAATTTTAACAGGGCAAATATTCCTTACGTTAAAAAAAATAGACTACAGAATGCACTTCTCAGTCGGCGGGATCGGCCATCATCTACATTTTGAATGCTCACTAACTCTTGTAAAAAAAACCACATTTACGCTGTATGTACTAACAATCAACCGGAAATACGTGTGCGCCACGGAATGAATTGCAATACTACCTCTGCAGTTTTAGTAGAACGAAATGGTATTTAGATTCTCGACACGCCTCATACATTAAAATGCTAGCAAAATTTTCGACCTGTTTGAGATCGTACAAAAAAGGTTTAACTTTATTCCAAATCTACAAGTCAAGCATCATTATATTATTCATAAAACAGAAGTTTAAATATATAAAAAAAACCGAATAAATTACAGCGAACGGTTAATTAGCAATTTAAGTTCCTTGAGAAATTCTGATTAATGCTAAATGATGTTTCACTGCAAATTTTCATCCGAGTTTAATTTAAATTCCCCAAATGGGGAAAAAACCCCGAATAAATCCAATCGCGTTATTAAGAGGCGATGACACGTTCCCTAATGACCTGAAGTTAATTAAAACACCCCGAGTCAAAACTCCACGATTGCGTATAATTTATTCTTCTTTGCTTCAGAACGTTTCATTGAATTCCAAAACTTAGCTGTATTATGAGAAAAGAGTTGAACAAAGGAAGATTTTATGAAAAGGGGGGTTATTTTAATAATATCAATGATTTAAGAATAAAAAAAAAAACCTCTCATAAACAGAAAAATAAAAAATAATAATATATAAAAAAAAAGGTAGATTGTTAATTTCACACATTTTTAGAGTTAAAAAAATATTCTTTACTGATGTGGTGCATACAATAAAGAAAATAAAATGCACTTTTTTTCCCATAACGTATAATAATTATATGTAAATAATTGAATTTTTGTGTCTACAGCAGCGTTTCTCAAACAGTGGGGTGCACCCCGCTAGGGGGACGTGATAGCTTTACGAGAGGGTCGCGAGCATATTTAAAAGACAACAAAAGATTGTTTAAAAAATTATTAATTTACTTAAAATGAGCAAACAAAATACATCATTCTGACATAATAAAAAATAAAATACACACATTTACACTGATATAGCACACTTAATAATGTATGAGAACTACACGATGCCTTTTGTAATTAATAAAATAATACGAAGAACACATTTAATAATTACCAGTGCCCCTCTCCACTTTTCATATATAAAATCATATACAAAACACTTTGTCTAGATAATTTGTTCGACTTATAATTATTCCTTAAACTGCCGATTAAAAGTCACACGATTCGCACTCACGATGCCACCGTTTTCAAATAAATAAACATATCCTCTGAAATAAGTGCATAAATTCCAAAACCTGTGTCAAGGACCTTTTATTGGATTCAAAAACTTTCGGAATAATTTAATGGATAGTAGTGCACAGAAAAGATCGTACTTCGGAAAGACGTATGTATACGTCAGAGGCAATCAATGTTTTGACTGAGTGAGACGTTTATATAAGCCGGTGGCACTAAAAAGGTATAAGTCGTATTGTATAGCTTTAGTGTCAACGTATAGTATTACTAAATTTGGTGCATTGTCATTGTATGGGGGCGATGAAAATTATAATTAAATATTGTGTCCCAAATATTGAAAGTTTGAGAAGCACTGGCTTACAGTATACATAAACCATGAAACAAATAATGTTGAAAAAATACACTGCTGGCCACCGTAAATGCAACACCCTGAAGGAAGCATGCAAATAACATGAAATTTACAACATGCATTAGCGGAGGTGAGATATGCAAGTGAATAGAATTTCAGCGCATTCACACATCATGCGCGCCTGTGGCGCCACCTCAAAGCGCTATTTAAGG
>BMAV01027477.1:37496-48062 GCA_019973955.1 Trichonephila inaurata madagascariensis | reverse complement strand
CCGCCAATGGTACGATGAAAGAAGGATGTGGGCGGCAGAATGGAATGAAGATGTCTTTACTGACGAGTCACGCATCTGTCTGCAACACCACAAAGGTCGGAATCGAGTCTGGAGACACCGTGAAGAGAGGATGTTGAACAGCTGCCTTATGCACCACCACACTGGTCCTGCACCGGGTATTATGGTATGGGGTGGCATTGGATATCACTCTCGCACTCCTCTAGTATGCAATGCCGGTACTTTAAACAGCCAGCGCTACATCTCCGAGGTGTTGGAGTCAGTTGTACTTCCTTACCTTCAGGGCTTGGCCACAGCCATATTTCAACAGGATAATGCGCAACCACACGTGACACGCATTGTCCAAAGATTCTTCGTCAATCACCAGATTGAATTGCTTCCCTGGCTGGCTCGCTCTCCGGATCTTTCGCCGATTGAAAACATGTGCTCCATGATTGCTCAATGATTGATCCAGATTACACCCCCAGCTGCCTCACCAGATCAACTTTGGCAACGTGTGGAAGCTGCTTGGTGAGCTGTACCCCAAGAACATATCCAAAATCTCTTTGAGTCAATGCCGAGGCGTGTGACAGCGGTGATCTCCAACAATGGCGGTTACTCTGGCTACTGATTATATAAGCCAGGAATCTGGCAGGAATCACACTTCAAATGAGTCGATAAATTTAATCATTTGATACTTGGTCAACATGTTTTCTACCAAATAAATTTTGCTGTGCTATCTCTTGTTTTTCGTGTTGTTGCATTTACGGTGGCCAGCATTGTATATATCTCGTTATCGGTATGTTGGTAGGAATAAATTAATCTGCACAGCCCTTTGAATTAAAAAAACAAGATTTTAATTAGAAGAGAAATGTTTTTCTACTCTAACATTAATACTGAGATTAACAGCTAAAAAAGAACATTATACAACACAATAACTTTTAAGACTAACTTTATTTTGCACGTGAAACCTGCTTAGCTTTCTTAGATGAATTTTTGAAAAAGTTTACTTTAAAGTCGTTTTCCATCCATAAATCGATCGAAAAGGTAATCGTCGATGTATTTGAATCTTTTCTAAAAAATAGGGAGGGAGAAATGGTACCTACGTACCTTTTGATGACACTGAAAAAAAAAATCGACCGAATTTTAACAACGGAAAACACTGACGGGGTAAATGTAGAGTGCATAGCAGAAGTATGCTGAGTGAAAAATAATAATTAATTATAAATAAATGATGGTTAACAAAAGGAAAAACTAAATTTATTAATTTATTTTACTATTAATTAATATTATCAACAAAAGTTAGGCTTAGACAGGGAGCAAGCGGAGATTGAGTGAGTGAATATTAACGTCACACTGTTCAGCTAAACGAGGGCTTTTGGCGACGGACCTCTTCATTTTGAGCCATGGTCAAGTGACGAGGACGACACCTGAGCTGGTACCCCTTCTCCTAACTACCACACCACAACAACGAGAGGACGTTTGAGCTCGCGACAGATTTAACGTGCATTGCTGCCCTACACGGCGGGTCTTTAGTGGTACTGGGTTCGAACTCATGACATGCCTGCCATGATCCGATACCTTGACCACTGGCCTACCGCAGCCCAAGCAAGCGAAAAAATAAGATACGATGCACAGGGTTACCAATTCAGCGTTAATGTCTTATGTGAAATCGGGTCAATCGGGGGCCAAAATGGTGAGTTATCTTCAAAGTTGGCATGATTGCAATAGTACGTACGTACAGTAAAAAAAAAAAAAAAAAGAGCTTAGTTGTTGAGCTAAAGATTTTATACAAAAAAGCAGTTAGCTCGTTTTCTACCTCTTTTTACCTCCTCTATTATTTAATGTCACTGTTACTACTTTGGTGCTATTTGTCACTTGACAATTCGGTGCACACTGGAATTCCCAAGTGGAAAAATACTATGTTAGGGAGCGTCATTCTCCACAGCTAGTTATTAATAATAAATATCGTTCACAGTTCCTAACTTACAGATACACCTTATAACTGTCAGAGTATAGGGGGCGTGGTATATTTATTTTTGCATTCGCAACATACAATTTGCTCACAAATTTGTTATTTTCTCTTCTTTCGTTTATAATTTTTTACCCGTACGTACAATAAGTTTACTTTTATTTCTTATTTTTAATTGTTTTTAACATGAAGGCTGTAAATATGGGGTAATTATTATTTAGAGATGTGAAATTTGACCAAAATGCGCCTCACAAAACATTTTTTTTTTTTTACTTTTAGCTAGGAAACATTTTTTTTTTTCGTATATGCGTAATTTTAAGGCATTTCTCTCCATAAACACGGATACTATTCTCCTATTTAATGATTGCATTCCATGACAAGTCCTGTCTCGAAAACTCAACCTATCGTGGTGTCTTGTCTGGGGAAAAAAATTCCGGTAAGCAATGAGATAAACTTTATCTTGCAAGAATGCGTTCGAAAAAAATATCTCAAAACACGCTAATACTCGGTACTTTTCTTCTGATAGGATTTGTTTATCCTTTTAAAATTTAATTGTTTTTTGCAATAAGAATTTTTCTCAAAGTTGTGCGAAAAAGAAAGGGGAAAAGTTAAAACTTTTCAGTTTTGTTGTTTTTTAAAAATATTCAAGATTAAAGATGGTTGGTTTTCTTTCTTTATTTAAGAAATGGTCTTACAATATTCTAGCAACTGATGGAGAGAGGTAATTATTTTATCTGAAGGCACAAAGCCTTTTTACTGGCATAGTACTAGATAGTTAAAAGTTTTTTTTAAAGGTATTAGGATAGAGTACTCCCAGCAACCTAACGGCGAACCAACCCCTATAGTACAAATTATACAATTTATGACGGGGCTTTACTGAATTTTCTATTAATCCTCTTGGGGAATCTTTGGGGTCATCAATCGAGTTATTTCAATTATCCCTCTCAAGAAGAAACCTTGATATGCAGATTAGATAGTATATATATAGTGGAAATTTAGGAATCGAGAGAAGGAGAAAAGGAGAAGAGCTGAGTTGCTGAACGCAGTGCTGTTACAGTAAGGATCGGAATTTAGACGCGTGATTATAAGACGGGCTTTAGTTATTGAAATAAATTAAGGAAGTTAGGATTCTTAGGATAACTCCGAGTAAAGGTAAGCTATTAGGATTTCGTTCGCTTATTCACATAGGGTTTTGAGCCATTGTTATATTACTCTAAAGTTTCCCTTTACAGTTTGCTTGTCTTAGATTATTATATATGGTAATTATTAATTGAATTTCTCTCTCTCATGCCTTGCTTGGGTTATCAATCTTTACCTCCTACAGATTTAGGTCGAAAAGATGGCTTTACCAGGCGGGAGGCCATTACAAACTTTTATACCCATTGCTCAAATTGTAAAGCTGTAATTTACATGCATTATGTAGTTCTACTTTCTTTCCATATACAGGTTGCTTCTGAATTCGACTGACAAATTCAGAGGGGTGATAGCAGGTAGTGAGTGAGTGAGTGAATGTGGTGTTTTATGGTGTATGAGCTAATTTTGGCTATACTGCGACACACATTTGTAAAAATATTTAAAAATTATTTAAAATACACACGATATATATAAAATATAAGCACATATATTTACACATGTGCATGCCCCTGCATGTACATATATATAAATTCATGTTAAACCAGTTTAAAATAGTGCCAAATTTTATATAAAAATTCAATTTTATGAATAAAAGCAAATAGATTTTTTGGGGGAGGGGGATTCTTCCACCAAGTCAGATAAGTTTAGATGAGATGAGAGTAGTATCGAGAAAAAAAGTTATTTTTATACTAATTGGTGTTTTCTTATTTTTTTCCACATAATCAGGATTCGAAACTAATTCTTCTCTTCCTCCACAACATAAACAATTATGTCTTAGTCATCCATTGTATATTCTACAGTAGCTGGTTTTCTAGGTTCATGTAGAGTCATTTTGTGACGTCTCACACGTCCTTTCTCTAACATAACCTCTGAGTTCTTTGACGGCCACGATTAATGGCAATTTAGAGAAAGTTCAGTTCAGAAAAGATAGAAGTCTAAATTGACGGCTTACCTAAGAATCACGAAAATCTCGCCATTCATCCAAGGTACATACCATTGTACGCCAGCTTAGATGAATATCTGAAGTGGATTGGACCGTTGCTTAAAAATCAAGGGTAGGAGATTATATTCTGAATGCCAATATATTATTAAGATTGAGAGTAGGTGAATATAATAATTATATAGATAAGTGATCCAATTGCGTGATCTGTGTTAATTATGGCTACGGGTTTTGGTTTATTCTCACATAATATAAGTTTGTTCGATATATAAGTAATTTAAGTTAAATTCTTAATAAAAGTCATATTAAGAATTCTAAAATGTCTCATCATTTCGAGAATCCCACACCTATAACTTACGCTGAAACCCCACGATATGGTCAACGAAGATCGACCATATCACAATTTTTATGTCTATTTTTGGTTTTGCAGTGTTTTTAGGAGGACGCTTTTCTTATTAGGTTTTGAAGTCTGGAATACAGAAGATGTAATTCTAGATCATCGATACTCAACCTGCGGCCCGCCGAGCCTTTTTAAGTTACCCGGTCATGGCCCATTGCTTTGAGAAATTCACTTATTTAAGAACATTGTATAAAAAATTTGTTGGGCAATTTTTTGTCAAGAAATAAAATACATCAATTTTGATTTTTGTTGTCGGTATCTTACGGGTACGAATCGATATTTTTTTTCTGTTTGGAACAGTTACGGTTAGTGATAACAGAAAACAGTGGAATGGACAGTGGGTAGAATTAAAATTTTTTTAATTATCTTTCATATCTTACAAGCGAAAAATATTCGAAGAATATGCATCGGTTCTAGACGATTGGGAAGTTGACTATTTTGTCTTGAAAAACAAACGTGGATCAGTACTTGTTTGATTTATCACGAAAGTGCTGTATTTAAAAAACATCAGTAAACAGGAATCATTAAATGACACTTTTCCTCGAAGATCTCTTTCAATAGGTGATAAATAGGTTTTTTCTTGAATAATCCTTGCAACAGCAACGAAGTGTTTTGTCAATGGTGATATCACAACGGTAACAAAGACATCTCATGAAGTTTGTTACATTATTAGTAATCATATGAAACCATTTACTGATGCATAAATTGTGAAGGAGTGTTTCTTAAATTCTTCTAATTTAGTGTTATAACAAAAATAAAAAAAATATTTAAAAAAAAATAATAATTAAAAAAGTAAAACAGGAATTATAATATTATAAATTTTCCCCATTTTAATTTTCCAATGTTATCTTTATCTTAAAGCTTTCCCCCCTTCCCCCATTTATCCTCATGTTGCGGCCCGCGTGAAATGGCTGACCTATGTATGCGGCACAGCAGAAGAAAAGGTTGAGTACCCCTGTTCTAGATGGTAAGCTATTGGATGTGGAGGTTGTAGGTTCAGGTACAGAGGGACTTGTCACAGTAGACAAGGCTGTAAACATAGGGCATGTAGAAAGGGAAACTGTTTGGTTCCATAAGGATAATGCAATAGAATCAAGAAGATAGCAGGTAGTGTTTCGACTACAAATCAACATAGAACATGTGATTGCAAACCACGTTTAGACGGAGTAATTCTAAAAAAAAAAATTATAAAGGGTTATGTGAAGTGGAATGAGAAGGGCCAATAAAAAGGCGAGAAATACATTTTTTAGACGAAAAGCATGTTTACAATACTAAAGATGCGTCACAGCTCGACGTCAGAAATGCTCCGACAAGTGATTCCCAAGGAATGGTTTGAAGTTGCGGTGGCGTAGGTCAAAACACAAGTGACAGAGAAAGACATAGGATTGTCAGATGCTTTCAAACAAATCCAGTGTGTTCGTGGTGTCAGCTACAGCGAAGACGATCCGTGCCTTAAATTTCTTTAGTCCAGAGGTGGACCCACTTTTCCAATGTACGGTCTACTTTAAACTTTTTTAAGGTGTTGTGGCCCACAGGTGTGTTGAGCTAAAAGAAGAGGCCCACAATATTATTTGTTACTGTATTTATTCGAATGTAAGCCAAACTTTTTTTTTCAATGTTAATACTAAAAATAGAGTGCAGCTTAGAATCCAAGAAAAAAAAATCGTTGGATTCGTTTAAAATTATTTTAGTTTTTTTTTAAAATTGGATACCATGGTTTCCTATTTAACACTGTTTTTTTTTCCTTTTTCACAAAAACTTGTTGAGTATTCGGGATGCGGCTTAGAATCGAATAAATATGGTAAAATGTTTGTCGGCCAAATAGTAAATTAAGGTTAAGATATAAAGAATCACATGGATATCAATACATTTCAGCCACGTTTCCTTGCATGTGTCCATCTACATAGCAGAAATGCCACACTTGTATGACACATATAGCACACACATTTTACATTCACCATTTTAAAGAAAAACTGTTCTTTCCATTTTGTGTTAAAATTGTATGTTTTTCATTTCTTGTTCTTGGAATTATACACTTCTTTTAAAATACAACGGATTAATATTTTTACTTCAAAAACACAAATAGCACAAAATTTTCATGTCGAATATTTGAACAACTATGAGCGGCTGCCAGGCCATGGATGTTTTCAATGCAGCGAGTAGCAAACAAACATAAGCCGATGAATCTAAATCCGACTTATGTATTTAACACGTTCGCTGCGCCATAACAGGAATCCCGTTGAAGCGCAAGTTGCAGAGAGATGTTTCAGTAGCGAATCCCGTGTTATCGCGGAATGAGCTGATCAACATTTTTTTTCTTCCCTTTAGTTGACGTGCGGGGAAAACCTATTTCTAAGGCTGACATCTCGGTGATCGCTTTTCCCCCTATTGTGGCAGAGAATGTGTTAAGCGTCATCGTGCGCTTAAAATTATGGTCTACGTGTCGTGTCTAGCTAGCGTCGGTGTTCCACAAATATGTTTTTTTTTTTTTTTAGTATGCACGTTTTTGGGTCTTAGTAAAAGCGGTCACCCCAAACAGTCTTGGAAGTCCACCAGTCGATAGCGATCGACTTAATGCAGACCCCGGCCTTAGTGAATCCACCAACGTCACATAAACGATTCCAAGTGACTCCAGAAGATAAAATACGAATCAGATTCAAGGAGCCTGGAGGCCAAATAATAAGTCGGCAGAAATTTAACTAAGTATTTGTTATTAATGATTAATTTTATTAATTAATGCTAATTATTTATTCAATAATTAGTTTTTTACTGAAAATTTACCCGAAAATCGACAAAATCAAAAGGAGCATGATACAAGTTTGGTGGACTTTCGACCCCGGACTGTGTAGCCTCCTGGTAACTACACCCTTCTCAATTGAAAAATATGCTGGCGTACCATCGTGCATGCTCCCTCCATCAACTCCGGGAGAAGTGGGAAATTTGAACACGTGCATTTTTCTTAACCATATCTCGTTGCTCGAAATCCCCGCATTTTCACTCCCCTCCCGAATGGCTGCCATGATCATGATTTTCAACGGCGAAACGTAGTTTGCGACCCCTAGTTCTATGTTGGCTTTTCATCCCTATGCTGCCTACTATCACTTCTCTGAGTTTGTCGGTCGAATGTGACAACACCCCGTATCGTAATCAGGAAAAAAATAAATATAAAATTTTTATCTCCGCATTTTAATTTTTACTTTTATTTAATGCCTCTTCTAAAACAATGTTCCCAAACAACATTTATTCTACATTGTACTGAAGTTAGTATCATTTTTGGGGACCAAATTTGGTGACTTGGTAAACATTTGTGTAGACAAAGCTACCCTATGGATATTTCAGAAAAAATTACATTAGAAATCCCTAATATTCTGATCTTAGGATGTTAGCGGATATTTCGAGAAAGCGCTGTAAGGTATGTAGGGGTGGGGTATCCTTTGACAAATCGATCTTTGTGCTCCTCTACATTTAAATTCAATTTCTTACGACCCATTTTTACTAACTATACCTTATGTATAAATAAATTTATTACAGAATCCAGAAAAGCTTTCTTTACATCTGACATATTTCATCGACCCAGTAACGACATCTAGTGAATTCAAAGTCTTTATTGAATGTACAGAGTTTCCTTCGTCGGAAGAACACTGAAGCAACGTGTTATAACACTTTTAAAAAGGCAAAATAGGGGAGAACGATATTTATATGGGGAAAAGTCGGAAGAGCTAGTAAACAGTGAAATTCCCCAAAAGCCGTGCTTTATAGGGCTTTCTATGATTCTACTGGTTCTGTCCCCGTAGACAGAGGTGGAACTAAGTCTATAGGGAAGGTTTAGTGTCTGGAAGGGAAAAGCTGACGAAATACTGCACTGATTTCACATCATCCAAGTTCTTGGTTAAGGCTTACGAATATAAGCATTTATCTTTATATTACATATATATAGATAAAAAATTTAGAACAAGAAAAATTAGAAGGTTGTACGAACTGTAAAAATTTAATCAAAAACAAAATCATCGGGAAATTATTATTCTACAAAGAAAAAGTTGTGTATTCTGCACATATTGAGTTTATATCCTCTGATATAGCTAAAATAATACTTTATTGCTCAGAAAATGTCCATTGTAAAAAAAAAGAATTCTTCACATTTGATTTGATTTTAATTTACTTTATACACTGCGAAGCAACATGAGAGCCGTTGGCAACGGATCTCATATAATTGAACCACTGTCGAGTGACGAAAACCACTCTAAGTCGGAACCATATTCTCCAAAGTTCAAAAATACAGGACTTCAAATATCGATTTTAACCCCTTAATTGCCGATCAAAAGTTACGCTATTCATTCCTCAGAGCCACCGTTTTCACAGGTGCGCGTATGTGGTGTGTTGAGGGGAAAAGAAAAGGCATAAATTAGTAAATCTGAAATAAGTAAATCCTTCGCAAACTACGAGTAATATCGCAGTACGCGCGTGGTTTTTAAACTTTTAATCGACAGTTCAGGCGTTAAAAACACGCTCTGTGGAATACAGATGTTGCCAATTAGGATTTTTAGCACTTTTAGGAGCTGCCTTTATTAATGAAGATAGTGCTTAAAAACACACTGTCATCAAGTTTAATGTGAATTCTCTTACAAAGTAGAATACATGGTGTATTAAACCTTAAAACATGTTCTTTAATGATGTGACGTTCACATTAAAAACCATCTTAAGCGTTGTGCTCTCACAGCGGAAACTTATTTTTCTTTCGTTCAACACGCTTATTTTAAATGACATGAGTACACAGAGGTGCATCGAGGACCATGAAAGATATTTTTGATGAATGTAATTAAAACAGCGTTTCTCAAACTGTGGGGCGTAATAACTCTGCAAGGGTGGCGCGAGCCTATTGAAAAGTCGAAAACAAAAGATTATTTAAACAAAATTACTAATTTACTGAAGGTAAACAAACAAGATACATTCTGTCATAATAAAAAATAAAATACATATTTACCATGATATAATAAATTTATAGATGATTAATAAAAGTCCCTTAATTATAAAGTGCCGAGTACATTAAAAATTGCGCGATTCGATCTCTAATGCCACCATTTTCCATGTGGGCAAGCGTATGTGATGTATTGGAGGGGGGAGAAAAGGAATAAATAAGCAAATCCTCTGAAATAAGTACATCCTTCGCAAAGTCCCTTTATTGCATTCCAAAGCCTTTGAAAGAATTTTATGGGTAGCAGTGCATAGAAAAGATCCTACTTCGGAAAGATGTATATATACGTCCAGTGCAATTAACGCTTTGGGTGAGCGAGACGTTTATACACGCCGGTGGTACTTAAGGGGGTCACTTCACGAAAATCGAATTAAAAATCGATTTTTCAATTTTGATTGAAAAATAAAATACCATTCATTTTCTTTCTAATGCAATTTAAATTTTTGCTCTAGCTGAATTAGAAGTATTTTTAATATTTTTTTAAAAAGTTGTTTACATTTGTCAAACCCTAAAACATCTGACTGCCACGCCCCTTTCAAATCAAAACAAAAGACACATGCTACTTTTCAGCCTTATCAAATAGTTTAAATTAATCAAAAGAATTTATTTTGATCAGCAGCTTATTCAGGAAAGAAGTGAAGTGAATAGTTGTAGCTGTTTATTTACTTTTTGGTAACCGCATGCTATATTTTTATCTCATTAAATATACAACGAATTTCTGCTATCGTGTGAAATAGTGTTTTCCATCAAAAACAATAACGGTAAAATGTTTAAAAACGTTTTTAAAACTTGGTTAAATAATAAAACGTTTGAAAAACGAAAGTTTGGAAAAATATATACAAAAACCCAAACTTTCGATGAATTAAACAGTCAGACGATTTCAACAAAAAATAATTCAGCTTTAAAAGCAAAGTTAGGTAAGTTTAATAAAGATTATGTTTATTTTTTGATTCATTTGAATGTTTCTGTGAAATGACTGACATTGTACTGTTTTCTTGTGCTTTGAAACAACATTAATAACATAAATAAATGTAAAAACCAAGGTATTCACATAAATTTAGGCTACAAAATTGTTAATATGTTGTGACTTTTGTGGTCTTATTCAAACATTTCTTAATACCAGGTTTACTAAAACAGTAGTTAATCAAAAA
>BMAV01027477.1:25363-35589 GCA_019973955.1 Trichonephila inaurata madagascariensis | reverse complement strand
TTGAGAAGCACTGATTTAAAACAACTGCAATATTATACAAAATCAGGTTTCTTTTCTTGTTTCTGGAATGCAATTTTCTGCTTGAAACGGAAAATTGATTTGTGACATCTGGGTTATTAGTGGAATACTCATAAAAACAGAGTTCTCCCAAAAGGGATTAGAGCTACAAATTGTCCCTCCCCCGTGAAACAACCCCCAATGCAACTGGCATTTAAGAAATAAAAATCTTATCCATGGTATATTTGACAGAAGTACACAAAGGGGTAAGTTAACATAGCTTTAAGGTAAATTGAAACATATATTTCCAAATCACATGCAAGTATTATCAAAGTTATAACGACTGGGATTGCAGTTTTAAAATACAGTAGAATTAATACAACACTATTTCTCAAACTTTTAATATTTGCGACCCAAATTTTAGTCATAATTATTTATCACGCTTCCTTCATACAACTATGTATTGAATGCAATAATAATAAACTTCGACGCTAAAGCTACAATGCAACTTTAATTATAAATTCTGCACAAATTATTAAGATAAGTATTATATTTTGTACATAATTTTGTATATGACACAACATTATTAATTACTAAACTTTTTTTAATTTATTATTGATGAACTAATTATTTGATATTTTTTGCCGTTCTGATACATTTATAAGTACTTTATATTAGTAAGAATATGTGCATTTTATTTTTTATGAGGTTACAATGTATTTTGTTTTGTCTCCTTTCAAAAAAAATCTTTTTTAAACCTTTTATTTTTAACTTTCTGATCTGCTCGTGTCCCTCACTTAGATTTATCACCGCTCCCGTAGGGTGCAAACCCCACAATTTCAGAAACGCTGGAATACAAATCTTATAAAGGAAATACAGTCTAAAAAAAAAGGAAAAATATTACTTCTAATTTGCTTAGAAAGAAAATAGACACAACGAATATCTTTAATTCAGAGGCAAAGTTAGTAATTCTTCATTTTGCCACCTATTTTACGTAAATGAATCACTATACAGGAAGGAAAACGATTCCTTTTATACCCTTTCCTCCTTTTTTAGATATTCAGGGTTACTGATAATTACTCATAGAGTTTTCGAAGCATTGTATTAACCCTTTCGTGGGCACAAATTTAAAATACACTTTTCTGTGATAAAATACCTGATAAAAGTAATTTTCTCATCCTCTATAAGCATTATTTAGTCACAAAAAAAAATCTGATGAGGGGATTTTTTTCCTAGAGGGTGGTTAGACGTTATAGCCACTGCGCACTTAAGACATTTAACTTACTTTTCAGGACAGAAATAATGAATCCTATTACAATAAACTTTTTATGAATGATTAACATTTATGCTAATCACTATTTCAATAACAATTAAATACAAAGGACAAGTGTAATAAATAATAGTAGAATAATTGTACAACATAGAATACTTACTAAAATATACATTGCAATTGGTATATATCCACATTTTATATTTTACTTAATTTTTAGTGTAAAGAGTTAGAAATAAAATAATATTTTTGAGGATTTAAATTAGCTATTTCACAAATTTGATGAGCTATTTACTGTAGAACTTTATAATATGCAAACGTTTTCTCCGAAGATAACAGCTATAATGAAAGTTTTTCGAACACAAAAATCTCGTACCACATATTGTAAGCAAGTTTGTGTTTATATTTCCCATCCCCAACATTCTCTCGTGGTTCTAAGTTCTCCCTCCAGTGGAGGAAGAGCGAAAATTTCAAGGTAATTTTTCTGTTCTAAAGACATTTTTCTGTACTACGTGGGCAGTGCATAGAGCCTCTATCCACATATAAAAGCTTTCCAAAATCTAAATATAACCTTTTTTTTTAATTGAACATTTGCTTAATTCATTCCGATTAGAGAAAAGTATACTTACGACTTGTCGAAATTTGTTTCGAAGATCAGAAATTTTATTTATAATAATCAAAACAGAATTTGTAGATTTATACCGAGAAAAATTGTTTCTAACTACACATCAGAAGACACGAAATGCAAGAAAGGTATCGTGCTGCCATTTGTATCGATTTTTATTTGTTTTAGCTTTAATTAATGCATGTGGATAGAATAAATATCCACCACCCGCTTGGAGAAAAGAATTTGGTTATGTGTCTAGACCTAATAGCCACTGCCCGAGAAAGTGTTAAAAAACTAAGACGAATACAGGAAAAAAAAAACATATGAAAAAAAATCAAGTTTTATGTATATATTTTACAGATGTGCGATATGTGAAACTTCGTCACACGGCATACATCCCTGCGCGATAGTCCATTTCCTCCACACTCTACCCGACATGATGCTATCATCGTTATTAACAAAACGTATTATTTCCTTGTTATCCAAAAACTTGATCTTTTACGTAAGACCTAAGTTTTTGTACCTTCTTTACTGTGTGATATAACAGAACTCTATGTAAGGATAACACGTGCTGTCAATAACGTTGATAATACCATGTTGTGTAGTTTGGCAGGAACTTCAGAATCACATTGATGTATGCCGTATGACCATGGGTTCCCATATAGGACATATAAGAAATATGCAAATAAAACCTGAAATTTTTTCTGTATTTCGTCATACGTTCTTTTTTGTTACATTCTCATCTTAGTGTTTTTTACCACAGTGCTCTGGAGAGAATTAAGAGAAACCTCGTATTTAATACACCAAAGAGAGCAATCCAATCTAATCTTAGAGTCACGGATTGCAGAAATATAATCCTGATACATTACTTTATTGTAGAAAGACCGAAAGGGTTTTGTCGGGCTTCATGATTTAGAAACATGGTCAAATCATAAGGACGAGAGCTGAACTGGTCGAACTTCCAAGTCATTCTAACGTGTTCAATCATTTACTCAACTAAATTTCCTATGACGTCCCATTGATGTAAAATTCCGATTTTTTATACCATTGACTAATAAAAATCTCAATTTTGAAATTTCTCTGTAATTTCTGTAGTGTAGTTTTTTTTTTTTTTTTAATAAAAATATTTTAATACCTGATACACAGACCGGAAGATATCGGTTTTTCAATCTTTATTTAATATTGTCATATAATTTGGAGTTTCAATAGGCATTGAATGAAAGTTAAATTATCTATTTTTCTTGATTGTATAGGTATACTCTTTGAATGAATTAGGTCATATTTTAAAAATATAATTAATAAGGATAAATAACAGAAAAAAAATATGTTTTTTTTTTAATAGCAAAACATAGCTGAACATTTAGAAACGTTCTTCGGATACACTTTTTTTTTTATAAAATGAACACAAACATAATTAGAAAATTAATTCATAGACTATAACGCAGGGTGTCCGGGCTTAAAGCATTCAAAAAAAGTCACATTATTACAGAACTACCCATCAGAATGTAATAAACTATTCATCCGTGGATTGGACCGATCAGCCGCACTTGCGCGCATTATTCTGCAATCGCAGACGATATACTTTTTACACTGACTTCATTAGTAAAGATATGGACGCCACAGTAAAAGATGCAGTGTGTACTTTGGTGAACGGAATTTAAATCAGTCACACGTGTACAGCGAAGTGTTCGAATAGAATGTCGACCTTCCAACTTCAAAATCTATCCAAAAATGTAAAAGAACTTTAAAGGAGTTGGGAACATTAGTATCTCAAACTGGCAAATATCCTTAAGTTTTAGTGATAGAAGACACTGCTGATCGTGTGCGTTATTCATTTTGTAGGAATCTTTAAGTCTATTAGGAGTCTCAGGAGTGTTAAATTTCTCTAGAGGGCTGAAAATATAAACCAATTTTCAATCATGTATAATTCTTTTGAATTTTAATTAAATATGAATATTTTATACATTATTTATAAAAGAATGGGGCTTCAGAAAAGTGTAAAATGTTTAAAATAAAATCATAAATTTAAAAATTGTAAGCATACGAAAATAAGAAACATTTCCATAAGAAGTATTAATTAAGTTTTACGCGTTGCGCATGCTATTTTCTAAAATAGTAGCTTTATTTACTAACTATAAGTTTATTTATAATGTTAAATGTATCCTTATTATACACTGTAGTATGTATTTTTATATAAATAGAATAATAAGTTATATTTTTTTTAAAAAAAAAATACATTTTCAAATATTTTTTTAAAAATTTCAATATTTTGAAATACAAAAGATATATTCTTCTTAAATGATGTAGGGTTTAAAGGGTATGATACATGTGTTATAATTCTGTAAAATTTTTTACGTAAGAGGCTAATATTTTGGAAAACTGAATAGAATATTTATTACCGAATTTTTATATGCTTATAACTTTTTAAATTATGACTATATTTCAAACATTTTGTACTTTTTTGAAGCCACAGTCCCTTGTAAATAATATGTAAAAAGATTCGAATTATTTGATTTATACTTTACAGAATTATACCTGTTTGAAAATTGTTTAAATTTTCACCCCTCGACACAAAATTAACACTCCTGAGATCCCTTAGGCAAGCCAGTAACGGCATTCCATTCTGTTTGAACACGTCGCTGTACACGCATGACTGATATAAATTCCATTCACCAAAGTACGCACTGCACCATTTACTGTAGAGTCCACATCTTTACTAATGAAGTCAGTGTAAAAGTTTATCGTCTCCGATTACAGTATAATGCGCGCACATGCGGCTGATCGGACTAGAAACAAAAAATCTCGGAGAGTTTTCCAATTCATGGATGAACAGTTTATTACATTCTGATAGGTAGTTCCGAAATAATAAGCACTTACCTTTGGATACTTTAAGCCCGTACCCCATGTGTTTATTTTAATCTTATAATTGAATAAGATCTTTATTTAAATCCAACTTTTCGGTTCAAGTACATTATTTTTTTAAAACATTCGCTGTACTCAAAGCTCGTCTAGAATGAGAAGGGAAAAATATTCCCTCCCCCCCCGATTCTCAGTATTTTACGTATTAAAAAATGTTATAATTATAAATGTAATAATATCTTTTAGAAGAAATCATTCAAAAGCTTAACTAATTCCCTAAGCGGTACACTTTTTATATCACATTTTCCATTGATTTTAATTTACTTTTTCATTTGTCGATACATAAAATGAATAAAAATACCATAGTCACTCTTCTATCAAATCGAATAATTTTCAAAAAAGAAAAACTTTCTAGAAGAACGCTTTTTTTTATTACACCATCAATCTGTCCAAGAAAACCCAACATATTTAGTTACATACAATGTTTCAAAATATGAAAAACATCCCTATAAAAAACAAATACACAGCTACACATTTAAATCCTTTATCGACATTTTGTTAGTCCTTCATGTTTATTTTAATGTATTTTATTCTAAAATAGCACTCATAAGTCTTTGAAATAAAAATGGAACTCCCCATAAACTTCTGAGGAAGAAAGAAAGAGGAAAAAAAGAAGTACAGAACATATTGATTCCATTTAGACTTGATTGGATAAAATATTGCCGAACGCAGCCTTTTTTGCCACTGTTTTAAATTGCTCTTGTTTGAGGGCTTTCGTTTTTGATCAATAATGGAGATTTGGAACATTGGTTTTTTGAACACATACATTAATTTGTTCCCCACACTATTAGGTACTTTTTTGTTAGAATTCGTATGCTATTTTCGATGATATAGCCCTTTTAAATTTAGCGTTTTTGATGCTTTGTATTTATTCAGTATACATCATAGGTCGTGAGAAATGTATTGGTTTGGATTTGTTTTTTAACCATAAATTATTTTTACTTTCGTTACATTTATTAATTTTTCTTTAAAATTATTGATTTTTATTTTAAATTGCTTTGTTTCATTTGAAAGGAAAAACTTTCAAAATAGTTTTGCCTATTATATCACGTACTATTTTCGAGTACATAACTTTTACCCATGTAAATTTCCCCTTCCCCTCTCTGTGTCAGCACTTTCTGGCGCGTGTGTGTTTCTGCATTAGTGTCTTTAAAATTTCTTTTTTCGGAATTTTGTCCTCCTATTTGTTCCTTAGGACTAGTCTGTTTCCTATCCTTTTACCCGGCGCAGCAGAGGTTTTCTTCAAGAGTATAATTTTGTCCCCCAAGGAATTTTTCTCATTCCTTCTCGACGACAGCACTTTGGAGTGTGTGTGTATACACAATGCAAGTGACATATTGTTACAATAAAAATTACATTTCCTTAAATTTCTTACGCTTCTCCTTGTCAGAAAGGCTTTTTTCCCTGTGCTTAGAAGCTCTGTGCTTCCTTTTTGAGTGTTAAAATTTTTTTTCTCTTTTTTTCTCCAGGGATAAGATATTACTTCCGATTTCTATTTTCGCTTAATGATTTACAAAAAACTAAACTGCTTTAGTTAATGAAATATATTAATTTAAAGCCACATTTCTCTGAACTATTATAAAATCGTAAGTATATCCATTATATTTTAGCAAAAGATACTTTTTTAGAATTTAAAACAATACAATGGATTTCAAATAGTTATTTACCAATCAATCGTTATTAGTGGTTGTGTTGTAGCCTGCGTAAAAACTATTTCTTTCTTTCTTTCTTTTTTTGTTTTGTTTTGTTTTAAATATAAATGTCTATTCAAAAAATTTAATGATTTTTAGTTAACAGTAGTACATTGAAATAGGCCGATACTTTAACAGTTTCAATTCATAGTTGAAAATGACAAAATGAATACACGAAAGTAAATTATTTAGTCTCATATTTTGCTTTAAAAAATGAAAAAAAAAAATTCTTTTTCAATTTCTACTATTGGTTCATACTCTTCCTATGTATAATTATTTATATTTCTTGTTCAAATTTTTAATGGTTACTAAAACACTCTTTTTTTCCATCCGCTGAAATATATTTTTTAAAACTTGTAGGGGTTGACACTTCATATTAATACAGTTTTTCAAGTATTAATTCATTACTTAAATTTAATTAATTAATTTTAATTTGAGCGATACATTAGTCGATATTATTCATCTAGATGACAGCACCATTGGATAAAACAGGTTGTGTTAAATTTGTGATGAAGATTCAACTTAACCTGAACAATCACGTGCTAGTTAGACATCAATATTCCTTTTAATCTGGTTTCAAGATAAATTCTTACCTATTATATTCAAGTTTTATTAAAAAATGTAATTACAAATTTAATGCGGTTTAAAAGTTTTTAATTCTAATTTAATAGGTATTTTTTCACTTAATAACGTGATTCTCTTATATGTATATGCATATTTATATTAATTGTAATTATAGTCGATCGCTAAATCCCGAAAAAAATTTCGCTATATGGGAAATTCGTTATATAGAGGTTCATCTTTTAATATATTTTATAAATCACATAAAACAAATTTTAAATTCACATAAACACTATATATTAGAAAAAAGTAATTATTTACACCTTTTTATAAATTAATATTTATGTATTTTATATATTTTACCCGTCAAAAAAAGAAAGAAAGAAAAACTGCAAGGAAAACAAGAAAATGAATATCGAGGAATATACTGCATTTTCAACATTAAAAAAATAATTTTAAATTAAAATTAAGGAATTTTAAGGTCTTTAAGCCTACAAGTAATTTTAAATATACATTAGAGGTCTTAAACATACACTACCACATATGCGTCCTTTAATTTAAATACTCATAAAATCTGTTAATTTTGTTTGAGTTTTTTTTTATTGAAAAAATGCTTTGTTTCATAATATATATTTGCCTCACATCTTTGTAATGCACCAAAACTCTCTTTATGACCACCATAAAATGTATTAAAAGAGAAAATAACTTGAAATGTCCCAAAATACTTTGAACATAGGGAGAAAAAAAATGGAATCGCAAGAAAAAAGTTCGTTCTATAGAAAATGCACTTCGCTATTGAGAGGTTATTTTACGAAGAAAATCATGAAATGTTCTTGGTTCTTGGAAAAATTAATTTACTGTACTAATTTATGAAATGATGAACGAGTGGGTGGTATGTCATGTCGTAAGGTAAGAAATGAACAAGAGTGGTCAAACCATGACACTATTTCCTTACGGCCACCGGTTGGCAGTCTAAGACATGGTGGGCCTATAGGTGGGGGACAATAGAAAGACTCCCCAAACAGCAAAAACAAAGGGATAGAGTTGTTTTTGATGTTATTGTTACTTATAAAATTGAAGAAAAGACAAACAGTACGAAATTCAATTTATATGATCCATAATGCATTTATGAAATAAAGGAATAACACAGATTTCTTCTTACTAATAGCAAATATATTTATATTATCAAATGGTTAAGTGGTATAGCAATTCCACATGTGAATATATATTGCTTCATAAATCATGCGCTATCATATGAAATCGTTCAAGTAATAGTCACTGGCTGAATTGCATGCAGCACCAGCTGTTAAGAGGCAGGATTTCACCCACTTTCTGATTGGTAGATGGATTCTCGTGCGTATTACGCGGCCAAACAGATTGGTTTAATCGCGATTGGCGTATGACCATGGCATCAGCATTCGCCAAATGCCAGCTTCATTTCGCCAAAATCTTTCATTAAATATGAAAGGGTTCTGCGTAAATGATTAATGAGGTGAATATAAATGGAGTTGCAACAACTGCGGAGTAGAGATTAGGCGTTAAGTTTGTTATGAAGTTTGCGCCACACATGTTAAATGATGCGTTAGCTTGGCGATTGTTTGTGTATTATAGACTTTTGAGGATAGAGAAATACAGGGCTTACTAAATGCAGACTGTTGTTCAGGCGAGTTTCCTGGTTAGTATAGTCACTGAATATTTTGACTGAATGGAAGCCAAGTGTAATATCGTCATTAATCCTATTGAGATGAAGCATAAATGTATTCGGATATTATCACACTTAGTCGTATTTGGCACTACATATCTATATATAACTATTTTTGTAGAGTTTTGATTACGAATATTTTGTGAAATAATTATACCATTTATCAAGGTGCTAATATATCCAAAACAAGAAATATAAAAAATATTTTCTTAAGTCAATTTCTACTAAGGTCAACAAAGAAAATTTTCCTTTTAGATACTTTTTATTAAATAGTTACAATTAATATAAATGTGTATATACATATGCGACTAGTGATTGCAATACCGGGATACCGAATTCCGTTATTTTGAGCCATTTGGGAAATTTTGTAATACCGGTTTTCACAAGTTTAAATACCAGTTTTTCGGTATTTACTAGAATTTTTTTAATTAAATTCTCTCCACTATATGTTCAGAGATCGCCATTATAGTAAAATAGTATACGTTTTTATTTTTATGCCTCCCTAATGGGTAAAATTAATTAGACTGTGAATATAAAGTTGCATCGTACAATCAAGAGAAGTGATAAAATGTGAATCATCCAAGAGGACAGGACAAGACTATAATATTACAGCTCAGGGCGATAGTGCACACGCGTAGGATCCGTAGTCTGTTATTCGTTTCTGGGACAATAGAGTAGTAGTTGTGAAGAAAGTGCGTACTATTCCGATATTTTTTAAATTGGTGAGTTTGTTATTCACATTTGTATTTACATATCATACCTTAGGGTCCAAAATATTTTTCAGATTCATTATATATATACTCATAAATAATAACCCATATTAATGTATAAGAATAACTTTAAAGAACACAAAATTCAGTTGATAATACTTCGGTTTGGTTTTATTATTTATATGAAAGTATCGTGCATTTTAAAAGTATATCACATATTGATAACAGTACCACCAAATAGCATAGATGACGATAGAGCGTTTTCGGCAGCTGGTAATTTTTGCACAATATTGCGTTCCAGGCTTAATGACAAAACAATTGATGCATTATGTTTTTAAAGAACACATTTAAAAAATTCGTAATAGAACCATAGACTGAATAGTGATATTAACATTTTTTTTGTGATTTCAATAAATAAGATGTATCTTTACCTTTTTGTGATTCTTTATATGCCGTTATAATTTATAAGTAACATATTATTTTTGTGATATTTACACTCTCTAATAAAACTGGCAAGTAAAACAAAGAAACACATGTGCTTTCTTTCTTTTTCTAAAGTTTCTACAACCGGTATTAAAATTGGTATCCCGGTATTAAAACCTAAGAAATACCGAATACCGGTATTGAACTTTTGATCCGATATTGCAATTTCTACATATGACAGAATGACAATATAAAGTAGAGAAATAGAAAGCAATTTTCCTTGAAATTTTTCTTTTTCCTTTTTTATATAGGTTGCTGGACTATATAATGGACCATATATATATAT
>BMAV01027477.1:6411-24535 GCA_019973955.1 Trichonephila inaurata madagascariensis | reverse complement strand
ATTATCATTTGACTATGACGTCACATGAACTTAGTCCATTGTGTTTGCTATCTTTTCAACGTTATTTAGTTATTTCACATAATACCTAGGTTTTTCACGAAAAAACACTGTTTTCCAAATTAACTAGTTATTCATTGACATAACCGGAGAAATACAAAAACTAACTAATAATGGACCGAGAAAAGGGAAAATGTGCTATTTGTCATTAAAAAAATCCATTGTTTTATAAATGAAAGTGTGATACGTAGTAAAACTTTCTCGAAAAAAACATTTCAGATTACAATTAGATTTGATAAATTATAAAGAAAAATAGAATATATATATATATATATAAAGATTAATTGAACTTTACAAAAAAAGAACAGGAAATAGTGCAGTGCGAGACAGGAATCATAATTTATATTTCAAGGTTTTCCAATATATCGGATACTTAGTCCTATCAAAATCACTTGCGATGATAAGAAAATTAAAATTAGAAAAAAAAAGAAAAAAAAAATGTTGCTTTTAACACTACAGAAATTAGTCAAACTGTGTAGAATCCAACAATTTCCTTTACTTAAATTGACTTGGTCTCGTAATCATGAAATATCTAATTAGTTTACGAAATAACATTTTTCACGCTTTAACACTAACACATACAATACTATCTATAAAGGAATTATGGAAAATATGTACCCGATTAAGAAAATGTTTCAAACGATTTTAAGTTAAATAATACATGGAGAAAAGAATTGATTGATTGTTTGTCAAAGGAGTATTTCATTACATCACGAGGGACTATTCACATCAGACATCGTACTTTTAACTATCAGTCGAGTAACGAGGACGACACTAACGCTGGTACCCCGCTGCTTTCGAAATTTCCCCCACGACACCGGTCTGAAGATATTGTGCTTAAGGTAAGCGCTTCACACGTAAACGTATTTGGAGCAATTTTTCTTTCAAGCAACGTTTTCGAGTAATCTCCACCCAGTTGCCATAGTAACAGCTTCAAACAACTCTTTTTCTATTGAGCTGAAATAATTGCTGTAAATTAAGAGTGTTTGAAATTCCAGCCACTGGCATTCTTCGTCTCCCAACGTTTTAAGCAAGATGGCAATCTCGGCTTCATCAAACGCATCATAAATGCCGTGTAATATTTAAAAGAGGATGACATTCCATTTCTGTTTACGATTGTCAACAAAGGCGAAAGTGGAATAAAATAAATAATATTGGATGTTCGTTTTCTGAAGCAGAAAGATGGGTGAGTAATTTTCAAAGTAAAGACAGTGCGTGGATGAAGTGAAAGTGTGTCGTTTTGATTACGGCAACCCTTCTCCCTCACAGCTGCTCGCAAAATTTTCCTAAGAGGTTGTTCGAAATATGAGAGTGTGATAAGGCTTTATGATAGATTTATCATGCTTAAGCCCCTTTACATTGTAATTTTTCGGTGGTGTTCAAACGCTCAGTACTTGGGGGTTAAAATACATCCTAGAGCAATATATTTCAATTTTTAGCATAATGATTCGTCGGATTTTTTTTTAAATATAAAGAAAAACTTTCTCATACGTCTATGTAAGCCGCAAGGTACCAGGACTCAAAAAATCTGGTCAAGAGCTCCGTTACGGCGGCCACTAGCTTGGAATGGATTAATCTACACATTTCAGCCTTTGGAAATAAATCTGATCATTTCATGCGTCTCATGAATTATTAGCCCGAAGCAAATTATAGTTATTTCTCTTTATTTATCTGAGTTTGGTAAGAGTTGCCTATCTGTCAAAAATTTTAATCAGTTACTAATGTACTTATAACAATATCTGGGTGTTGCTGATGAAAATAAATGGATTCATCTGTTGTGCTATTTTGAAAATATATGTATCTCAGAGATAATTCTCACATATTTTAGAATTAATAGACTATAATTGCAAATCTAGAATAAAAATTTGGGACTCAGTTAAGGTATCCGACTACGTTCAGTACCGTGATTTTGCAAAAGCGTATAAATGGATAATATTTACGATATTTAGTGTCACTCAGATTAGAAAACGTATATATATATATATAAACTTATTTTAAAAATATTATTATAATAAAAAATTATTTAAGTACAATAGTTTGACAAAAATGAACATAGAATGACCCATTTTCAAAACATTCTCCTTTTATGAAAAATGCTTCTATTATAATAATATTTTGCGTGTACATAGCTCAGACCTCTGTATAGAGGCTGAACTAGAACTTGGAAATGGATTTATCCATATTTTACTACAACAGAGGGGAGAATGTTTAAGAAAAAAACGCCGATAATTATTTCAATTAAAAAGTAACTCTGAAAATAATGCGAATTTTTCAAAAATCCTAGTTCAAGCTCTCAGGATATATATATATATATAATATTATTATTATAGAAGAATTTTTTATAGAAGGAAAACGTTTTGAAGAAAGGTTATTCTAAGTTAATTTTTTTCCAAAATATCGTATTTAAATATTTTTTTTGTCATAATGTCCTTAAAACAATTTTATATATGTATTCTAATCTAAGTGACACTAAATATCATGAAAATTATCCATTCACGCGCTTTTTTTAAAATCACGGTTCCGAACTTAGTCGGATACCTTAATGTTTCATTCAGCGATCGTAATTTAATACGTTATTGGAATTATTGCAAAGCCGATACAAAAGCTGTATTGATTTACAAGTTTCGATATATTAATAATATTGTTATTATTAAAAAGAATTATATAATGGCTTCTATTTGGAATCCTTCTTTTCTCTTCATTCTTCATTTCCCTAGATCGTATTTTAGAAATGAGCTCTCCAACACATAGAGAGAGTGTAAGTTAAATTTATACGTCGCACTTTAAAGCAGCACGGGGGTTATTGACGACGAACCTCGTAACTTTGAACCGTGGTCTACTGACAAAGTCGACACTTGAGATGACATCTCCTTTCCCTAACTTCCACACCGTACCAACGGTTTTCAACAGTGAGAGAGAGAGAGAGAGCACATCTGTGCATCTAATATATTTTTCACATTTCATTCATTTAACGCAAACGAATATAAACCATATAAATTAACAGAAAAACCATGTTTTGCATTATGTATTGCATCTCACCTAAATTATCTTATAAGCTCAAGTTTTCTACATCCAAAAGGTATTTTTCAACGTGTTTTCAAATCTAATATCTTCAAATGGAAGCTTCAAGTTTGGAGATCGTGCTCGGTTTGTGCATATGCTCATTCAACCTAAGCTATTTGACCGGAGAGATGTATTTCAAAAGACTGAAAAAGAGATATTGTACTTAAATTTTTTGGTTTCTTTAAGACGAAGCGGGTGAAAGACACTCTTAGAGATTACATTTCTTTAATATTGGGAAAGTTCGATATATGCAGAGTGTTGCCAGAACGTTTTAAAAATAACTTTCCTTTTCCGTAACTCCTTGACTTAATTAAATGTCGTTGAACGTTCTATCTCGGTTCAATAAATAGAATATAGAAAGGAAAGAAAAAAAACAAGTAATATAAAAAAAAATTAATTCAATTGCTACTTAGATCAACAAAGAAAATTATTTTAGCTACTTTTTATTTAGTTACAATTAATATAAATATGTATATACATAGGACAGAATCACAACATTAAGCGGTAATTCATTTTTATTAATTATCATTGAATTATCGTATTCTCATCCGAAACAATCGTGTTTATTAAATTTCAGTTTAATTGAATGCTTAAAAACGTGAGGAAAAGAATTTCTTATAAAGTTTTGACCTAAGTCACTAAAAATGAAACCAACGTGGCTGTATCTGTAATTCTTTAAATAATTAGTTTCAGTAAATTCATTTTAATTAATTATAATTAAACTATCATATTTTTACCCAAAACAATAGTGTATAGAAAATTTCAGTTCAAATGAGCGCTTTAAAAAAAATAGGAGAAAAAATCTTTTGAAGTTTTGACACCAGTCGCCAAAAGGGTCGCTATATCGCCAAAATTGATGCCAACGTGGCTCTATTTGTAATGCTTTGAATAATTAGTTTTAATCAAATAATTTTTATTAATTGTAATTAATTTACTGTATTGTCATCCAAAATAATCGTGTATATAAAATTTCAACTCAATGGAGCGCTTTAAAATGTATTTTATTAAAGATTGAAAATTCCACCAAGATAAATAAATATATAGAAAGTGTGATCTAATAGTATGTGTGTGTGTAGGAATTGAAAAACACTTAAAGATTTAGCAAAGAATATAGCAAGGTAAAAATAATTGTGCCCGATTTTATTGCATACACTATATGTTTATTACATGAACAAATCCATTTCTCTTTATAAACATATCTATTTTTTGTACTTAAAATGAAATTTATTAATGTATATTGAATTATTTTTAATTTCCTCTTAGAGCTGGCGCTGTCTTAAATCCTGTGTTATCAAAAGTACGCACCTACATTCTGCGATCGCTTATTGACGACGCTTAGGGGTCAAGGTAATGGACTCGTTGCTGGTTGTCAAGAGTTCGAGCCTAGAACCGCTGAAGGTCCGTCATGCAGTGGGGGCGAAGTGCATTAATTTTGTCGATGTTTAAATGTCCTCCCTTCGGTGTGGTGAGGAAGTTAGGAAAGGTGGGTGCCAGCTCAGGTGTCGTTTTCGTCATTTGACAAAGGTTCAAAATTACGAGTTCCATCCCCAAAAGCCTTCGCGTAGCATAAAAGAGAGTTTGACGTTAAAACTCACTCACTCACTCACTGAAGAAACACGAGGACTATTGGCGATGGGCCTAGTAATTTTTTAACCATTGCCAAGTGACGAGGATGGCACCTGTGCTAGAAAATTCTCTCCAAACTTCTACACCACGCCAACAGGATGAATTTATACTTTGACAGTTTTAACGTACATCAGCTCTTTTACAATAAAGGTATTCAATGGCGCTAAATTTCTCATCCGTGACTCGAAAACACGATAATGATTTTCTGATTGTGACTGTGGTAGGTAGTGAAACCAGAGACGCCCAGTCTCAAAAGCCAGAGAAACTACAAAAAAATCTGCAAGCATGGATTGTTTCATTGTGGCATAAGAAACAATTTTTTTTAATGTTCGTACGCCTATGTCTTAACTGCCAGGAAATTCCAAGAAACGCACTTTTAACAACTGCTTTAGACCAAAATGGATACATTTGCTGGAAACTGTAAGCCAGTCCACGATAGAAAGGCACTGTTTAGGTATCGATAGCTTAAGAAAAAAATCATTATTTTAGATGTGGAATGCAGTTCAACGCGATTTTCACCAAAACTATAAGATTTCTCCAATCGACATTCCAATCCAATCGAACGAACAACACTCACACACAAAAATCCACAGGAAAAAGGTTGTTTCACTTCTCCCGTGCCAGAGGGGTGGAAGGTGACAAGGCGCAGTGAGTCCATAGCATAAACTAAAAATGAATTGAACACCAATGTAGGAATTACGGAAATAGAAAATAAGCGAATTAGATGCCGTCTTGAGTGATTGAGAATTATCTCAACGTCGCAGTCCTTAGCAACCCAAGAGCTTCTGGTGACAAACCTCATTATTTTGAACCTCAGTCAAGTGACGAGGGTGGTATCTGAACTAGCACCACCTTCTCCAAACTACCATACAACACCAAAGGGTGGAATTTGAACCTCGACAGATCTATTGAGCAAGGCCCCTCTCTACACAGCGGGTTTTCAGTGGCATAAGACTAATCCGTGACCATGACCACTAGGCTATCCAGGGTGAGTGAGTGAGGAATTTACTCGATGAATTTTTGGGACCGACCTCGTAATATTGAACCATGGTTAAGTGACGAGGACGACACCTGAGCTGAGGCCTCCTCTCCTAACGTTCACACCACAGCAACGGTAGGACGTAGAGCATCGGAATATTTACCATGCATTGGTCCCTCATCATAGCGGGTCTTCAGAGAGAGTTTCTAGGCTCAAACTCATGACACGACCACTAAGACTTCACGACCATACCACTAGGCTACAGAGGTTCCGTAATACAACAGGATATGTAATGCATATTAGTAAGGATTCATGCTCGAGAAATCTTTTTAAAAGAAAGTAATCGCTTCTTTCTATTCTAAATTTAAATGATTATAGTAAAAAAAATTCAAAACCGAAGAAAAGAATTTTTAATCAAACATATAATTTGCGTAAAAAGCAATTACTGTGAATTCCTGCAGTATGTGATAATTTGATGTTTTGAATGTATTTTAATCAAGAAAAGTTGTCTACTGCCTTAAGAATTTACACAAGAAAAAAACGGTCTCTGGTATCATTATTTAAAACAATTTTAATCAACATGCCGCTACTAATTGAATTTCATTCTCAAAAAAAAAAAAAAAAAATAGAAAGAAAGAAAAGAAAATTATATTCAAAGTAGAAAAAAGAAAAGTAAATGCAACAAAAAAAACTGTCTGGGGATTTCCAAAGAATGAAAATTACGGATAAGAGAGTTTAAATAAAATTTTAATGAAATCGCATTAGATAAACCCAATCCATTATGTTTTTTTAATGTTTTTAAATGTTTAACATTTATGGAATGCAGACAGGTTTTATTTTTTTTTTTTTCCATTTTAATACTTTGATGAATATTAAATGGTGTTTAAACACCGATTTTGATGTTTTACGTTTCTGAATAGTGTCTAAGGAATTTATATCATGCGTTATGTAACAGAAAACATATTAATATATATCTTCTGAGAAATTCTACTAATTAAAAAACAAAAAGCCTTTAATTTTGTTGCTCCTTGCGTGTTTTATAACATTTTGAAAAATATCACGGTATTAAATACAACACACACATATTCAGGAAGATTCTAAAATCATCTAACAAACTTCGAGGGGAGGTAGAGCTCACTAAAATAAACAAATTTTATTTAGAATCCATGGGAGAAAGTGCCGCGTTTGAGGTAATGGTGAGTGACTGAGTGAATATTAATGTCACACTGTTCAGCTACACGAGGGCGTTTGGTGACAAACCTCTTAATTTTGAACCATGGTCAAGTAACGAGGACGACACCTAAGCTGGCACCTCCACTCCTAACTACCACACCACGCCAACGGGAGGATGTTTGAGCTATCTACAGATTTAATGTGCATTGCCCCCCTACACGGCGGGTCTTTAGTGATACTGGGCTCGAACTTGTCGCATGCCAGAAGCGATCCGTTACCTTCACCATTAGGCTACCGCGACCACCTAATGGCTAGGCAACTTAGCATAACGATTGAACCAGGAAAGCTTCCAAGAACACGCATGCTGAACCCTAAAATGTTTCTGTGCTTACATTGAAATCTGAATAAAATGGTGCATTTATTGCCAGTACTGATGTAAGGGTAGATCGAGGACTATACGACAAACACACCCAAAAGAAGTCATCTTGTACCATATTGACCAAACTCCCGACACAAGAACAAGGGCCGTAGCATGTCGTCAACATGTCAGTCAACCAATCGTTTGTAGAGCTTTTCTGTTAGAATGTTGATGGATGCAATTTCTAAAACTGTTTTAACATTTTCTCTTCGGAATCACTCTTTACATATGCTGCTAATGAACATGCTATACTTCCGTTAATGTGTTATTTTTTCTGATTGGTCTCACAAAAAGTTCGACCCTTCCGCTCATATATTCCTATACAAAAATTGTTTGTTTTAGTGAGCTCTACCACAGCGATACTCAACCTGCGGCCCACCGAGACTTTTTAGGTGGCCCGGCCATGATCCATTGCTCTGAAAAATTCAGATATTTAAGAACAATGTATTAAAGATTTAGTGGGAAATTCTTTGTCAAGAAATCAAATCTATCAATTTTGCTTTTTTTGCTGTTGAAGTCGTACGGCTGTGAATTGATATTCTTTATTCTGTTTGTTATTGTTAGTGCTAACAGACAACAGTAGAGTAGTGCCAATTTTATGGGTGCAACTAATTTTTAACAATTCTTCAAACCTTACAAGTGAAAAATATTGAAGCGTTTTGGAGATTTACTGTTTTGTAGTGAAAAACAAACATGGATCAGTACTTGTTTGATTTGTGACAAAAGTGCGATATTTAAAAATGCCAGTAAACATGCATCATTCAATGGCACTTTCCCTCCAAGATCTCTTTTAAGAGATGTGAGAATTTATTGAAAATTCTTTACAATAGCAATAAAGTGTTTTGTCAATGGCAATGTCCCAGCAGGAACAGAGACATCCTATGAAAGTTGTTATATTATTCATAACAATATGGAAACGTTTACTGACGCAAAAATTGTGAAGGAGCGTTTCTGAAATTATTTTAATTTAGTGTTAGAGACAAATATATATATATAATTAAAAGAAGCGAAACTGGAGTTATATTTTGATCAATTTTCCACATTTTAATTTTCCAATTTCTTGATCTTAAAGCATTTCTATCCCCCTCCCCCGTTTAACCTCATGTTGCGGCCCGCGTGATATGGCTGACATATGTATGCGGCCCAGCAGAAAAAAGGTTGAATACTCCTGCTCTACCCCCCAAAGCAAAAATTTGTATCGAGATTTTAGAATAACCCTGTATATATATATATGTTACCATTAAAGTGTGAAACCCGTTATTTCATGGAATTAATAGATATTTCATGAAATAACTGAACACGTCTGTTAAAGTACATAAAACCTTTGAATTTTACGATTTGCTTAGATATTCTACACAATCGTTAAGAGTTTTAAATGCAGCAATCGAAATTTCTTTGAACTGATTCCAGTTGCTAGTAAATAGTTTTGAACCGCTTATAGCAGCTTTGGAATGACGTGTGCATACATTTCATTCCGTTGTTTTCAAACTTAGAATTTAAGTGGTGTATATTTTAGCATTCTACATTTTGAATTATTAACAAATATTTTTGCAAACTGTGTCTTTAAGAAATGACTTCTGCAAGAGTGGAAACTAACCTGTAAAATTAGATATATTCAATGCGAGAGAAGTTTTTTAATCTTTATTAGATAAGTATGGGACGAAAGAAAACAGCGTACTCGTGAAAATTTATTAACTTTGATATATATACCAGTAGTAAAAAAAGCTAATTTAGCCTAGAAAAAGTACCACGTGACTATTGGCTACTCTAGCATTATGTTATACTTAAAGTTCAAGGAGTACAAAAGTTAACTGTGCCTGTAACAGATGCAAAACATTTCTTTTCCCTTTCTGTTTAACTAATATTAATCATATGAGCAATAAGTTATACCATCTGCTTTTCCTTATTCAATTCCTACTATTAGCTCACACTCTCTCTATATTTATTTATTTATTTATCTTGGTGGAATTTTAAATCGTTAATAAAATACATTTTAAAGCGCTCTATTGAACTGAAATTTTATATACATGATTATTTTGCATGACAATACAATAGTTTAATTATAATTAATAAAAGTAAATCGATTAAAACTAATTATTGAAAGAATTACAAATACAGCCACATTGGCATAATTTTTGGCGACATGTGTCAAAACTTGAAGAGGTTTCTTTTTAACGTTTTAAAGCATTACGTTGAACTGAAATTTTATAGACACGATTGTTTTGGATGACAATACGATACTTTAATGGTAATGGTTAAAAATGAATGACCACTTAATGTTGTGATATACATATTTATATATAATAAAAAGTAGCTAAAATAAAATTTTTCTTTGTTGATCTAAGTAGGAATTGACTTTTTTTATATTACTTGTTACTTATCAATTAATCAACCACTAAAGGGACAAAATGTATTTTTCGAAAGGTTTTAGTTATAGTTATGATCAATTAAGTCACAATATAACTTAGAAATTGTTTATTTTTGATTTTCTTTAACGGTATATCATTTTTTTATAGCATACCTAGATAAAATATGACATTTTTCATCTATTATATACTTTAACTGACTTGCCCAGTTACTTCATAAAATACTTAGTTGTTCTCTCTCTATGAAATATAACTGAATTATATACTTTAACTGTACTATATATATATTTAGCAGTTTTTTAGAGTATATTTTTGAAGATGATATGAAATTTTTGAATGTTATTTTCTTGATAAAAAGTTGATCACGTTATATACACAGTTCATCATGAGTAAGAGACAATGATAAACAAAAAAATTAAAAAATGTGTGTGCCTATAACTACATGATAGAAGTGAAAACTTTAGTTTATCCTGGGTTAAAGTATCCAATTGTTCGCATGTACTATGTTTTCTTTTACGACATTTTCGCAAGTGGACGTTAAGTAGTTCAGTTCCTCGTGCTCATTAATCGGGGGATTTGTTTATTTTAACCGTTTTCAGTAAAAAGCAATGGTTAAATATTTATTCCAAATTTAACACCATTTTGCGTTGGACTTCAGCATAGATGGATGCTATTCTATTTTCATGTTTTTAATTTTACATGTAAGTTTTTATCCTAATTTTTCTATAGAAATATTTTCCTTAATATTCCTCTCTCATTGTAGGTCTTAGAACTTTTTCACATTTATTATATTACACTATATATATATATATATAATATAATATTGTAATATATATATATAGTATAATATAATATTATAATATATATATAGTATAATATAATATATATAGATATATATGGATAATATAATATTGTAATATATATATATAGTATAATATAATATTATAATATATATATAGTATAATATAATATATATATATATATATATATATATATCAATTAATCTAATTATTTAAAAATATTTAATATATATTTATATAATATATACGTTCGCATGATACTTACGTACTATCGCAACAATGCCAACATTCACGATAACTCACTAAATTGGTAACCCGGTTTTCTTGCCCTGAAATTGATCATATAATGTAGCTAACACCATTGCATTAATACGTAAGTACCGTACATATGGCTTATATAACGCCGTATACTATGTAGGTCTAGAAAACTTATGCCTGTAGAGCCGTTTACTTAAAATTCTCTTAGCAAAGAAAATGAGAGGGTTCATACTCTTTCGCTTATTTTTATTACTCTTTCTTTTAAATTAATGCTTTTATTTTCTCGCAATCTCCTACTTGTCGTCACTAATATAAACCGAAATATTGGCAGCTTTCTCGACAATTAACTTTATTACAAAATTGATATTTATTGAATTTTAAACTTTTTGGTATATTTTTGTTTTTAAATGATTTTACTAAATCAAAAAATAGATTCGACTTATGTTCGAAAAATTTTTGTGCATAATAAGAAAAATGCATAATATGTAGACTGTGGTATTACTGTACAAAATGCATTTTGTAATTAATCGTAATACCGCAAATTGCAAGTGGATAATAATGTAATTTATATAAATTAGTAATTATTAATAAAATTAAATAATAAATTAAATAATTATTTTATAAGTTTAATACTGCTAATTAAATTATATATTTAAAGATTTTTAACTAAGAAATAACACAAGAGAGGCTGGCAACCAGCCTTGTAATTCAGAACCAAGGTCAAATGTCAAGGACGATAGCTAAGAAAACTCCGCAGAAAAAAAACAGCAAATATGAAGACTATCTTCCCCAACTCAGTAACTCAACTACTTTAGTGGAATCGAACATGAACCCACGACCCGACAATAGCAAAACCCTACGAATTCGTGTCCACAGTCATTCGGCTACGGTGACAAAAAAGCTGTTCACATCTGACGCAACAAATTCTTATGAATTTAAAGTTACATGGGCTATTACAAATGACAGAATTTATGATGAGAACTGATGGTTTTGTTACTGTTGTTGTTTCTAATGCCATTTATCTGACGTAGTCAGATCGAGGCCCACGAAATTCACCCTGGCAAAGGGCTAGAAGTACGCCTGTTGTTCGCCTTAACCTTGAGCACCATAAAGGTGACACTACGAATCAGTTCGGCGAGATTCCCCAAGGGGATGATAGATGGCGACACCACCGATTTCCACCTCTACAATTAAGGCATGGAACTGAAGGGGAGGGAAATATTCTCCAGTCCCGTGCTCCCGTGATTCAGCCCATAAGACTTTCGGACCCAATGATTTAACGAGCACGTACTCCGGATGTACTCGGAGGGTACTTGGTGGCATCGGGCATCGAACCTAAGCCTTCCGGTCTTGAGTCCAAAGCTCTAACTACTAGGCTATCCACGGCCCGGTTTTGCCGCTTAAAGATAGAAATGAACTTTGGATTTTGACTGATAGTAAAAATTCTAGCCAATACTTGGCCAATTGGTGCAATATTGAGAGACAGTATTGGAGGGATTATTCTAAAAAAGCTAACATGAAACTCCACGTCACATATGATTCATATCCAGTGGATTCTTTCACATGTTAATGTTAAAGGCAATGCGATTGCAGACACCTTGGCCAAAGCTGGTGCTTGTGATCCTTCGATATTCTCTGCACCTCTTACCTATTTGGAACTCTTTTCCTGGGCAAAATGTAAAAACAAAAACGCTTTATCTGTTCCACCACATCAGTACTGGTATCAGGACGATCGTCCTGGTTCTCTGGCACTTAAATGAAATGGGTCGGACTTAACCACACTCATTCGCTTTCTCTGTGGTCATCTTAACACAAACCAGCGTTTCTGAAACTGTGGGGTGCGCCTACTTAAGGGGGCGTGATAACTCTACGAGGGGTGTGTAAACATATTTAAAAATCGAAAACAAAAGATTTTTTTTAAAAATATTTATTTACTGAAAGTAAACAAACAAAATACATTCTTATATAATGAAAAATAAAATTAACATTTGTACTCATACAATACATTTATAAATGTATCAGCACTGCGCAATGTATTTTATGATTAATATAACAATACTAAGTTAAGAATAAGTTTAGAAATAACCAGTGGCCCCATGGGCTTGTCATATATAAAACTATATGAAAGAATTAACACTTGTCTTGATAAATTGTATGGTTTATAATTAATTCCTTCACTGCCGGTTCAAAGTTACACAATTCGCTCCACAATGCCACCATTTTCCACGTAGACGAGCGTATGGGATGGACTGGGGAAGGAGAAGAAAAGGAGTATATATATAAAAGGAATAAACAAGCAAATCCTCTGAAATAAGTCAATCCTTCGCAAACACTGTCAAGGTCCTTTTATTGCATTCCAAAACCTATGGAATGATTTTATGGATAGCAGTACACAGAAAAGATCGTACTTCGGTAAAATGTATAAAATGCATTCAGGGTAATTAATGCTTTGGAAGAGCGAGACGTTTATATACGCCGGAGGCACTTAAAAAAAAGTCGTTGGGTAGCTTTAGCGTCAAAGGTACTGAATTCAGTACATCGTTATTTGTATTAAGGGTGGGAGCGATGAAAATTAGGGTTAAATGCTGGTTCGTAGTTACTGAAAGTTTTAAAAACACTTACCCAAACTGATGAAGCCAAGAGCAACTCAGTTTGTGCCAAGTAAATTTGCTCTCGTGGAACATATTAGAGAGTGATTGGGGGTCTGTAGACAGGACAACCCAACGTTATTCTTAGACTTTATTAGGATATATGAATTCCTGGACCTGCTCTAGACCTACTGATCTCCAGGAATATGCACAAAATAATAACAAAAAACTTAATTTTCAGAGCTTGGTTAATCAAGACTTGAATTTTCGGTTCAACTGAAAAAACACCTGCCGTGAGTTGAGTGCTGTGATTCCTTGGCGATCGCGGTCATCATACATTTAGTTTCCTGAATTCCATAATAATTAAATACCATATACTAAATCCTGACTTTTGCTTTACTTTTACCACAAAGAAATGAAAAGGATCACAGACAACTATTGTATTTGTCATTGAGACAGGTCCGCACATAAGATTAAAAATAACGATAAATACTAAATAAAAAAGAGAAAAGAGGTCGAAGAAACTGCATTTAAATAAATCATCTTATTTTTTCCAATTTGTCTTTTTAAAAGTATGGCAAAACCATCTAAGGCAGCGTCTCTCAAACTGAGAGGCGCGCCCCCCTTGGAGGGTGGGGCGACTCTACGAGGGGGCACGAGAACATTGAGAAGACAAAAACAAAAGTTTATTCAAAAAATTATTAATTTACCGAAATTGGACAAACAAAATACATTTTAACGCAATAAAAAATAAAACACACATTTAGAATGATATATTATACTTATAAATGTATCAGTGTTACGCAATGTATTTTATAATTAATTTAATAATGCTAATCTAAGAACAAGTTTATCAATTACCAGTGACCCTATGGGTTTATCATATATATAATTAAAAACAAAAATTAACAATATTCTTGATAATTTGTATGGTTTATAATTTTTCCCTTGACTGCCAATTAAAAGTTAAGCGATTCGCTTCCCAATGCCAACTGTTTTCTAAGTAGGTGCGCATATGTGAAGTATTGGGGTGGGGGAGAGGGAGGAATAAAGAAGAGCAAATCCTCTGAAGTAAGTAAATTCTTCGCAAACACTGTCAAACTAGTTTAATTGCATTCCAAAGCCTTCGGAATAATTTTTTGGATAGCATTGCATAGAAAAGATCGTACTTCGGAAAGACGTATATATACGTATGAGGAAATAAACGCTTTGGCTTAACGAGACGTTTATATACGCCGAGGGTGCTTAAGAAGTTGAAGTCGTTTCGCAGTTTTAGGGTCAAAGTATAGTATTATTGAATTCAATACATAGTTATTGTATGAGGGAGGCGGTATGAAAATTGAGATTCAATATTGGGTCACGAATATTGCAACTTTGAGAAGCACTGATCTTAAGTATTTTATTTCAAGAAACTAAATATTGGTAAAAATCAATTTACGTTTGAATGTATAATTTTTTTTAATAAAAATATTGTACTGCCGGAATATATGATATTTTATATTGATATTTATTTTACAATTCCAATTATAAGTGTTCGAAACAAAAGAAAAATAAAGCTTCTTTCAAAATACAGAGAAATATAAAATAAAAGAATACAACACATATAAGAATGGATTGTTTGCATTTAAATTTAATTGGACAAAATATGAAAAATAAATACGAGGCTTTTATTTCGGTTTTAATATTAATCTTGCTCTGGACATTTGTTTGAGGAAATAATGGGGAATCGAAGTATCAATTTTGAAAAGACAAAATAATTTATTCCTTCTTCTATTATGAAAAGTCTTTTCGTAAGAATTGATTGTCTTAGACCGAAGTTATTTTTGTAATATTATTATTATTATTTTGATTCTTGATACATGACTATGTATCAATAATTATTGTATTGAACTATTATTTGGTGTTTAATTTTCTTCTTTCCAAAATAATTATTTTCAATTTGAAGCGTCTTTGATGCTTAAAAAGAAAAAATAAGAAAAAGAAAATAAACATTTCAATAAAAGGATTTAATTAAAGTTTCAATACCTTTTAAAAGAGGATGATCATATAAAAGATAAATTTTTCTCTTCCCACAAAATTTTTGCTGTACAAGTAGGTTTGTTGCAACATATATTTAAATAATATGAAATTTATATGTTTGCCCTCTCTGCACCGCTGGCCATTAAAACTGCAACACCATGAAGGAAAGCAAATGTAAATAAATTATAGTTTAAAAAACTAAAAAACACGCCTTCATGGTTAATAGAACTAAAAAGTAAAAAAAATAAATAAATAATAATTCTTAGTATAAGAATAAAATGGTTTAAAAGAAAATTAATGCCATTGAAGTAAAAGCTTGGGGTGCTCTATATCAATTCATATTATGTTTTACTAGTTCTATTGCGAAATGCTGAATGTGTGTGTGAGTGTAAAAATATAGTACAAAGCACCCCACGCTTTTACCACAATGACATTAATTTTCTCGTAAATCATTTTATTCTTATATTAAGAATTATTTTATTTTTTGTACTTTTTAGTTCGATTAACCATGAAGGCGTGTTTTTTAGTTTTTTAAAACTATAATTTATTTTTCGTTTTTTAGTACACAGTAAAAGCAATCATTTAGTTCTACAATAAAAGCATGTATTTTTAGTTTTTTTTAACAATCCTTTATTCATATCCCCTCTTTGGCACACGACCGAAAAAGTTTGCCCATCCCTGAGTTAGAACAAATTATTTTTTTTTACATGCAGAAGTCTTTTTTTTTTCTTTATTTCCATTTTCAGAAAGATTGGACAATTGCTTATATTATGATAAGAGAAATTGCTGACACATAAAAACTTCGCTTTTAGGGTTACTCTTGACCTTTTAGTCTCCAAATCTGGAAATGGGATCCGGAACTAGTCACTAAATCTGGAAATGGTGTATAGAATTAGTCGCCATATCTGGCAATGGTACAAGGAATTAGTCGCCAAATCTAGAAATGGTATAATGAACTAGTCGCCAATTGTGGATTATCCTGTCTCCTGATTATCCTGTTCAGGACAATGGAACAAAATTATGAATGTTAATTGTCACGGGCGTGTATATACGTCTTTCCGCGAAGTATGATCTTTCCTCTGTACTGCTATCCATAAAATTATTCTGAAGAATTTCGAATATAATAATATGACCTTGACAGTGTTTGCGAAGGATTTACTTATTTCAAAGGATTTGATTTATTTATTACTTCTCTCTCCCCCAATACATCACATGAACTTGCCTACGTGTTAAAAAACGGTGGCATTGGTGAGCGAATTACGTAAATTTTAATCGGCAGTTAGAGATAAATTATAGACAGTACAAATTATCAAGATAAACGTTAATTTTTGAATATAATTTTATACATGACAAGCCCATGGGGGTCACTGATAATTATTAAACTTGTTCTTAACTTACTATCGTTAAATTAGTTATGAATGTATCAGTACTGCACAATGTATTTTATAAGTGTATGTACAAGTGTAAATATGTATTTCATTTTATATTATGTGAAATGTATTTCGTTTGCCATCTTTCTGTAAATGAATCATTTGTTTTAAAATAATCTCTTGTGTTCGACTTTCAATATACTCGTCGCCCCCATCCTAGAGTTATCACGCTCACCCAGGGGGGCACACCCCACAATTTGAGAAACGCTGGAGTATTACATTAGTTTAAAGATCCCAGAAATAGTACCACCCAATGCTCAGCAACAGCTGTGAATGAAATAATATTTTAAATTTCAATCCCGTTTCTGCAAACGAATTCTGGCGCTTAAACCTTCTCTAGGCTTACCTAATGATCGCGATGTTAAATTTGCAGCGCATAATATTCGCTTTCTATTGCTAAGGTTCATTATAAACTATGAACGAGAATCGGGATTTGTCGAGATGGCAGGGAATTGGGTAACGGGAAATGGCGAGTAGATCTAAGTATCAGGCTTTTTCTGAAATTTCCTCTCATCTCCTGATAAAAGAAAAGAAGGATTTGATTTAGATGAGAAAGTTGGATCAAATATAGATTTATAATTTTATCTAGGCTGCTTCCTAGAAGAAAGTTTATTGGTTAGGAAGTAGGGTATCTTTCACCTGAAAACTTAGGTAGAACGTCATTGATCGAATAATAACTTTTGCATACGATTTTGTAAATAAATTAATATTTGAATTAATATATAGTAAGTCAGACATTTGCGATTGCTGTAAATTGAAAGAAAATTACGAATAAAAATAAATGGGTATGTCAGCGTTTTTCAAACTGTGGGACGCGACCCCCTAGGGGGCGTGATAACTCTACGAGGGCAGCGCTACATATTGAAAAGTCGAAAAGAAAAGTTTGCTTAAAAATTTTTTACTTTACCTAGAGTAAGCAAACAAAATACATTCTGACATAATAAAATATAAAATACACATTTGTAATGATATAATACACTCATAAAAGTGTCGATAACGCACAATGTATTTTATGATTAATTTACCATTACTAAGCTAAGAACAAGTTTAATAACTGCCAGAGAACCCATGGGCTTGCCATATAAAAAATTGTATACAAAAATTAAGACTTATCTTGACAATTTGTACGGTCTGTAATTAATCCCTTCACTCATGATTAAAAGTTACGTGATTCACTCTCCAATACCACCGTTTTCCACGTAGAACGCGAGTACGTGACGTACTTATGGGGGGGGGGATGAAAAGGAATACACATAAATAAATCGAACACTGTCAAGGACCATTTATTACATTCCAAAGCCTTCGGAATAATTTTATGGGTAGCAGTGTACAGAAAAGATCGTACTT
>BMAV01027476.1:51682-89822 GCA_019973955.1 Trichonephila inaurata madagascariensis | reverse complement strand
TTCGATATAAGAAACATTATTGTTGCTTACATATATATATACATATTATTCATTGCAGTAAATAATGTCATATTTATCATTTAATTTAAGTATTTTTTTGGGAAAACTAATTATGATTTAAGTAACGGAAAACTACTGAAGAATATTTAGTTTTCTCAAAACATTTTTTAATGGCAAATCATTTCTGAAATTCGATTCGATTTACTATAGTCACTGATTTATTTTAAAATATATTATAATATGGATATATGTTACCATTAAATGATTTTTAAAGGAAAAAAGATATTTATTGGCATTACAAATGGTATTATAAAGAGAAAATAGATATACATATGCCCTACCATTCATTTCAAAATAGAAAAATGTCAATGAACGCATTCGAGAGAAATGATGCCACTTTTAAAACTTTTTAACATATTTGTTTATATAAATATGCCATGAAATTACGAAGAGAAATTTTTATTTTTGTTGTTAATTACAATAAAGGCATTATTTATTTTTATAATTTGTCATTTTTCATGAATATATTTTTAAATAGTATAAGAAAGCTTCCCAATTTACTTTTTGTTAAACTTCGAAAACTGATTTCAAGAGAGTTTTGAATTATCGCTTTCAATATATAGATTAATTTCTAATTTTTAAGAATATTTTCTGAAGAGGAATGTATTTCAAAGTGTAAAGAAATGAGTTTTGCTTTCTGCAATTCAATAAAATTATTTGTTTTGCTGTGTTTAAAAACTACTTCAATGACCTTATCACACACTCATGTCTCGAAAAACTCGTGTCACTTTCGAACAACAGTTTCGGGACATTTTTCGAGCAGCTGTGAAGGGGAAAGTCGCTTTGACGACAGCCGCCTCCTTCTCTTCACATTGAAAAATTACTTGCTGATTTTTTTGGTTCGAAAACGAACATCCAATATTATTTCTTTTAGTCCGCCCGCGCTTATTTTGACGGTCTTAAGCAGAAATGGAGCATCATTCTGTTTAAATTATTATACCCCATTTCTGATGCATTTGACGAAGCCGAGATTGGTCACTTTACCGTCATCTTGTTTATGAGTGTCTTGACAGGAGTATAGAAATGTAGGTGGATACCTTAAAATGGATCAATATTTTGCAGTTACGTTATGTAAAAACAATATTAAAAATGTATTTGTTATTAAATTTTTTAAATATAATTTAAATGCAATTCATAATTAATTACATTAATTTGTGCTCCAGGTCTCTCAAATCTATAGAGAATGTGAATCTATTTTGCATACACATTAATAATTTTATTTTCAAATTTTTATTTTTACTGACGGAACCCTTGGACATGCTTCGTGGAATGCCCGAGGTTCCTAATAATGCAGTTTAAATACCACTGCTTTAGAAGATCAGGGTTTTATATAAATGGAATGATCAGCTCGATCTCCAAACTTTAATCAGATAGATTTTCTTTGTGATTTCCTTACGTTCCCCGCCGAGATGCAACAATGAATGCTTTGGTTATGCGTGGTATGAGGTCTAATCAGTTTAAATGCAAAACGCTGTGACGGGCTCACGCGTCTTTTCTTTAACATAACCTCTGGGGTTCTTTGGTGACCAAGATTAATGGCAACTCTTTTCCAACCAAAACCCAAGAAGCGAAATGTAAACAAGAAATCCAAGTAAGATAGCTTTTAAAAGAACAGAAGTTTCAGTAAGCAAAATGGCAATTTGGGGGAATGTTATGTGTGGAAGAGACTAGAGAGAACTGACAGCCTATCGTGAAGTTACTTGGAAAAATCAGCCATTAATACAAGGTGCATACCATTGCACGCGCACCCAGACGTCTCCATATAGAGATCGAATCTTAGTTTGGATTAAGGTAGGACTGATTATTTGATATTAGGAATGGTAATATTATTAGAAGTAAGAGTAGGCGGAAAATAATTATAACTTAGAGAAAGTAGTCTAAATTACGTGATTCGGTTTAACTATCACTGTGTGTTCGTTCATTCTAGATTCTCACGTATTTAAATTTATCTAAATTGTTAGACATTTAAGTTCTATTCTTAATAAAGTCATATTAAGAATTTAAAATGTCTATTCCTTTTGCTAACCCTACACCTCTAGCTCACGCTGACAATCAAAAATACGGTCACCAAAAGGGAAGGGCGGTATCACAACGCACCAATTAATATATGTACATCAGCCTTCTTGGAATGCGACCGATAAGAAATTTTTACTATGATATCTATTATCAAAACAGAGTTATCTTAAAATCAATATTCTGGAAATTTGATTTGTTTATTTGTAGATATAATCTACTATTTCAACACTGCAGCACTTTCAGAGGAAAAATACTATTACATATCTGTTTTTCTCTCTTATCCCAAACTACCACCCTTTTTATACTATTTTCCACTTGTGACTAATAACAAACTATAAAAAAAATAAACCTCGATAAACTGTTTAAATATACAAAATTATAGAGAAGCATATATGTAACTTATTTTTATATGTTTAACAGTATTTTTTACTTTTCGAGTGGCTGACAATTTAATTGACAGTATAAAAAGTCGAAGGCACCAATGCATTGTTAGCACGACAGAAGACACACACGCAAGGATATATAGTTGGACCCCGATTTAACGAACCCCTATTTAACGAATTTCGTGATTCAGCGAATTTTTTCTTTTACTCGATTAAAATGTAAGCAAAAACCTTTACATAACAAATAATAAAACCCAAATTAATGAAATATTTCAAATGCTTAAAAAAAGAAATTTATTAGTTTGTTTTAAAAAAATTGGATTTTTATTCAAATTTCATTTTTTTTTAAAAGTAAAAAAAAAAAAAAAAAAAAAAGAATTTTTTTGAAAGCAGAAAATTTTGATGGGAAATGGTGCAACCCATTATTATATTTTTCAAGTGTAGATGAGTCATGAGTGTAACCTATCGTATGAGCTTTAAATAGGACAAGAAATTCCTTTATCTCATCCCACTTCACTATGCAGAGAATATAGTTTAAGAGATTTTAGAAGAAATAAGGTTTATATTAAAAGTAAGATTTTGTAAAAAAAATTGTTTTTGAAAATTTGTAAAATTTGGCAGATTGTCGGGAATGAATGCATAGCGATTCTATTGCAGGATCTGATAATGAAACTCTTATAAAGACTGTCACATCTGCATCTCACACTGTCACTATTGCATTATATTGCTTATAAGCTGGGAAAACACACCTCATGCAGCAGCATGTAAATGACACAGTATTTTCTTCTCTGCACAAAGTCGAAAAAGAACTCTTTCGTATCAAAAATCAAAACAATTGTCAAACATCTATTTGTCAGTATTTTAAAATTTCCTATTAACTGATCCACTAATAGTATTTATGCTAAATAAAAATTGTGTAATTTCTAACTAAAAATATTTTTTGTTTAGTTGCTTATTATAGAATGTTTAAAGGTAAGTGCAAAAGTTTGTATTTTTTGAACCCTGATATTATGAATAACTCCAAATTAGCGAATAAATTCGTTAAATCGGGATCCAACTGTATATATATGTATGTATGTATTGTTGTAGCGTCACTCGAATCCGACACTCATACTCAAAGATTTCACGTTTAGGTCAAGATTGAATAACTCAGTCACACACACTACTCAAAATCATTGACTTCCACATTCTTCTTTGCAAATATAACAGAACTTTATTAGACATTTTAAAATATATTATTGCTATACGCTAATTAAAGTACTTAATAGAATAGTAAACTCACAACAGGCCGCATACCTTCGTTCACTGTGCCTCACTCTCGAGTGTGAAGTCGGGAACACCACTACACCCTTACATTCCAACGCTTCCACAGCGCCCTCTACAGTTAGGCTCTAATAGTATATATATATATATAACATGTTTAGCCAACATGTATTAAACATGTTTTTAGCCAACCAACCTTCACCTGTAATTTGCCTATCCTACTGAACCATTGGGAATTGATTGATTGATTGAATATTAACGTCGCACTGTTCAGCTACACGAGGGCTTTTGGCGACGGACCACGTAATTTTGAACCATGGTCGTGACGTGGACGACACCTGAGCTGGCACCCCCCTCTCCTAACTACCACACCACACCAACGGGAGGAGAACCATTGGGAAAGGAAGAAATATTATATATATATATATATAAGGATTCATTTAGTTTCGATTTTTTTATTGATCCCTGTGTGTTGTGATTGAATTATATATATTTAAATATATATATATATATGGAGTATTGTTGTAGCGTTGGCCGGTGTAGGTCGTTGTCATATCTGATTTATTGAAGACATCTTGAGAATTGCATTTTATCTTTTATTTTGAAGCACACATGGCGTAACTGGTCAATCACTTTACATTTTAAATCTATTTGTTAAAACACGTAAGCAGGTACATATAACAGAAGCGACTTCTTGACGGACACAACACAAACACAAAAGAGCTGCAGTTATTTTCAATCTTACATGATGAAGGCAAGGAGACAAAAAGAGAGCGATTACCTAAGATTTTTTCTTTTATACCAGCAGTGCAAGCGCGTGACTATTACGTAATAGTAGTTCTGATTGGATAGAATAGGCGGGACAGGGATTTCGGCTTAGCTGATTACGATTAAGATTGCAATGTTATTTTAAACCAAAGAATTAGTTATTTTAAATATTAGTACAAAGAGTTAATAAAAAAAGGATACTGCAGGGAATTATTACATATATATATATATATATATATATGCGTTTGTGTGTAATTATTACAAAATAAAATACACTAATATATGCTAACTTAATAATATAATTAAACTACTTTCTAGAAAGGAATTTAAAATTTTTGTAACAAATACTGCAAGATAATAAAACTTACAACGTAAATACAGATCATCTAGTTTATATTTTCCCCACCAATACAAAAAGAAGTACGAGTAGTACCGCATAAAAATAAAAATTAATTAATTAAGAGAACGTAAGTCTATATATATACTTAAAAACCTTAAATATTGATAGAAAATTTCTTGAAATTAAAAAGAAGGACCTCCAAACATACACAGTGACTCTAATATAAAATAAGGTATATTTAAGTTCATTAAACATATAGAGTTATTTTGTGAGATAAAAAGGTAATTGTATAGTTAATTTATTGAAAAAGAATTAGTGAAAATATTATTACATTTTGTCATTTATCCTAAAATCATTAGAGACGTAATTGCATTGAAAATTAATAGGGTATCTATGTTCAATACAATAACTAATAAAGTTATTAAAATTTAAAATATTATAAATTTACTTCTAACTAATACATTATTATGATTAATATAGTTAAATACAAAAGTTCTACACAAAGAAATTTATATATTAAATCCCAGTATGACATTTTAAGAACATTAAAATTAAATGCCTCTCTTTTCTCATCAATATTACTATGTAATATGTATAGATAAAGAAGAAAATAGACTCACTCATTACGATATCTTCTGAACTATTAGACCTACAAACTTGAAATTCGGTAGGCATATTCCTTTCAGAAAGTAGAGATCCACTAGAAACTGATTTTATGAAAATTGGTCTCCGAGAGGGGATTGCGAGGACAAGGGGCGTTAGACATAAATATCCCCGTTTTTGAACTATTAGAGCTACAGGCATGAAATTTGGTATTCACGTTCCTTTCATGGAGTAGAGATTCGCTACAAAAGAAATTTTGCAAAACTCACCCCCTAAGGGGCGTTGTAAGGGCTTAAGGCGTGTTGCAGATAAATATGTATTCACTTTTACGAACCATTAGACCTACAGGGTTGAAATTTGGTAAACATGTTCCTTTCATGGAGTAAAGATAAAAAAACAGATTTTGTGAAAATCGATCCCCCAAGGGGTGTTGCGAAAGATTAAGGGGTATTATAGATAAATATATAATTCCGTTTTTGGATTATTAGACCCACATACTTGAAATTTGGTAAACATATTTCTTTCGTTAAACAGAAATCCGGCGAGAGCGGATTTTAAGGAAATCGACTCCTATGAAGGGAATTGGGGAGTTACTAGAGCATATTAATATAAAAATATTTCCGTTTTCGAACTAGTAGAACTATAATAAAAAAATTTGGTATGCATGTTTTTTCTGTTGTTGTTGAATTGAAATTCGATGTGAATCTTTCGAAAATCGTCTTTCAAAGAGGGTTACGGGGCTTATTGATAGAAAAAATTTCCATTTTTTAACTATTAGATTTAGATTTGAAATTTGTGGGGCAAGCTTGTTGACTTTATTGAGTTGAAATGAAAATGGGTTTTGCGGAAATCCACTTTGGGACATTGTGTTGCTTAAAATGTAATTCTACTTCAGTTTTAAAAATTATTAGAAATTATCATTTAGAAATTCTTAATCTTTTAAATATGTAGATGAGAGCCATGATAATGTTTTTCAATACAATGGAACTCTTAATGCTAGGACTTGTATCTCAATAATTTATATAGGCATATAAACAGTATATATCCATACAAAATCGTGAAGTACCTAGCGAAGCGGACGAGTAACGGCAAGTATATATATATATATACAGATGGATAGATAGCTTAATAAAACCCATTTATTTTTCAGAATCTTACGATTTTTTTTTTTTTGTTAAATAGTGGACTTTTGCAAACAAAGTGTTATTTATTTGTAAGTCATGAGTGGTTTTTTTTAAAGTTATATAGAAATTCTTTGTTTAAAGCACAATAGTTTCACATATATTTTTACATACATTTTCTTGAATTTGATTTAAAAAATTGGTTGCATTTTATTTTTGAGACAAATATATAACAAAATGGAAATTTAAAAATACAGTCAACAAGGATTTCGCAAGGGGAAAAGTAATGAAATTTCGAGAAAATGTTATTTATATGAGGAATAATTAATCAATTGAAACTTAAGACAAAGATCATGAAAGAAGAAACAGCATGAATTAAAAGGATGTAATTAGCGTGATTTCTCTTTTGTCTTATTATTTATTTATTATTAGAATATATGTATTCATTTCATTTCACTTATCTGAAAATGCCTAATATCAATATTTTTATTCAGAGTTTATATACTGGATGAAATGGATTGTATCGTATGCTGCGATACGCCTCAACAAAAGATTTGGTTGCCGAAGATTTGAGCTTTACGATGTCACAGCTAAAAATGATCCATATAAATCAGGTTTATTGATACCAGAAGAAGAAAAAAGATTGGAATCGCCTTTTCCAGATTTGCATTTACTAGAAGTAAGTACTTCTGTTTCCTTTTATAGGACACTTAAAGTAAAATTTTTTATTCTTGTCTTAAATTTAGGAAAAAAAAGTTATCGACTTAATATTTCTTCAATAAAACTGTTTTCTTTTACTCTGTATTATTTGGCTTTTTCCATAATTTAATACAGATATATACGTTTGTGCGTGTCTGTGGGAGAAAGAAAGATTACACTCGGGTTAAGACATTTTGCGTGATGGAATTAATTAATTTATTGCAGCCGTAAAATTGATGAGAAGGCTTGCTATTTTTAGAACCACATATATATATGTACGTAGAAAGCACAACACCAACATAAAATTAGCAGGGCAACAGAAAATGAAACATTAATATGTTTGGTTTACATGTCGTTTACAAAAACAGCCTTTGTTTGCTCCCGAAATCTCGGCTATTTACAGAAATGGTCCCTAACCCCTGGGCCGACGATATGTATATTAGCCGTTATCCACCTGCTTCGCTATGTATTTCATGATATTGTACTAACATATACTGTTTACACATTCGAATGTATAGAAAAACAATATCAAGCTTCTTATCTCTTGATATAAGAAGAACATGACTTGAATTTCAAAAATTGAAGAAGAATTATCTTTTACATTCCCGTAAACCCCTTCCTAAAAGTGTATTTTCACCATTTTTAGTGGATCTCAACAAAGTAAACATGCTTGCCAAATTTAAAGTCTAAATCTAGTAGTGTAAAAACGAAATTTTTTTTTATCAATAAGCCCCGTAACCCTCTTTGAGAATCGATTTTCGTAAGACCCGTTCTTAGTGGATTTATATTCAACAATAACAACAAAAAACATTCATATCAAATTTCATTGCTGTGTATGTCAAGTAGTTCGAAAACGGGAATTTTTTTTATCCATACGCTCCGGCAAGTCTTCGCTCCCACCGAAGAAGTAGATTTCTGTAAAATCAGTTCTAAGCGGATATCTATTCTTCAAAAGCAACATACTTACCAAATTTGAAGTAAGTCAATCTAATACATCAAAAACAGGAATTTTTTTTATGTATGACACTCTTTCTTAAGCCTTCGTAACTCCTCTTGAAGGTCTTAAAAGAAAATCTTAAAGAAATCTACTCCATGAAAGGAACATGCCTGTTACATTTCAGTATACTGTAATTGTTCAAAATCGGAAAATATAAAATCGAAAAATATTATCTATAATGCGTCTTAAGCCCCCGATACACCCCTTAACCCCTTTTGTAGCGGACCTCTTCCTTATGGAAGAAACGTGTCCAACAAATTTCAAGTTTGTTCGTCTAATAGTTCAAAAACGGGAACATTTCTCTATAACGTACATTATTTATTAATTTTGCGATTTTTAAGCTAATTTTATTGATTTTCATAAATCTTTACATATTAGTGTGTTCTTTAAGTAAATTAAGTTTATTTATCTGCTTTTCTGATTCAGAACTGTATTTTGGTATGTTGGAAATATAATTCTCTTGAGACTTCCGCAATTCAAACATAAGATATTTTAGCATAAAAAAATATGGCTTTATTAGTATTAATTACTCAATATTTTAATGGCTTTATTATTTGCTCTTGGCAAAATTAAATCCAATTACATGTTTGCTTCGCCAGAGTTCAGGTGCCTCCCTCTGTGGAGGAAACTGGGCGTCAAAATTACCTGCGGTGATTGTTATCCACCTATATGGTGCTGCACTAAAAAGAAAAACCAGCTCCCGGAGAATGTACTACGTCTGTAATGGTAAAACATCAATCCGCAGCCCATTGGAAACAAAAAATATTAATTACTAATTATGTAGTTATTTGTTTTAACTATTTATGCGTTACTTTTTTGTATCATTTCCTCTTACAAAAATTATTTTTTGGGCTGAATTATGGGCTACATGAAGAGCATTAGAAGTTAAAGATTAAATTAAATATGGTAGGCTTGAGCTTAAGTTCAATGAAGTTTCACTTTAGTGTAACAATTATGCATTAATTTTATGTTAGGTTATACAAAGACAGCAAATATCATTAACAAAAAATTAAGGACAATTGAATATGGACGATTTTTCATAGAGAACATATTCTTTCCTCAGTTGGCCTGTATTTAAGATTAGTGGTTATTAGAGGGTGCTTCTGTTATTTCGTGTTGTCTGTTACAGTTATTATGACACAAGAGTGTGTGTGGATACATATATAAAATATCTTAAAGTATTATTTTTCTGTTGGTTTTTTTTTTATTAGATTATTTGAAAATTGGCTAAATCAATATTTAATTTATCATTTATTTGAATAATCATTTTTAGAAAAATACATTTTACCCATTTTACAATCCCTTTCTGACTGTTTATATTTATATTTTATTAAAATAGCTTACTATTTTTTCCCTATATTAATTGCACTTAGCATATTATTAAATGAAAAAAAAATTTCAGTTGTTGCCCAAAAGAGACAAAAAAATAACACCCTTTAAATTTAAAATGAGCTGAAATAAATTTTTACTTTAATGTCTTCTTGGAGTTTTCAGTTATAGTTCATAAGCAGCTAAAAAAATAATTCACAGAATCCTTTTTTACTTTAACATTTATCAATAATATTTTAATTTCCTTTTCGTTTTATTTTAGGCCGTCGATGAGGTTTATTTCTTTGGTGTTAACTCAAAATCAGAATGCGTCCTTGTGCGTGTTGCAAGAATTTACAATAAAATGGCGGATGCATGGATCTATTTGAAACTGGCCAATGGGAAAACTTACAATCTTACAGAAACCATAGGATACCAGGAATCCTCTGATGGAAATACCTTTTCGTGTGGAAAACTGCAAATGCATTACATATTACCCATGAGGAGATGGAGAATATTTTACTGTGGAATGTTAAAGTTAGCTACACAAACACATCTTAAAACTTCTTTTAATACAAATATTTTAAATAAATTGAATTTCTTTTTTACTTGATTATTTTTCTCTCATTATTTGTAGGGAAACATCTGAAAATAAGGAAAACGAAGAATCTGTTTTTGTCAAATTTGTATTCCTGTAAGTATCCGTTTGGTACATTATTCTGCATCACATATTAAATAAAGAGTGAAACGAAATCAGTAACCTTTATTCTTCAGAGAAAGGCCCGTTGGTGTCGTGTGGCAATTAGGAGAGGGAGGTGCCAGCTCAGGTGTCGTCCTTGTCACTTGACCATGGTTCGAAATTACGAGGTCCGTCGCCAAAAGCCCTCGTGTAGCTGAACGGTGCGACGTTAATATTCACTCACTCACTCTACAGAGAAAGGATACTTGATGCAAATGTTACCGCAAAATTTATAGGTGAAGCAAGATTGATAAGACTAACGATATGTGTGGTTTTACCAAATTTAAAATATGCACAAGATTTTTCGAGTTTAACAAATTCAAAAAGGAATCTACTGTATTTTTTTAACTACTTTTCAAGAGTATTACACATCCGATTTGATGTTCTGTGTGTTTAATGTTTTCGAAATTATTATTATGAAGGGAAATATCTTCTGGGAAAGTATTTGATAACTCTGAAAGAAAACTCTGATACTCTCCTAGGAAAGTATCTGAAATGTACTCGAAGACTTTTATAGGTAAATTAATAAAGGAGCAGTGGCGTAATTTAGAGAATGCTAAGGCTTCCCTACAAACTCAGGTTTTGCCTTTAATATTTTATAAATTGGTTAAATACGTACCAGGTGTCAGTGAGGCTTCAGGTCCCCTAGAATGCTGCCCCCACGGTGCAGTTGTTGCGGGGATGTACGTTACGCCACTGTAAGAGAAAGTTTCCTTATTTATTTAAGGAACCCCTGTATTCCCCGTAATGAAATTTTGATGCTACTATAAGGTCAATTATAATCTATTCAAATAATAGATTCATTACGGAAGGGTTCAGGTACCATCGTCCCAATAATTGTCGTATACGAGAGTGAAAGCACGTTAAATCTATTGAGGCACAAAATTCTCATGTAGACAAAATGTGGAAGCAAGGAAAATGATATTCCAGGTCAGAATTTGCTTTCATCATTTGATACAAGTTTAAAATTACGGGGTTAGTCATTCAAAGCCTTTACGTTGCTTCAAATGTAACAAAAAAAAACATTCAATCAATTAATTATATGCATAAATTAGAAACAGTAGATACGCTGAGGCATATTTATTGGTAAGTGAAAGGAACTAGTAACAGACGGATTCGTTCTATTCGTGTCTGGTTCCTCCAAAGATCGTCGTGTCGCTGGGCTGATCTGCTGTGGCCAAAATGAGTGAGTCAGAGTCATATTAACTTCACACTATAAAGTAACACAAGAACTATTAGCGACAGACTTCATATAATTCTGAGCTTCAGTCTGGTGACGATGATGATACCTGAGCTGGAACCCCTCTTTTCGAACAACCACACCACACTAACGAGAGGACTTTGAGCAGATCGATTTAACAAGCATCAGCCCATTCTACACCTTGGGTCTTCAGTGGCACCAGAGCTCGAATCCACGATACGCCAGCCACGAGTTCGTGACCATTATCACTAGACTATCGCTGCGGTTGGGGCTTCTTGAATGGTGACCTTGACTTAAGTCCTCATGATGGATTGGTGTAAATAAATCGAGTGAAGTTCCAGCTCATATGTCGACTCCGTTGATTAATCATGGTTCAAAAATACGAGGCATGTTTTCTATGTTTCGAAAACGTGAGCTAGGCAGGGAGAAATGTACAATACAAGTACAAGCAAACAGTAGGAATATGATATCATTTACTTATTTTATTTCAAACGTAATTTCTTTGTAAACAAGTAATATAAAAACAAATTAAAGTCAATTTCTATTTAGGTCAACAAAGAAAATTTTTATTTTATAGTTACTTTTTATTAAACAATTACAAATAATATATAAATATGTATATACATATGACAGAATTACAATATTAAGTGGCAAACTAAAAGACGATTTTCTTTTCAATATATGGGATTGAACTATTATATAGTTTTGTTTGTTAGTATTCTTTATTCATAAATACTATTCTCAGAAATTAAGCCATCCCAGGTAGGATTCAAACCCACGACCTTTGGATTAGAAATCCAAAGCGCTATCCATTGCATTACAGACATACAAAGAGCGATTTACCTTTTTATATATGGGGGTATTGGACTATTATACTTTGTTGCTAATAATTAATTAATTAATACTTGAAAAACTATATTAACATTAAATGTCATCCCTTACAAATTTAAAAAAATGTATTTGAACTTGAGTGGATGAATAAAAAGTATTTTATTAACGATTGAAAATTTGAACAAGATATATATATATATATATATATATATATATATATATATATATATCTTGTATTGATAAATAATCGGATTTATGAAATCGCGATGATAACAACTACTGAAATATATTATTTTATACTTAAAAAATGGATTATATAAATTAAAAATAATGACATGAAATGGATAAAAGATGTAACATATGCAATTTAATGTTTTAAATTTGTTATTGAGACCTCTGATTCTTTAAATTTGTATTTGTCAGTACAACACTTAAAAATCTTGGTAATTGTCTCTTTGTAAATTTCATATTTCTTGCAGATGGAAAGCTTCTTCTAAGGCATACGACTGTACTTTGGACACTAACCCGACAGGATTCGCGAGTGCTTTAGCGAAAGCAGACTGGAAGGGTTCTTTTAAGCCACCTGTTGACAAGTAAATTTCTTAATATTTTCATTAGTTTGAAAAAAAAATAATTTTATTCCACTAATTAACTAATAAGAAGGAATTCAACGTTTGAAAATATATTTCATTTGCTTTTGCATAAATGAAAGCTTTCTATTGTATTATTTAATTTTTTTTTTACATAAGCAATGAACTGATGCCCCTTGGAACTCTTTACTGTACTTTTATGTATATGTTTTTTTTTTTTTAAAAAAAAATATATCTTTTACACTCACAAACGTCAAACTTTTAAATCAATTGCTGAGATAAATGGGTTTTTTTATATTTAGACTAATTGTGAGACTTTATACTGAGTGATATGTACAGAAAACATCAATAATACATTACAAGCGATATGTTAGTGGAATATTTTTAACTGATCGATGATAACATTAAATAAAAATCATAATAATACTTGAAACCGTACTAAAATGGGTACACAAAACAATATCCTACAAAATAATTCAATGAAGATAATTTTATTTGGTGAGTTACTTCATTAATCATATTCCCTTCATCGTGACTTTTATGTAGTGTATATTGCACCATGAGACAGTATATTTAAAACTATTTTACATTTTTGTTTCTATTAAAATATTTTCTCCAAATCTCCATAACTCTTTTAAAATGGCTTTTTTTTATTTAATTTTATTTTTATAATTTCTTTAAAATAAATTTATAATTGGAAATTATTCTATTAAGACAATTTCTTTTCATAATGCTAAAAGTAATGTACAAATTCAGAACACTTTTGAAGTAAAACAAAAGGATACTCAAAAAAATAGGTTTAAAAATCATTCAAATTCCTATTATACTTTCTTAAAATTTCAAAATATTCTATAAAAAGGCAAATTTTTAGTTAGATAACGAAAATTGAAAAGCATAAATTTTACAGTACAAAAATCAGATTATATGTCGTGTAAAAGCGAAGTTCAAATATATGTCAGTAATTTAGAAAAAAATGTTTACTTTATGCTAGTAAAATTATAATATTAAATAATATATTAGAGTACATTATTTTCTACTAGAAAAGAACTCCAAATGTGGCCACATTCTCTAATATTAGTGTCATATTCAAAAAGGGTTATTTATTTTAACATTAAGAATACATTCCAAAGTGTCCAAATTCTGAAATGGTTATACATTGAATAAGGGGCTCTTAAACTTTTCAAAGTGGTGACCCCATTTTTGTACAAAACTCTTGTGTGTCCCAAAAGCACTGCACAAGGTTTGCACACTCTTTGGTACTTCTATACATGTTTTATTTAAAATATATTATTATTATTATTATTATTTTGCAGTATTAAACATCCACAATAAGTTTGTATTTAGAACATAACTATATAGAATTTTAATTAACAAAATAAAAAAAACCCCATTATATAATGTAATTGAACAGGAAACTATACAAAAACCATAATCTGTTTTTTAAGTTATGTCATATTATCTTCAGTCATATCATCCCCTTTGGCTAACAACGACATATGCAAGATTTGAGATTCAATGAGAAGAGTGTACTCGATTACTTTTAATTATGTTTTTAAATCTTGGAATAATAGTCCACACTACCGGACGAAATACATCCTCAATATTGTTTAGATTTGATCTCTCTCTCTCTCTCTCAATACTTTTATTTTATGGCCGCTAAAGACGAAAATGTCGTCTAACACAAATAAGTTTAAAAAGAGGTAAAACATACTGTTTTATAGTTTCAGTAGTTGGTGTTCAGTCACACCCGATATGTTGGCTTTCTCCAATAAGAATTTAAATAAACACTTAAGGTATCCGACTACGTTCGGAACCGTGATTTTAAAAAAGCTCATAAATGGATAATTTTCGTTCTATTTGGTGTCACTTAGATTAGAATACATATATAAAATTGTTTTAAGGACATTTTGACAAAAAAAAATTATTTAAATACAATATCTCGGCAAAAAATTAACATAGAATAACCTTTTTTCAAAAATGCTTCTATTATAATAATATTTTGCCTGTATATAGCTCAGATTTCTGTACAGAGGCTCAACTATGAGTTTTGAAAAAAATTCAGATTATTTTCAGAGTTATAACCAATTGAACAATTATCGGCGTTTTTCTTAAAATTTCTCCCCTCTTTTGTCATATATAAAACATGGATAAACTCACTTCTAAATTATATATTTCAAAAATTCTAGTTGAGCCTCTGTACAGAGGTCCGAGCTATAGACAGGCAAAATATTATTATAATAGAAGTATTTTTCACAAAAGGAGAATATTTTGAAAATGGGTCATTCTGTGTTCATTTTTTGTCAAAATATTGTACTTAAATGATTTTTTATTGTAATACTATCCTTAAAACAATTTAAACAATTTTATATACATTTTATAATCTAAGTGACACTAAATATCATAAATATTATCCATTTATAAGCTTTTGCAAAATCATGGTTCCGAACGTAGTCGGATACCTTAAACTACTATTATTGTTGTTATTAGCGAACTACTTATTTTATGTAAAATTATAAATCAAAAATCCTAAAATGTTTGGCTACCCCTACTGCAAATCACGTGACCCCATTTGGTATCATGACCCCTAGTTTAAGAAACACTGCAGTAGACGAAAGGAGTCTTATCGAATCTAAATTAGCTACATATGTAAATATGAATTTATGTGTTTTTTCATTTCTTCACTTTATCAAGTAATACTACTGTGATTAAAATAGATCTGGAATTTTCTTAAGAAAATACATGTATAATAGATATCCTCTAAAAACTTATCAGGTGTTTTTGTGACTTATGTAAACATGTACCAACAATCATGAAATTTTTTTCTTTCATTTTATAGTCTGGAAGTAAATTGTTTATTTTATGGGGAAAATTTTTTTATTTTGTATATTTTCACCGAATCTCGAGGGTAATTGCATTAAAGAAAATGCATTAAATTTTGTTTCTGCAATTGAATTTTTGACACAAATTCATTTGAAATGTTGCGACTGTTTGTTAAAATCGTTTGTTGCTTTAAAATAATAATAATAATACTTGTTTGGCGCTCAAAAATAAAGGTAATCTTGACTCTTTTCTTTGATTGTCAAGTTGTTGGTGTCACAAATTTGTACCTGCTTACTAGACAGCTAATAAAATTATCGAATGTCTTGCACCGCTTGCGTAAATTTATGAGATGTCATAGTCTCGCAATGTAATTGCAATCACGTGCGTCAAGCCAATCACTTCCTAAACTCACGTGACGTCATATTCACATGATAAATGCAATAAGGTTTTCCAGTCAATCAGTTCATGCGTTTTGCTATTGCCAACTTTTGCTTTTTGCACACACGTATAACTTTTCTTCTGAAATGTACATATTTGTCATTAACAATAATGCACACAGTTAAATAAAATGCACTTGACTCAAAAGTGCACATATAATATAAACAGAGACGTCTTATGGCATGAACAAACTGGGCCCGGGCCCAGAGCCTCGGGCACATTGGAGGCCTCGTCTCATTTTAGACGCAATTTTTATAAGAGCATGGTTTGAATAATTTACACGGTCAAATGTTAGTTCCGGTTGTATTCTCCAAAAAATTGTGAATTTTGAACGATATGACAACTGGCTATATGCAATTATCGTCATCCCCGTACAGGACTAGGCCTACCATCTTTACACATCCGGTCAAAAGGCAGCAATCGGCTGAGCCTTTTCGTGCGATTGTATGCCATTCACATTTGTTTTGGGTTATTGTTTGTACGAGTATTTGACAACGTATGCTATGTACTGTCTACTTTAAAGGATCCTAGGTGAGGCCTACATTTGTGTAGGGGCCCAGTGCCTCAAGAAGTCTTAAGACGTCTCTGAATATAAGAATATTTTTTAATGTCGAAAAACATTTTGAAGATTCTTAATACTAGAATACCTTTAAATAATTGCCAAATTCGAAATTTTATCTAAATTTTACAAGTAGAACAACAAGTACAAGCCTAATGTCAGTTTTGAATTCATTGGAGAACAATTGATTACATTTATCATGTGGCAGTCATGAAATTAGCCCATTGGCTTAAAACGACTGAATTGTGGTAAAATATGAGTAACACATAAGTTTTGTATCACGATAATCCTTACAACACCATCATTATTCACGATTTTTGACAAAGAATTCAACACAAACACGGTTCTTCCAAAAACTTAGTGTATGATTGGTTGGTACGATTATAACGTAGGAGATTAATTTTGCTCGCAAATAATGAAATTTAGAATGTACAAAGAAGCTTTCAAGTTTATAGTTTGTAAAAAGTTAAATTTGATGTACAAAGATTTCTTGATAACTAAGAAAATGTATATACGAGGTAGAGTTCAAAAGTTCCCGGACTGAGCCTATAACGTGAAAAATATTTGCAGTGGAGTGACTACGATAAAGTTTTTGTGTTACTGCGTTTTTCCACTTTGTTAAAAGTGATTAGTTCTAAATCAAGTGGTCGGTGGCTTTCCATGGCGTCGTATTTTGTAAGTGGGTGTGTCTAGTAATCGGCGATTGAAAGAAATGACGTTAGTCGAGCAGACATTAAATAGCAAATTTTGTACAAAATGTATTTTGCAGAGGGCTGCGAAGACTTGCAAAATGTTGAAGCATATGCACATCAGTGATACATTTACTCAAACGCAAACTCTTAAGGGACATTGAAGTTTCAGGTAAGACAGGGAAAAAGTGGAAGAAGACGAATGCTCTGGACGTCCGCAGACTTCCCGCACCTCTGAAAACTTTGAAAAGGTTTCTGCGGCGGTACATGAGAACAGGCTTCAAACAATTGTTTTGCCCCATCCTCCTTACTCTTCTGATTTAACCCCCTGCGACTTCAGAATATTTCCAGAATATTCACGTCGATTTTAATCTGCAAATGAAATTAAAAGTACATCGCAGAATGAATTAAAGGACATGGATAAAAATGGATTCCAGAAATGTTTCGATGACCTTTACAAGCGATGGCAAAAGTGTGTCGTTGCGTAAGAGTCTCATTTCAAAGGGGATTGTGTTTCAGCAATTTAATTGGTAATATTTTTTGTGACTGGCTCATCGCGTTTTCCACTAAAAACTCCTCTTGGGTTCTTTGGGGCCGAAAAAGGCAAATTCTTTCCAACAAAATCCAGAAGCAAAGCGTGAGTGTGCAAATTAGAAACCTTTTAAATAGCAGAAGTTTAACGTAAGCGCATGACCTATTGGGAAGTGATTATGCTAGTCTGAGTTTAAGCGCTTAAATTGAAGGAAGAGAAGTAAGCCGTTATTCTAGTGTGAAGCTATCCGTGACAGAACTATCAAGTCAAGGTGGATACTATTCCACGCGAGATATAGAAAAGACATTTAGGATCCGAAAGGATTGTTATTAATCAAGAGATTAAGGTAGGATAATTCTGTTATCTATTAGGAACTGTGTATAAGTTGAGATTAGGAATAGGTGGGAATATAGTGATTAAAATCAAGCTTATTTGGTAATACGTATTGTGTGTTTTCTCACCTAAGTTCCGCTAAGTTAAAATATTAATATTATCATTGTTAGTGTTTAAATTAAGATCTTAACAAAGATATATTAAGATCAGGACAGCGTCTGGTTCTTCATTCCCTCCCACACCTCTAGGCCATGAAGATAACTTAGAAGTAAGGCATCACCCGCGGGCGAATACCTTACAAGTTGTAGACTCAGAGAGTCTGGAAACTTTTTAAACCTATCTCGTAATCTTAACGTACAATAATTATAATAATGTAGTAAAGGGTGGATTTTTTTATCTGCAACAAAGTGTTTTTTCTGGTTAAGTCTATATGATATAGATATATACCATTAGTCGTATAATAGTTCATTGTAATGAATGTTCAAGTTATGTTTCAAAAAATCAATTACTAATTCCTCTTTATTTATTTATTTTTTAAGATTCATTACTTCATCAAACTTCTACGCTCAAACTGGCATTATTGCAGGAACAGTTTCAATAAATGACGGAGAGGATTACGAAATGTATTTGTTTGGTGAAAAGGTTAGGAATTTAGGTGAGTTTTAATTTTAATTAGAAATTCAGTTTATAAAAATATCGGAAGAAAGATTTTTTTAATTCCCTTTAGAAAAAAATAAATTGTATTTTAGTTATTGATTTACGTTATTGAATAAATATGCATTTATTGGTAACTGATTTATATTTATTTAATAAATACTCGATAACCTTTTTGATCTTTACAGCAAAGATGACCGACGTAACTGAGTGCAAATGCATTACTATTCTAGGAAGTACACCAACGGTAATTATTGTCAAGATTTCTATTCTATTATTTTTTACGTTATTTTAAATAAAGAATTCATACTTGATAATTTAAGATATTTTTAATTTTTGTTTCCTGTAGATAGGACATAACTTTCACCTATCCACCATGTCAATGAAGAACACTTTTGAAGAGTAAGACTTTTTATTTATTTTTTTTAAATGTTTGGGGAAATTAAAGAATTTATTAAAAAACCAAGAACCTTATCCAGTGGTTCATCATTTGCAATTGATCGCAAATTATATTTTTAAACTCCTCTTCTATTTTTACACCCCACACTAACAATCAGACAGTGGACTGAATATATGCTAAAAGATAATCATAATTAAAACAACTTTTAATATGCCACAAACTCATTCATACAAATTTTTAAATCAAGTTTTCACACAAGTTCCAGAATATTACTGCTTCCACCTAAGCAATCAGATGGTACTTTTTATTTTCCATAGCTTAAGCAGTCATTTCCTGACTGCACAACTAGAATGCTGATACCATAGCCTGAAAAATAATGAATAATTTAAAACAACACTGGATATTTTTGGGAAATGGAACGTGATGCGTTCCTCCATCCCATATCTGAAGAATTGAATGTGGCCTGATGAGGTAGGGGCACTCTCTGTGGTACAGATACTCTCCTGATTGGTTGAGAGGATGTTACAAGGAAGCGTGTTCAAGGTGACTGCTTCAGAGGCATCCAAAGTTGGCAGGAAAAACTCCTGAAGTAATAATTTAAAACCTGTAAATAGCCTTTTTATTGCTTGTCCCATGAAGGGGCCACTGTAGCCCAATATCAAAGCCATGGAATCGCGGCTGGAGTGACATGAGTTCAAGCCTAGTGCCATTGATAACCCGTCACGCAGAGGAGCTGTTGTACGTTAAATCTGTCGAGGCTCAAACGTCCCATTGACGTGGAGTGGTGTTTTGGAGAAGGGGTCGCAGCTCAGGTGCCGTCCTTATCGCTTAGCCATGGTTCAAAATCATCAGATCCGTCACTAAAAAGCCTCGTATTGTTTTATATAATGTGACTTTGGTAAACTTTTATTCACTCTCTAGATCTAATTCCTTGAAGGAAAGGATTAAGTGATGTCAGGAACTGTTAGCTGCGAACAATACGTTATCGGTTCAACAAAACACAAGAATAATTCAGAATAATTCCACTCATTATTCCAGAATACGAGAATAATTCCACTCCTTTTATTTCCACACCAAACTGGTCATTAAATATCCTAAACTGACGTATTAAATGTGCTAAAAGATAAGCATTAATAAAAAAAATTAACATGCCGTAAACTCCTTCATACAAATTTCTAAATGAAGTTTTTATAAATTGCAGAATATTACAGCTCACCTAGGGAAAGTGATTTTACTTCTTATTTTTCATGCCTTAAGTTATCATTGCCTGCTGAAAAATAATGAATTGAATAGTTTAAAACCTGTAAATAGTCTTGATTAACTATTCAGGAGACTTGTTTGCCTCATGGGCACTTGTGATATCTACTATTTCACCACTCACAGAATAGACTTACAAACTAAGGAAAGAGTACAATAATGTCTTGAGAAAACTTCAAATAACATTGAGCTAGATACATGCAGGTTTATTATTATTTCTTTGATTTATAAGCCTACTAAAAATGATATTTTCATTTCTTGCATGCAAAATATTAGAAGCGCCTCAAATGTGGTTAGCAGTAGGTACTTTAAAGCTTAGAGTCCTGTTTGAAACCCAATCAATACAAAACATTCCATGATAGCAATTACAGTGAAATACGTTTAATGTTAAAACGCTTAAGACGAAATATCAGTTAACATGATATAATACAGATTCCAACATACTACTATGTATTTTCAAGTATTTTTTCCTCTTAACACTAAACGGAAATCGCTTAACACGAAAATACTTCCCTTCTGGGAATGAACAAAATACGGAAAACACCACATGGTTCTATTGTATTGCAGTAGATAATGATATTGCATGTACAACCCTAATTATGGCAGATAAAGGCATTTCGAAGTTTGTTCAAAGCTCAAGATATATCATTGATGCAGATTCCGACGACGAAAATGAAATAAATCATGCAGCACCAGTGTTCCCAAATGATCCGAAATGGGGAACATCATGAAAAGTAGGCACACACAGTTATTTAGACGCAGATTCCAATGATGAAATGAATAACAAAATGGACGGCATGAAACAATTTGTTGACGATTGATACTAAGGAAAACACTGCAGAGAAGAATATCGGATTATTTTCTAAAATCCTGATAAATGTTTTGTTTTTCAAAAAATTTGAAAATGATGTATTAAATTTCTGTAAAATCCAGTGAATGTTTTTCATTCATTGATTTTTATTAAATATATGTCTTTGAGCTTCGCCAACACCTCGAGGTATTGGCTCGGCAAGGTTGACTCAGCTTTTCATCCCTTCAGTGAGTCAATAAAATGAGTATCAAGCTTGCTTGAAGACTAAACACTGGGGGTATAGCTTCAGGCTGACCACCTGATCGGGATATCTGCTCATGCACCTCAGCGTCCAATGGTCACATATACTGAGATGGGCACAGTAGACCTTAACCCTCTGGACTGTTGCGCCATTGCATTTAGTTTATATGTATATATACATATTTACGTAAATAAAATAAACTGTTATAGACTTAATTTTGTTGATACATGTTTGTTTGTTTTTTGCAATATCCCTTAACACGAAAAAATATTTCTGTCCCTTCAATTTCGTGTTAAGCAATTTTGCCGATAGATAGCCAAGCAAAATAAAACTTTTTAATTTATAAAAAACATATGCTTCCATCTCACTATGAATTTTACGGAAAATAATAACCGGAGTATTTACACTAGAATAATTTATCATTAATATTTTTTAATTAAATATTGCATCATCTTTAACAAGATCGTATCACGTCTTGTCTAAAGTGTAGTTTTCTTTTCTTCTGATACACCAGTTTGCAGATTGGATTCGTCGTTGATCCAGACGGAGAAATGGAGTATCTGAAAAAGATGAATGTCGATTTGAAACCATCAAGCACAGAAAATCCCCGAAGACCATTCAAAGCAAACTTCAGTACAGGTATTAATGTTATATGAATTCACACATAAATCTGTATAATTCTCAATTTTATAGTACTTTTTGCACTTATATTTCATAATTTAAAAATTTACCTTATACGTAATTTTTATATCTTTTATTATTTACTTATTAACTGATGATAAAATGCATTAAAAGTTTTAGGAGAATATTATGAAATGTCCGGAAATGTAATAGAGCCAATTATACTCAATATTGGTTATGGAGTGAAAGGATTTTTTGAAGTATCTATGGTAGAATTTACTGTTAGAGATAAGAAAGGAATAGGAATTATATTCTCCGGGTAAGTCCTAAAATTGTGAAGCATCAAGTACTAACGGTAAATAATTTCATATACCTTTGTATCGATAAATCTTTGATAATATTTTTAAGTAGTATCTAAAATAACATGAATCCTGTTCAAACTAAAACATAGCTTACTGAAACAAAGCATTTCAATTAGCTATCATTGGGCAGAAATGGATAGGCACAAATACGTAAGGTAACATGATCACTATTAAAATGATAGAAAATAACGATATATTAAAAGATTTCATTGATTTCAATTCTATACTACATACATCAAACTTGTTACAAAATATATAGCTAAACACAGCTGTACATCTTGTAAGCTAAAAGGTTGAAGCTGAAGAAATGAACTTTTTTTTTACTATAGCTTGGGGCAACCCTTTTACCGCAAGTCACTAGCACAAACGCCAGGAACAAAAGCGCTTCGGATTATCTCCTCCTAGTGATCTAACGCGTTAACGAAGTGGTCTCCAGACACAAAGAAAGTCAGTCCACATCCCTGACTTAAGCATCAGCCATGGTCACTATGGATGACAAGTCGTCAGCAGCTTGTCACTGAAGTTGTAATTCTGGTACTTCACTCTAGATGAAGAGTGACCTACACCAACCGAACCACAACCGAACACCAATGGTTGATTATGCACTCCATTGGGAGTCTAAGACATCCTCAATAAATCAAGACTACTGGCTACAGCGCAACCAGTCTCACCATCTCAACAGATTGCATTTGATTTCAACGGAAAAGTAACAAACGATGCTCATATTTACTGTGGATGTATCAATTGTAGTAAAGGCTTGAAAACAACCTGCTCTGTGTATCACTCAGAAAGTCCATCATTAGAAAGGAAGAAGGAATAGAGTAGGTGGTGACCACTTCTCCTACAAGTCACGAATAGCAAAGAACAGGAACAAAAACACTTAATGACTAGACACAGAAGGGATATATCTTCGTCCCATTCATGTAATGTGCACGCCGTGACTGTGGACCATCAAGTTGGTGGTTTAAATCAAAAATTCATATCAAAGTCAACAACTTATCGTCGAAAGCTGAACTAAATACAAAAATTTATTAATCACTTTTTCTCTTTATTTTAGTCCTCATTCTGTAAAATACCTCCAGTCTAATTTCAAATTTAAACTTTGAATATAAATCCAGTTTCAAACTCGTAACTTTTATGTGTAACCAAGAAACGATATTGTAATTAAAGATAACAAGGACAAGTATTTTGTGTTACTTCTTGGGTCATCAGTGATTATTTTTATTCGTTTAAAGTGTCTTGTACGTAGTCTGGCTATGATAGTTGAAATTACACGGTTGCAATTAAGTTCTGGAATGAAGTGCTTCATAACTGGATGGGAGGTGAGTTAACGTCTGGCTACTGCATCAGCATCAGTAAGGGTAAGGATATTGAAAAATTGAGGGGTGTTTCTGGCCTCCTTGGCAAGGTTATCAGCCTGCTCATTGTCGAAGATGTCTAAGTGGGCTGTGGTATTCATTCTAAGTTCTTTGGGCTGCAATTACTCTGTTTATAAGAGCAATTATGTCGTGTGTCAGTAGAGAATTGCCCCTTCCAGGATCCCCTGGAGCGTAGATCTTGAGTCTGAGAACAGTAGAATGCCACTGAAACTCTGAATTATCCTGCTGTGCTAGTTATCTAAAGCTCCTTTAATGGGCAAAAGGTCGAACGTTAAGTTCGATGATGCCTGGTGAAGTAAATTTAAATCACCGAGCATATGCAATTATTCTAATATTTGCAATACGGTGTTCGCTTTTATCTATTATATTTTATGTATTGTGATTGCGGTATGGTTTTGAACTCTTTGTTGGGTTCGAGTCCTGGTGCCTTTGAAAAACCGATGTGTAAAGGGACTGATGTACGTTAAACCTGTCTGCCAACCCTCAAAAATTTCAGGTTGGCATGATGGGGGTCTGGAAAGTTTGATGCCAGACAAGTTGCCATTCACGTGATTTGCCCGAGGTTCTAAATTAAATGCTGCGATTCCAATGGTCTCTTGGAGTTCCGTTTACAGGCAGGCGGAAGTGACAGTTTTTCTCTTTCCTGCCGTCAACTACTTTTTTGAACTTTTCCCTACTAATAACTGCACTATTCTTCTCGACATCTGGTGACTAAATTTACCGTTAAAATGTCTTAGGCAGTACATATATACAAATCTTGTATTGTTAATATAATTTTTTTGAAATTTGTTTCTAAATTTACCTCGAATTATGTGTTTTATCGACGTCAACTAGTTTTTTGACACGTATCTTTTAACTTCTTCATCTTCACCAATAAATAATGTCCAATAGATCTAAAGGCGAGATAGTTACAAGCCTTTTGAGTCCTTGAAATCTAATCCGGGGAAATAAACCTTGGACTCTTCTTTAAGGTATGTGACTACCTTCGGAGCACTTTTTTTTAAAATGTATTAATTTTCAACTAAATAAACACTTTTTTATTTGAAATGGGACATAAAACTAGGAATTCAAGTACAATTTCCCCAAAATTAAAAATAATTTTGGATATATTAGGAATTTTGAATGAAATTTTAGTGAAAAATTGCAATTACGGCAAACCATGTATTGAAAGTTCCAATTAATATATTCAAATAATATTTATACAGTACATAAACCACATCATTTTACCTGTGTTTAGAGCTATAAGATTTGTAATACTTTTGAAAGTTTTTGAAATATGTCACTTTTTATGCAAGAACTCAATTTTTTAGAAAAAATTGATGTTATTTTCTCCCAAAAAGTGCAATAAAATGAATAAATATATACACAGAGATTAGATTATAGTCTATACTGGAGATAAAAATAAATAAAACATTTTCTGAGAACTTCAGTTCAATATCTTAAAAAGAAATCTTGTAATGAACTTTTCCGTGTAGCAAAAAATAGAAAAACACAGTTTCTCAGAAAATGCATTTAAAGATTTTAATACAGTATAAAACATTTTCTACTAATATGTTGTAAACTTTTTAAACTCACCATACTTAGATCAAGATCTCTTTAGATTCGTGTTAAACTAATTCTGCCCTTTTTTTAACCTTTTGCTGTTTTCTGAAGTATTTTATAGACTATAATAATTGTTGTTTTTAGAGAAATTTTGAGAAACAAATTGCTGTTACATAAAATTCTAACAAATGTATTTAAATAATATTTTTACAGTACTTGAATAACACATTTATATGTGTTAGGAATTAAAATATTTGTAATACTTTTGGAAGTTTTTTACAAGCATATCAAAATTATTTAATTCTAATTTGAAGTATTTTTCTAACTTTTTTACCCAAGATTATTATTTCAATTTAATAAATACTGTCCGTAACATTTATGCATTGCTTTTGAATGTATTAAAAAATTCGGATTTAGAGTAATCTTTTATTTAGAAATAATTTATATATAAGTTAAGGTTTCTTTATATTTCTTACTTTTTTTCCTAAAGGTTTTGAAGTATTTTTTAATTTTTTGTTTCCAGGGAAATTTACGATGTACCTAAACCAAATTTCACCCCCGTGCCTACACCATCACTTCCACAAAGTTAGTAGCTTTCAATGTTTAGATAACATTTCCTTCGAATTTAATTGGTTTTCCTTTAAACGGAAAAGCTCTGATTTAATCAAATAAATCAAGACTTTTATTTTTCTTCTTTTTATAATTTAAGGTAACTACGTTCGAAACCGTGGTGTTAAAAAAGCGTATAAATGGATAATGTTTTTGATATTTAGCGTTTGTCGATTTAGAATATACCTGTAAAATTGCGTGAAGAATGTTACTACTAGAAAAACTTATTTAACCCTTTATCTACCCCATTACGATTTACTGCAGTGTTTTTCATGCAATACTTTTTTTTTTGAATCCCTACGTTGAAAATTAAGGAATATACATAAACAAAAAGCTCAACTTGGGGGAATGTAATCCGTTAGAGCTAATTAATTAACTAAAGAAAATCAACAGTAAAATTAATTACATACACTGTTTACTTAAAATAAATTGTCAACTCCTTTTCTAAGGTCTTCATTTACATACAATAAAATAAGACACTTAAATTTTGACATTAACTATTTTTTCGGAACTAAAATGACAATCTTCGCAATCCGCTGAAAACGCCGTCAGCTGAAAACGCAATTTCTGCTATAAAACTATTCGCCTTCCATGCTAAAATACTGATCATAGACCCCGTGCTGCCATATATCTTGGAAAAGTGGATTTAAAAGAATATTCCTGCTAAGTATCGTCAGAGTATTCGTAAAAATGGTTATCGTCATGGAAATGGAGTACCGTAGGTAGATAAGGGGTCAAGTGCTTTTTTTTTTGGGGGGGGGGCAAAAATTAAGGATGAATGTCATAATTTAAAAACGTCTTCCTTATATGAAAATGATTTTATTGTAATAATGTTTTGCCTATGTATAGCTAAGACTTTATACCGGGCTGTATTAGCATTTTTGAAACATTCGCATTATTTTCAGAGTTACTATCAAATGAAACAATAACGGACGTTTTTTGTTAAAATTTTTGTAATCTGACATAATAAAATATGAATAAATCCACTTCTAAAATATAAATTTCAAAAATCTTTGTTCATTCCCGGCATAAAAGTCATAACTACATTTAGGCAAAATATAAATATAGAAGCATTTTTCATGAAAAGAAGAATGTTTTGAAAGTATACCATTCCTTCTTTATTTTACGTCAAACAATTGCATTTAAATAATTCTTTCTTTAACGTATATTATTTGTACATTCTTATTCAACTGACATTAAATATCAAAAAATTATACACATATGCGCGGTATATCTGTACAGTTTTGAACGTTATCAGCCACCTTAAAAATTCAAATTTTAAACATTAATTTCTGTGAATCAAGATTAATAAGTGTGCATGTAGAAACTTGAACTCTGAAGTGGGTTGTTATGAGACGAACTTTAATGCATCCGATATCCCCCATCATTAAGGCCGCGGTAGCCGAGTGGTATAGGTATCGGACCGTGGCTTGCCTTGTCACGAGTTCGAGCCCAGTACCACTAAAGACCCGCCGTGTAGGGCAGCGATGCACGTTAAATCTGTCGAGAGCTGAAACGTCCTCCCGTTGGTGTGGTAGTTAGGAGAGGGGGTGCCAGCTCAGGTGTCGTCCACGTCACTTGACCATGGTTCAAAATTACGTGGTCCGTCGCCAAAAGCCCTCGTGTAGCTAAACAGTGCGACGTTAATAATCAATCAATCAATCCCCCATCATTTTGGAATTATGTAGTTTAATCATTGCTGGGAGTTTTTTTATATAACTTTCAGACATTTATAAGATTCTATACAGTGTATATCTATTTAATAAGAGATGGATGTCTATAATCACACAAAATCATGCTTTTTTCAAAAAGAAAAAAAAAAGGCTGATCTACTTATGAAACAGATTAATTCTATTTGTAGTGAACATTCTGTGAGCTATTCAACAGTAAAAAAGTGATTTGCAAGATTTCGTGATGGAAATTTTAGTCTCGAGGACGGTCCAGGTACAGTAAAAAATTTGAAGGTTACGAAATTCAAGTTTTATTGGAGGAGAGTTTATGTCAAATTGAAGAGAAGCTTGCAGAACAGTTTAAGCGGTATTTCCCAAACTTAATGTGCCCCCACACTCGAACTTCTTTTTGTACTAAAAATTTTGCCCTGATCCCCAAACCCAGATTAAAAAACTCTACTTCAATGTACAGTAAAAAAAAATTACAATTTTAATTTTGATGCACTGAAAGAAAACTATCAGAGATAATGAAAATTATATTGATAAGTATTGAATGATAAGGCTATTTTCTAAATTAAGAGTGTTAAACAAATGTGTAACTCCGTATAATAAATTTACTTACAAAGAATATCAGTCGCGTTTTATTTTTACGTAACGTATTTTGCCTTCGAAAGAGTGCAAAGAATAATGTCACTTTCTGTTCAAAACAAGTAATATAAAAAAAAATTTAATTCAATTCCTACCTAGATCAACAAAGAAAAATTTTATTTTAGCTACTTTTTCTTAAATAGTTACAATTAATATAAATATGTATATACATATGACAGAATCATAATATTAAGAGGTAATTAATTTTTATTAATTCTCATTAAAGTATCGTATTGTCATCCAAAACAATCATGTATATAAAATTTCAGTTTAACTGAATGCTTTAAGACGAGAGAAAAAAAAAACCTTTTCAAGTTTTGACACAATTTGCCAAAAGGGTCGCTAAGTCGCCAAAAATGATGCGAACGTGGCTATATTTGTAATTCTTTAAATAATTAGTTTTAATCAATTAATTTTTAGTAATTATAATTAAATTATTGTATTGTCATCCAAAATAATCATGTATACAAAATTTCATTTCAATTAAGCGCTTTAAAATGTATTTTATTAACGATTGAAAATTCCACCAATATAAATAAATAAATATATAGAGAGTATGAGCTAATAGTAGGAATTGAAAAAGGGAAGATTTATTGCATTCGCTTGCACATCTCGGGATCAAACAAAACAAAACTGTTGATTAGATGCACGACTCTTTTATACTACCATATTTTAGACATTTTACTACAGGGTGTCCGGCCTTAAAGTATTCAAAAGTAATGGCTTATTATTACGGAACTACTCTTCAGATTGTAATAAATTGTACATCTGTGGATTAGAAAACCCTCCGAGATTGTTTGGGTCTAGTCTGATCGGATGCACGTGCGCGCATTTTTCGGCTATCGCAGACGAAAAACTTGTTACACTGACTTCATTAGTAAAGATGTGGACGCCATAGCAAAAAGTGCAGTGCGTACTTTGGTTAACGGAATTTAAATCAGTCTGTTGATTTTTGCTGTGGCGTTCACATCTTTACTAATGAAGTCAGTGTAACGAGATTATCTTCTGCAATTACCGAATAATACGTGCACGTGTGGCCGATCGGACAAGACCGAAAAAAATCTCAGAGGATTTTCCAATCCACGGATGAACAGTTTATTACATTCTGATGGGTAGTTCCGAAAAAAAGTCATAACTTTTGGATACTTTAAGCCCGGTCACCCTTGACAACCATTTGGCGAGATTCTCTCTGCTCGATTAGCTCTATTTCCAGCATGCGTTGCTTCATTACTTGCATTTTATCTACCTATCTGTAATATTTTACTCTAAAATTTTTTAACACGTAGAAATCACGATTAATTTATTTTAACTTTCATAATAATATAAATGAATCATATATTTTTTACTTTATGTTAAACCTTTAGCAGACCCCTTACTGTTTTCCACGCATTCCGAAATTAATTTTAATTTGTCATGGATACCCTGAGGAGTCCCAATGACTCCCAGAGGATCGTAGGCTAACCCTTTTGGGAGCCTATGACTTAGAGTTACTCACCAAGAAATATCACTTCGATTGCATGAAATGGAAGGAAAAAAAAACAGAAGGAAGGAAAATGGGATCCTCATAAAACAACGCAAGAAATAAAAAAAACCGAATAATTAACATTTTCATGAATTTGTTTTCTTGGTACAAAAGTAATTTTTACCAGAAATCATTACGCGTACGCGGAGGTTATGAAAAGCGTATTATGCACGATAATCCTAAAAGCAGAAAAGCGTGGGCTGATACAGGCCAGGCATCAACATCAGTTGCAAAAAGAAATATTCATGCCAAGAAAGTGTTACTGTATGTCCAGTGAGATTGGAAAAGGGTTATATACTACAAGCTTCTAAAACCTGGTCAAGTTGTTACAATTGAATCTTATTATGCTTCATTGATTCAGTTAAGTAATGTTCTGGAGGAAAAAAAGACCTTTAAGAGATCAAGAAGATGGAAAGTAATTTTGTTGCATGACAACGTTCGTCTGCATACAGCAAAACGAACTCCTGAAATCTTCTCCTTGGTTTGAGAAATTATCCAACATGCGGCGTATTTGTCCAGATTTTGATCATTCTGGTTCTGATTACCCTTCCTTCAGATCAATGTCAGTATATTTAAAAGACCAGTGGGCTCGCGAAAGCTGATGTGTGTTAGCTGAGTGTTCAAAACCACCAAGTCTCTATAGAGGAGGCATTCATCATATATCTGATAAATGACAAAATACCATAGGTAATAATGACGAATATTTCAATCACTTATTTTCCAAAAATGTATCTTTTCAATAAAGTTTAATTTGACCGCAAAAGAACCGAGTTTTTACTTGCACACCTATTACTTTGTGTTGGTGTGATATAGGTATTACGTATATATTAAGTATTATTATGATTTTAATTTCAATTTTTCATACTTCTCTCTTGCAGATGTTCCACTGACTGTAAAATTTACAGACGACATTTCGTATTTTGGAGAAATATCTGGAGGAAAAGGATCTTCTCTTGGAAAACTGACACGTTTGAGCAAGGAGGAAAAAACTGTAAGAGAATTCATAATTTATTTCCTTTCATAAAAACAGGTATTACATTGAAATGTATAAGAAAAATAGGTAATAAAAATCATGAAATATAACTTGTAATGACCATAAACAGGGATGCATTGAGTTAACTATTACAGACTATTTATATATTTTGTGTATAGGCATCTTTAGACGTATTCTCATCTAACATTATGGATTATGAATTAATTGAATATATGTTCTAATACATAATATTTTCGAAATTTAGTATCAATATGGCTGTTTCTCAACCCATAATGATATCGTGTTTTTTTTCCAGTTCATAGTACCCAAGGGAATAATAGTGACAACATCTGCCTATAAAGAGTTTTTAACACCAGAAATACTAGATTCTGTGAAGAATCTAGAAAATATAGCTTAGTAAGAGCCTTAAAAATATTTCTACATTTATTTGAGTTTACATAGCATTTGTGAAAATTTCTAAAATAAAACTATTTTTCATTCTTATTTTAGTGGAAAAGAAAATGGTAATTTGAAAGAGGCTTGCAATGAGTGAGTAATAACCAGTTATTTGTTATTATAGCGTTGTTTATATCAGTGACCAAACCAGCGCCAAATTATCGATCGCAAGCTACTAGTAGTTAGAAGGGACATTTTCAGTAGATCGCATTGTCGCGAACTCTAACCAGCTGAAGTGTGAGGGTCTCACCAAAGGATAAAACTCGCTCTTAAAATATTCGCTTTGTTATGACAATCTAATCACTATCTAAAGTTGACCAAAGCTATGGGAGCAAGTCAGCTTAAAGAGTAAGCTAAATATCTAGAATCTAAATGTAAACAATGAATGGTCCTCAATAATAATGCTAGTCCTAGAATGGCCTGTCGGACCTATGAATTTGAACCTCTTTAATTTCCAATATTTACTTATCTAACTTCTTCGGCTTCATATGACGACAATCACCCTCTTCTTAACTCTCCTCTTCAACTGACTTTAAATAGTAACCTTCATTAACATAAATCACGGTTCTTTAACAGAAAGATGTTTTACAATCATATAACATTATCTAAGTAAGATTTAGTAGAGGATTAGTAAGAATCGCGAATAAAACCAGTTGCAGTGTTTGCTCTCCGATTTGCTGAACTTGATTCCTCCACTGAACTGTTTCTCCCGCACGACTACCATCGTCAACTTCGTCTCAAAGTAGATTGTATACACGTGAGATTGTACACGAAATGTTTTTCGTGTGTGTATCAGACTTTTGCTAACTTGAATAGTTTGATTAACGCATTGGTAATAAGCTTGGGCTGTTCTAATCATGACGTATTCACGCGGAAACTTATCACCTTCATTCGGAATGGGAAACTGATTACTTTAATAAGTTAAAGGATAAATGCGTGTGTCTTCTGGGCTATGAAAAAGTAACAGCAGGGAAGAAAGGGAACGTAACGAATTTTACTTCAAAACCAACACACAGTTACCTATTCTCCCAACATTAAAAAAGGTTGATGATAAAAAACTAGAGTTCCATCCTTTGCACATTAAAGTTAATAAGTCAATAAAAAACTGTATTTGTTATTACATTTGTTATTTATTACTAACTACGCTTCGATTTCTTTTTTAAGTATAATTCAATTTCTTTTTGTTATATACAGTTTGATTAAAATTAATTTCATACTTACTGGAAATGTTAGTTTATAGGTAATAAAATAACACAAGATTTTTTTCTGAAGTTGATAGTTCTTTTGGTTTGTAGCTCACATTAGAATGTAAAAACTGCATTGTTGATCAGAAGTTTCGTAAGTTTGGCGACCATTGGTTTATATATTTAGCAGCAAATACGTATATATACACAGACACACATACATACATATGACTGTGTGGGAAATGTTTTGTAAAAAATCAATAGTTATTCAAATTTTAAAATTGTTCCCATTATAGATTCGGAACATTTATTTATTGATTTATATCCTTTGAAACTTCTAGTTAACAAGAACATAAACGAAATATTAGTAATTAGTTATAAATTAAGGTGTATCTTACGAATGATGATTTTAATATTATTATTTTAATCACTTGTAAGGCTTTATCGGAATTAATTTGCTTTGAAAATAACGAATAATAATTTTTTTTTAGAATTTGAATGGATTTTTAAATTTAAAGCAGAACAACTAAAAAATATTTTAAGACAGATTATGTGTTTTTCTTCCATGTATTTCATTCATTTATTTAAAAAATATTATTTTCAGGATTTCAAACATTGTAGAAAAGGCCCAATTACCGAACCAAATTTGTCAAAGTATTATTAAAGATCTCTCTGATATATTTGGAGACGATGCTAAACAGCACAAATTCGCCGTTCGTTCTTCTGCAACAGGTGAAAAAATACAACTTTCTTATATATAGTGTTTTATTTTAACATTAGTTGTCATACTTGTAAAGAAATATTAGAACGCATAGAAGAATAAGAGAACGCATTTTATTTAAATGTATATTTTTATAGTTTTTATGTTGTTTCTTTCAATTGCATTTAGGGGAAGACACTGCCGCTATGTCTGCTGCTGGGCAAATGGACACTTTTCTGGGAGTTCAGGGTATACTAGAGGTAATGATTTTGGTGCACATGCTTCTGACGAAAAACGGATTACAATATTAAAGTATATTGTAATTAATATTTTTTAATTTTCTTTGTCTTTACATTGATAAAAATCTGTTCTTTCATTTATTAAACTCTAAATTTCTAGAGGGAAGCCTAGAATTAAACGTTTTAAAAAATAGGATGCGTGCAAAAATAATTAATAGTAATCAAAAATTATAAAATGAATTTAAAAAGTTTACTCGATTATTAGTTTACTCGAATTTTATTAGTTTACTCGATTTCCAGCAGGCGTATAACTACGGATAACCTTACTTAATGTATTTTTCAATTCCTACTATTAGTTCACTCTCTCCATATATCTTGTTCAAATTTTCAATCGTTAATAAAATACATTTTAAAACACTCAGTGAAAATGAAATTTTACATACAAGATTATTTTGGATGACAATGCAATAATTTAATTATAATTAATAAAAATTGATTAAAGCAAATTATTCAACGAATTTCAGATACAACTATGTTGACATCATTTTTGGCGACTTGTGTCAAAACTTTAAAAGGTTTTTTCCCTCTCACATTTTAAAGCGTTCATTTGAGCTGCAATTTTCTATACACGATTGTTTTGTGTGACAATACGATAATTTAATTAAAATTAAGTGATTGAAACTAATTATTTAAAGAATTACAGATACAGCCATGTTGGTTTCATTTTTAGCGACTTGGGTCAAAACTAAAAGATTTTTTTTCCTTGCGTTTTAAAACATTAAGTTGAACTGAAACTTAACATATACGATTGTTTTGGATGACAATACGATACTTTATTGATAATTAATGAAAATTAATGGCCACTTAATATTGTGATTATGTATCATATGCATATAAATATTTATATTAATTGTAATTATTTAATAAAAAGTAACTAAAACAAAAATTTTCTTTGTTTATTTAAGTAGGAATGACTTAATTTTTTTTATATTACTTGTTTGAAATCATTTAATGCAGGAAAATATTCATGATATTTAATGCAAAGAAATTTTATGATTTTTTTTTGAAAAAAATTATGTTCAAAATGTTTATTTCATATTCAAAATCTCATTACGTTCATTTATGCTGAAAATCTATTCAAAATATTTTTAAATGATCGGATCAGTTTTCAATGTATAAAAAATGCTGTAGCTTATGATGTCAATATAATTCAAACATCAATCAATAATAAGTTAATACGTTGTTTGTTTTGGAGTTCTTTGACAGAATTAATAATAATTCTACCTCAGAACTTCTAAAGATTTTACATGGATGCTAATAATAAGAGACGAAACATAACATTTAATTCACATTTTTAATAATAACATTTTTATCAATGGTTGATATTTTAATCAGTTTGAAAGAATTAAGCAGAATCCTTTTTATAAGCTTAAAGTGAATATGGCAGTATTTTTTTAATGTGCTGGTGCATCTTTACACTTTCACATTACATTTCTGGAAAGTAATCCTGATGATTTCTTTTTTTACCTTTTATAGATATTTACATCTGTGAAAAAGTGTTGGGCATCTCAATTTGGTTATATAGCCGTCGAATATAAAAGGTAATGGAATAAGCATATATAATTAATTTCAGTTATGTTAATGATAAATATGAGTTGAAGCTCTTTAAATGGAATCATTTTTAAATATTTCTTTATAAACAGTATTGTTCAAGTTTTTTGAGCGTAGATGAAACTGTAACGGACTATCAATGCCAAAATGTAATACTAATCTGGATTCTTTTTTTTCTGTTTGAAAAAATATTGTAAGTAATGGCTGTAATGCTTTAACATTAAAATAAGTTCATGTTATGTAATACCATTTGAGAATTGTTAAGAACTAAAATAATTCTTTCTTATGGGTAGCTATGGTTTCAAACCGATTGATATCCGTTTTTAAGTTAATCGAAATAAAATGCTGTTTACATTTGAGTGATATCATTGAAAACAGAGACTAGAAATTGAGAGTGAGTGTAATAATTTTTTTTGGAAGAAAATATTCCACTGACCCTTTACAAGGTAATTTTTTCAAGCAATGTTATGTTAAAATATTTTAGGGATTGAGATTGATTTTTAAAAATAAATTCATTAGGCTTATTACCTAAAATTAATAAGATTTTTATGATCATTTTTTGGAGGGAAGTATTTTTTACGCCCCTCTTTGGGAGCTATTCAAAGATTCTCATGTTTTGCACTTCTTTTTACATCGCATTACATGATGTTTATAAAATATAACTTGCAAATACTAAAATCTACTAAAGCTATAACAGTGAAATACCTTTAACGCGTAAGCGCTTAAGACGAAATATCGATTAACTTGAAATAATATAACGGTCCCAACAAATTACTATGTATTTCCATGCATTTATTTCTCCTTTAACGAAACGAAAATCACTTAACATGAAAATATTTTCCTTCTGGGAATGAATAAAATTCGGAAACCACCAGTCGCACATGCAAGATTTAAGAGGAGTGTGAAATCAAAGAGAGGGGGTTTCACATGTTTCGTAAAAAGGAGGCTAACTTGGCATTCAAATACCCTTGACAAAGCCCGTGTCACGAACCAATTTTATTTATCTAAGCTACTTTCCCCTCCACCCATACAAACGCCACACAAAAGAAATCTCATTTCTCATTAATTGGCTTTGGAATTCGGTGACGAGTTCATCGCAGTGTGGGTAAAAATATTAAGTTTGGCTCGCGTTTTTTTTTTTTTTTTAAATTTCTCAAGAATTTTTTAACGAGCACAATAGCAACGAGCTCAAGGGGGAAAGTAAACTAATATTTCGCTTAAAATGAAGATGGGGCTTCTTAAGGCTGTTGCTCAAACACAGAAGACGAAATTGAAATCTGTAAAGATTTTGGTTTTGTTAAATTTACATCATCAACATTAACTAAAAAAAGAGAGCTAATAACGAAAAATATTTTATACTCATCAAAGTCAATAAAATATGCTCTAATAAACTTAATTTTGTTGAACTTTTGTTTTTTTACAATATCCTTTAACATGAAATAATTTTCCTTCCCCTCAGTTTCGTGTTAAGGTATTCGACTACGTTCGGAACCATGATTTTACAAAAGCGTATATAAATGGATAATATTTATGATATTTAGTGTCATAGAAAATGTATAAAAAATTATTTTAAGAATAGTATTACAATAAAAAATTATTTAAGTACAACATTTTGACAAAAAATGAACATAGAATGACAAATTTTCAAAACACATTCTCCTCTTATGAAAAAAGCTTCTATTATAATAATATTTTGCCTGTAGATAGCTCATGCCTTTGTACAGAGGCTGAACTAGAATTTTTGAAATCTAAAACTTAGAAGTGGATTTATCCATATATTACTACAACAGAGGGTAGAAATTTTAAGAAAAAAAGGCCGATAATTATTTCAATGGGTTGTAACTCTGAAAATAATGCGAATTTTTCAAAATTCATAGTTGAGCCTCTGTACAGAGGTCTGAGCTATATACAGGCAAAATATTATTATAATAGAAGCATTTTTCACAAAAGGAGCACATTTAGAAAAAAGGTTATTCTAAGTTAATTTTTTGCCGAAATATTGTATTTAAATAATGTTTTTTGTCAAAATGTCCTTAAAACAATTTTATACATGTATTCTAATCTAAGTGACACTAAATATCATGAAAATTATCAATTTATGCGCTTTTTTAAAATCACGGTTCCGAGCGTAGTCGGATACCTTAAAACTATTTTCACTGCATATATTACGTACATTTTGCATTGAAAAACTTACGAATTTCTACGTATTACTTTCCATGAAATTTCAGAATACAGGGATCCACAGATAGTGGAGCATTGCAAGCTGCAAGTATCTAGTTCTCGTCACATGTTTCTTGTTCTCTCTAAATGTTTTTTGTAAAGTTGGCATATGGTCAATAACTTTCAATCTTTCTTTATCTGGAACAGTTTCTTTAATGCTCAGGAACCTTGCCTGTCGTCTTTTGTGTGTACGAATTAAAAATCCAGAAAATAATTGTCTTGCTAACCCAAGTGCTGCAGGGCAAATCATGGGTCGGAAAATAGTTTCCCGTTGAGATTTAAAAATAATGAAGTTAGAAGCTACGACGGCCTTAAAAAGGGTTAAACCAGGGGCCGGCAACCTAAGGCACGCGTGCCACATGCGGTACGTGGTACAATTCTCAGTGGCACTGTGCACTACTCTACTCTACAAATTTTTCAAATTTTGAGTGGTTGGAAGTTGATATTTTTGTAATGGAACTCTTTTTGACAAATATCTTGAGTTATTGACATTTAAGGAATTACGAATAACCTGAATTCTGAAAGATAACTCTAAATATAAATTTACAGCTATTTTCTAAATTACTGAATGTCACACTTCTGGAGAGAATAAATTGTTCGAAGAGAGAAAATTGCATGTACGCTGCTTTCCGCTCTTGGTTCTGCATATCTAAGCAAAAATTCTTTCCTCACAAGAAAAATATTTTGAGTCTGCAAAAAAATTGTTTAACAACTGAATGCTCAAAATCGTGTCAAATTGAAAGTCACAAAT
>BMAV01027476.1:0-46682 GCA_019973955.1 Trichonephila inaurata madagascariensis | reverse complement strand
TTGAACTGAAATACGCAGGCTTTTACTTATATTGTTATTCAACTACATTTTTATTAAAATGCTTATTCTGAACTTCGAAACTGGAAATAGATAACTTTATCTTATTGTAATTCCTCCCAAGGTATTGTTAGTTTATCTTTCTGCGCAAGCAATTTATGTAAGTGTATGATTAAAATTATATGAAAGGAATGTTTCTCCTTGTTTTAGATAACTGATATCATTTTTTGCAGATTTAAGAGCAAACATTTTTAAATGTGTCATTTCGTTTTAATCATTTTAAAATAAATATTAAACTTCTACATATTTAGCAAAGAATGAAATAGAAGAGAGAAGAATAAAGTGTATTCCTTTTGATGAAATACATGTAAAATCACCTGACGCTTCTACAATGAACCTATGGGTCTTGCTTTTTCCTTAAAAAATGACATCCAAGAACACTGAACGGACTTTGGAAAATGGTTCGACAGGAATGGAGTAAAAATGGAATGACAGTACTAAGAAAGAAAAGTTTAATTTCATGAAAAATTCAAGCTAGAGCTAGTGTCAAGAATCATGGCTATCAGATAGAAGCAAATCGTCCAAAAATACGGCATTTATAGATAAAAATTAACTATCAAAAAAAGCATTTCCAAAAGTGAGAATGACCTGCATAACTGGAACTGCTAATGATTTGATGTTCAATCCTTTGATAAAAACAATTAAAGGAACACAGTACGATTCAATTTACAAAAATCGGTCAAAAAATCAAATCTAATTTTTTTAGCCTAAATTATTCTTTATATGCTTTTCTCTATAAACTCACAAAACTTGAAAACTCTAAACTTAAAAAACGCAGAATTATGATAGCTTTTACATTCATTTTTATTCACATCCCTATGGCACAAATCAAAACTTAAAATTTACTTATCTCAGAAAGGTTAAATAACTAGTTGATCTTCATTTAAAATGCTAAGGCTGTTTTTCTATTGTGCCTAATGCTTTGAATTTTTTTATCTATTGTTAATAGTACATGTAAGAAAATCTGGTATGCATTTTTGAATCAAAGCAACACTTATTTTTTAAAAAATAATTGAAATTAGAATTTTCAAATTTTTTAAGGAATTTTCAATAAGGATTCATAAAAAGAAGTATTGTACAAATACCAATCGTGTTATCGCAAAACCCATACCAACTTTTGTTTACATAGTTGGACGTACTTGTAGATCAAATTTCATGCGTGTACGTAAATCTTTGTAGGACGAGTAGCATTTTAAAATCACTTCACAAATTTTGTTTTTTCCTTAAAAAATTAAATGGCTAACTTTTTATGAAATTTTAAGCACAAAATCTGTTTTACATAGTATACACACATAGGAGGCAACCAAACAATTAAAATGTTTTACTTAAATCTCGTACCATGTCCCCTTAAAAGGAGGAAAGTTTTTTTAAAAAAAATTTGTTTTAAGAACAAAATAATTAGCACCCATGCTCAAATAAGGTGTCAGATGATAGTTGAGCCCGGAAAACTCTGCCACGCAGTGACCTGTAACGTCGCAAGGCAGTGGCGTTGTGATCGACTTTATGTAAAAGGGCCTCACTTGCTCGCTGAAGCTTGCAGAGATAGGACGTTTTGAAACATCGTATCTTAGCCCAATCAGTGTTTTTTGAATTTCTTTGCTTATACATCGTTAATAGGGTCATTCATCCACATCTAAATCTTGCCAAATGATGTCGGATAGTTGGACGACTCGAGGCAAACTAATCACAGTCTACCTGCTGATGGGACTTCGGGGTTCGAGCAATATGGTGTGCACTTTGTAGAAACGGTTCATAGAGATAGGAACAATGGTCAGTCGATCTAGTCAAAGCCTAAAAAGGGCAATAATTCGGGTTCAAGACCATTATTTGAGACTTCTGGCTAAAAGGGATAGGTCCGTGACACAGCAACACAACTGTATCACAACCTGTATAATGCAGCACAGGAACATCCTTTTCACAGTCTCAGAAAGATTTAATGCCTGTGTTTCAGGCGCCCTGTAGTCAGCATTCCTTTTACTATGAACCACAAAAAAGATCATCTATCATGTTGCCGAATTAACTGTCATGGACATAGGATGATTGGTGGTGGGATCTTTTCACTGATGAGTCACGATTCAGTCTGGACAGTGACTCGAGACGTGTTCTCATCTGGAGAGAACCCGAGAGACGATAGTGGCCCTTTAACATTGTCGAGTGAATGAATGAGTGAATATTAAAGTCGCACTGTTCAGCTACACGAGGGATTTTGGCGACGGACCACGTAATTTTGAACCATGGTCAAGTGTCGTGAACGACACCTGAGCCGGCACCCCATCTCCTAACTACCACACTACACCAACGGAAGGACGTTTCAGCTCTCAACAGATTTAACGTGTTGACATCACTGCCCTACACGGCGGGTCTTTAGTGGTACTGGGCTCGAACTCATGACATGTGCCTGCCATGATCCGATACCTTGACCTCTGGGCTACCGCAGCCCTTTAACATTGTCGAAAAGAACCACTATGGTCGATGTGATCTGGTGGTCTGAGAAGGCATCATTGCAGACGGGTATACCAACCTTCATGTGTTTGATAGAAGTACTCTGAAAAGTCACTGGAACAGGGACAAAATCCTTGCACCTTATATCAGACTTTCCCGTGGATAATATGAACCAAGTTTCTTCTTTATGAACGATAACGCACACCCACACAAGGCTCAGATGGTGGACGAATACCTCTAATCGGAGGTATTTAGAGAATGGAATGGCCTGTGATGTCTCGTGACCTTAATCCCATTGAACTCTTCCGAGACGTCCTTGGACGCTCAATTGCAGCTCAAAGGCCAGCTCCGACAATCGTCAATGAGCTCAAAAGTGCCTTGGTGCAAGAGTGGGAGTGGTTGTCACAGGAGTTGAAAAAGATTGTGGTAAACAGTAAGAAATAAAGATGTGAGATTTGTATAGACTTAAGAGACGACCATACTCCCTATTAGACATGTTTTTCTCTGATTTACAGGATGTCGGTTACCTCTGCTGTGCTGGACAAGTGACCAGTTTCCTAATTTAGGGTATTTCTTTTTATTGCAAAAAAAAAAACCAAAAACAAAAAACCGTTTGTCCTTTTAATTGTTTTCATCTGTGTAGTTGCAGTAATTATCCTTCTATTAAATTGTTTACATCGCAATGTTAAGTACATTTTTCACGTCTGATTTTACAGCGTCTTATAATTTTTCCAGAAATTAGGATTTTTCAGTTCATAACAAAATATATTCTTGAACAACCAAGCCTTTTTTTTCACAATGTTTAAGATACAATGATCTAACTAGGAGAGGGCACGACTAAGGAAATTCATCTGGGATCGAGACTTGGTGTAATAGTAGTATTCCTTTAGAGTGTTCACCCCTCAGTGTAATTCCGCCGAATGGCCAGTCAAATTGGAGAAATTAGGATTCGAAATTCATGCTTAGGTTTTATACAATTAAATTTTAATTTCATCCAAGATTCTGTAGCTTGGTTGGCAAATCTTCTGCTTACTATTCGCGAGGTCAGGATTCGATTCCACGTGCGGTCAACTTTTTTTCTTCAATTCATTTAATTATTTGTTTAAATTAAATAAATTTATTTATGAAAGGTTTATTAAATATTAAATGATATTTTATGTAGTTATTTTGTATTTTATGAAGTAAAAAAATTAAATCAATTTATAACTTAAATTTTTTATTAGTAAAATTATCTAAAATTATTAACAATTAAAAATATTTAAAATTATTAATAATTAAAAATATTTAAAATTATTATTAATTAAAAATATTTAAAATAGTTATTAATTAAAAATATTTAAAATAGTTATTAATTAAAAATATTTAAAATTATTATTAATTAAAATATTTAAACTAATTATTAATAAAAATATTAATAATTGAAATTAATAAATTAATTATTATTTATTATAATTAATTAATTAATATTTATTATAATTAATTAATTACTATTTATTGTAATTAATTATTACTAAACATTAGCATTAAAAAGGAATATTATTAATTTATCATTAAAATTGTTATTTATTTATTATTAAAATTGTTATTAATTTATTACTAAAATTATGATTAAATTATTATTAAAATTATTATTACTTTATTATTAAAATTATTATTAAAATGATTTATTTATTATTAAAATTATTAATTGATTATAAAAATTATTAATTTAGTATTGAAATTATTGTTAATTATTAAAATTATGGTTTATTATTAAAATTATGATATATTATTGAAATTATTATTATAATTTATTATTAAAATTATTTAAATAAATTTATTAAATTATTTAAATAAACTTTTTGAAATTAAATAAATTTATTTGAAAAGAACTTATTAAATATTTTATAAAATTACAAAATAATTAAATTAATAATGTATAAAAAAGACATATTTTTATTACATTAATTATAAAAATAATTAATTTAAAAATAATAATATATTTTATAAATTATTTTATATAATATTTAATTTATAGTATATTGCATTTCACATTATAAAACTATTTGTAACTAATTTTTATGTAAAATATCATTTAATTTTTATTATATATTTATTATAAATATATTTATAAAATTTAATATATATATATATATAATTACAGTAATTTTTTTACTTTATAAAATGCAAAATAATTACATAAAATTTCATTTAATATTTAATAAACCTTTCATAAATAAATTTATTTAATTTAAAAAATAATTAAATAAATTGAAGAAAAAAAGTTGATTGCGTGGAATTGAACCCTGACCTCGTGAAAAATAAGCAGACAATTTGCCAACCAAGCTACAGAATCGTTGGATGAAATTAAAATTTAATTTTATAAAACCTAAGCATGAATTTTGAAGCATAATTTTTCCGAATTGACTGTCGATTCGGCGGAATTACATTGAGGGGTGAATACCCTAAAAGAGTACTACTATTACACCAAGTTTCGATCCCAAATGAATATCCTTAGTCATGCCCTCTCCTTGTAAGTTATATCTTAAAAAAGCGATTTTTCTTATAGGTTTGATTATATCCCGGTATTGCACATGATTTTAACTATTATATTTTGATCGTAATTATAATACTTTGTTATAAATTTTACGTTTTCTTATAAACCATCTGCTGAGTATCTAATGCGTGAATATTTGAATGAATTACATTATATACATTGTTCAAATGTGCAACTTCTAATTAAAGGTTTCAAACTTAGAATAAAGAAATACAGTCGAACCTCTATACAACGAACCTCTATATTGCGAATTTTGCTATATAGCGAATTTTTTCCTTGAAACTTGAACATTTCACGACTTTCTTAGTAAAATGACCTCTATATAGTGAAGTGCATTTTCTATATAACGAACTTTTTCTGGTGTGATTCAATTTTTCGTTCTCCCTATTTTTGAAGTATTTCAGAACATTTCAAGTTATTCATTTATTAACACATTTTATCGTGTGGTCATAAATCTTGAACTGGTTTTATTAGATCCTAATTCTCCGAGAGCAATAGAGTTCTGTGGACGTTTCATCCAAGAAGTGTAACCTTTTTGTCCAGTTCACTAGAAACATCTTCGATATCCCATTTCACACTCAGTAGAGTTGTCCCATGTCATCGTGTTCTAGTAATAAAATAATGTATGTTTAATGTTATTGGTATGCTTTCAGTTAGAAAATGTCCTTCAAATTCATTAATTTTAACACAAATTATTTTCTTAATATTGAAAATACAATGCATTCTTCAACGTTTTTTGTTTGTTTGTTTTCCTTGCAGTTTTTCTTTCTCTCTCTCTCTCTCTAACTTTTTTTTTTTTTTTTTGATGGGTAAGATATATTAAATAAACATATATTAATGAAAGGTGTGAATAATTCCTTTTTTAATATATAGTTTTTATGAATTTAAAAATTTGTTTTATGTGAGTTATAAAGTATATGAAAAGATAAACCTCTATATAACGAATTTTCCATATAACGAACTTTTTTCCGGGATTTATCGACTTCGTTATATAGAGGTCCGACTGTATTTATAATATGAATCTTTTAATAAAATCAAAAGAATAAATTTATGATTAAAAAAATTTTAATACAAATATTTTTAGACTGTGGTATCTGGATCCGTAGAACCCGACACATTCAAGCTACGCAGAAGGGGACACGAAGAAGTTGAACTTGATTCAGTTGTTGTTGGAGCTAAACATCAGAAAATCATTATGCAAGGTTTGTATTTTTAGTTGCCTAATATTAAATGTGAGCATGTGTGTATGTGTTTGTAGTCATGTATGTGTGTATGGGCATATATGTGTATCTAGGCATGAACAAGATTTGTTCAAAAACTGTCCAATCTTTCGATAAAAAAATATCTTAGTTACTTTGCGAGCTTGGGATCCTACTCAAATTTAAAGTAGGCCCTTTATAACTTCCCACACTTAGCCCGGCATTCCTTCCACTGTCGAAAACTCTTCTAGAAGGCTTTTTGGAATGGTATCCAGCTCCACCATCGTATTCTGCCTTATCCAGTGCTTCTCAAACTTTCAATGTTTACGACTTAATTTTAAATCATAATTTTCACCGCGCCCCTCTATAAAATAATAATGTATTGAATTCAATAATAATGCACTTCGACGCTAAAGCTTCAATACGACTTTAATTATGACATACAAATTATCAAGATATGTATTAAGTTTTGCAAATGACAAGCCCATGGAGTCACTTGTAATTATTAAACATGTTCATAATTTAGTATTGATGAATTAATAATCAAACACATTATGTGGTACTAATACATTTATAAGTATATTATAACAGTGTAAATATGTATTTTATTTTTTATTATGTCATGTATTTTGTTTTGATTCCTTGCGGTAAATTAATAATTTTTTTAACAATCTTTTATTTTTGACCTTCCAATATGCTCGCTGCCCCCTGGTACGATCATTACGCCTCCCTAGGGGGGCACGCCCCACAGTTTGGGAAACGCTGGCGTTATCTCATCTTCACTCTTAAAACGGAATCCTTTTAATAGCATTTTCCTTTTGGGGAACAGCCAGAATTTGAAAGAAGCCAGATTCAGCGTAGATAGTGTCCAGTAAGTCATGTGTAACTGCAAGACGGAGTTTTTCTGTTCCACCGATGGAAGTTTGGGAACAAATTTGGAAACCGCTCTGCTCATGATCACACAAAATTGAATGTGGAAAACCTGTTCTGATCTAAGCTTGTTCAGAAATCTCTCTCTCAAACTGTTAAGCGACTATCTATCATTATTAGATTTCTTACCCTTTCAGCAACAGCTACATTTCGAATGGTTTGTGGCCTGCCTGAACCCTGGTCACTCTCTATTGACGTGCGAGTGGCGCCACTTTTGAATCTGTTAAATCCCTCCTTAATCTATGTGACCTCCATAGTGTCCTTTCCAATTACTTGCTGAATTTTACTCAGAAAATCCTTAAGCTTTTGACAAAAACTTTGATGCTCAAATCGTTCAGTCATATTTAGAGAAATGAAAATCCGATGAACACGTATAACATCCCCTCCCTCGGCAGCCCGCAGGAAATGACTGGTACACTGGAACAAAGCAAAAAAATTCAATCTTATGCTTTAAGCTATCACCTTTCTCTGTGCAAAGTGCGTCGCTTTAGAATCTTTAGTGCGTGAGAAAATTTAAGGTTTGATACTTTTTGAACAGACCTTGTTTGTGTGTGTAAGCATGTGTGTATAGGCACGTGCACGTGTAGGCATGTGAGTGTGCAGGCATATGTGTGTAGGCATACGTGTGTGTAGGCTTGTGTTGTAATGGTCTTACTCCTGAGGACGCTTCCTCATCATTTTGTCGACCTAAAGCTGTAGGAGGAAACGATGAATGACTACGACTATCCATGATAAATCTAATTTATTATTACTAAAAATAATATTTCAGACCAAGCAATTTATAAAAGGAACCCTTGGAGTGATATAAAGAAACCAACAACCTTATGGAAATAAGGGCACGAAATCCGAATAGATTAACTTTTAATCAATCCTATCTTAATACTTCTAGAATCACTAATTTATTCTAGTAGCTAAAAGCCGTCCTTAAATCACACAATGCGTAATTCTAATTCTTTCCATAATAGCACTGCTTTCAGCGGTTCCGCTCCTTCTGATCTACGATTGTCAAATTTTAACTATATATACACTAATTAATTTGCCTCTCATGATTTCTTCTTGAGAGGAATGGCTGTAAAAAAATGCGATTCCTGGCCCAAAGATTCCCCAAGAGGATTAGTAGTTTAAAAACGCTTAAAGCCCATCACAGTGTGTGTAGGCTTGTGTGTATAGGCCTGTGTGTGTAGGCCTGTGTGTGTGTAGGCTTGTGTGTATTGGCCTGTGTGTGTAGTTCTCTGTGTGTGTAGGCTTGTGTGTGTGTAGTCCTGTGTGTATGTAGGCATTTGTATGTAGGTATATGTACAAGTGTAGGCATATGTTTATAAACAGATCATAAAGTAATTAATGTGGAAAAAAATATTTACTTCTAAATTAAAAGATTAGCGTATTCTTTCATGAATATGTATGAAAGAACTCTCAATTATTTTGATGCAACATTTTGGTATAAAATTCTAAATTCTATCAGTTGCAGTGACTTAATAAATGGAATCCTTTTGTTGATTCAGTTTTTGAAGTAATATATTAGTTTCCTAAAATTCTAACAAGTCCCTACATTTATTAAAATTTCTTTAATTAGATTCTGGTGGAACTATAACCGAAGACCTTGATGAAAATTCCCGAAAAGAAAGCTGTTTATCAAAAGAAACTGCTGAGAGATTGGGAAAACTATCTTTAAAAGTATTTTTCTTTTCTTCATTTTTTTAAATGTAATAATTTATGCTCATTTTGCTATTAAGAAACAATTAAATTCAAAAGTATTTCATAAAAATTGTGGCAATTATTTTATTTCAGAGTTTCACATACAATTATTACTTCTATTAAATACTTTCTAAATTTGCTCTCAATACGTATTTTTATTTATAAATAATGAGTTTTCTTCGTATAATAATAGAACTTATGGACCCTGAATTGGTTTTAAGTGTACAATTTTTTAAGAGTAAATGATTTTATTTAACTCTTTTTATATTGTTGTAGCAAATTAACGCTATCATTTTTAACATTGCTAGATTGAAAGCTTTTACAAGTCCTCCAGAGATATAGAATGGGGAATTTCCAAAGATCAAATTTATATTTTGCAAGTAAGTAAAATTTTCAAACACATAATATATTTAAATTGCGTAAGAGGTTCATTTCTCATGTTTATAAGCAATTTTATGTCCTGTTGCAGTCTCGGCCCGTTACAAACATAGCTCCAGAAACTGATTATGAAATGAAGCATGAATTCGACATTCCTCTCAGATGTGAAACAGAATATTTTTCTGTTGCAAATTTAGGGTGAGATTTTATTTTTGTTGTACGCTTGCAAATGTATTCCTCTCTAAAATGCAGATTCTAAATAAAGTGATAAAATAATTACTTTTGCGGTATCATTACTGTTGTTAGGTAGACTGTCTGAATAATGGTATGGTGGATCTGAATAATGTCAGTTTAAGAAAAAAAAATCCCCTTGTGCTTTGACAAACAAAACTGTGATTAAAAAAATAGGAAAAATAAAACCTTTCAACTGGCGAACATTAAGAATATTTTCACTTATCTGTTACGAAGATCGAGATGACATATTCTTAAATAAATGCAGTGTAACATTAAATTTAATTCAATGTACACACAGTGCGTCAAATAAGTTTTAAGACTGGGTTTGTAAAAAGAAATGGAAACAATAAATTAATATCTGTTTTGGTTTTTTATTCAAAATAGAACCCTCCGAGATTCATGTGCATTCGTTACAGCGATTTATTAATGAACTGAACGTCTGTAGTAAATCAATTTGTTGAATGGTCTGCAAAGCATGCGTCGAAGCTACTTGTATGCTCAAAATGCTCTCAAAATCACACCCCTTTTAGCTTCATTTTAAGCTTACGGAAAAAGGGGTTGTCATAGGGTGCTAAACCAGGTGAATACTCGTACAGTGAATTGTTCAACGCAGACATTATTTTTTTGCCAAAAATCGATGAACAATAAGGCAGGTGTGACTGTGTGTAACAAACACGAACTGCTTTCAGTCCAATAGTCTGGACGAATGTGACGAATTCTGGCCAGCAAACGTTTTAAAGCAGCTCAGTAGTACTGAGCTGTAATTGTCTGCCCAGTTGAAACCAAATTCTTTTTGGATAATAACCCTTACTATCGAAGAATGTAATGAGCATCGTTTTAATTTTGGATGAAATTTTTTTTTTTTTTGTCTTGCGGTGAATGTTGGGACTTCCATTCCACACTTTGTCGCTTTATTTCAGGATGATATTGGAAACACCAGGTTTCATCCCCTGTAACCATGGATTTCAAGAAGTTTCGATCGTTCTCAGCAACTGAAATGATATCTCTGCAATGTGCACTTCTTATTCCTTTTTGTTCAGAGTTTAAAGTTTGTGGATCAAATTTAGCACACACTTTTGTTTTTCCCAAATCCTCATGCAGGATGATTTGAATCGTTTCTTTGTTGGTGTTTAAAGAATCTTCCATCATTCACAATGTCCAAAACGATCGTTTGGCACGAAGTTTCGCACTTTTCCAATAATTCCATTTGTCCTGGATGAAATTGGTCTTCCACTACGCTGATCATCTTCTCCCGTATCTCTTCGATCCAAAATACGTCTGTGCCTCACATAAACATTTGATCTACATAAACAACAATCACTGTAAACTTGTTTCATCATTTGGTATGTTTCCAAAGTTTCTCTACCAAGTTTTACGTGAAATTTAATTAAAGATCTTTGCTTCTTAAAACATCAACATGAAAAAAAATTCACTTCTGCAATGAACACTCTTCTTCTATCAGTAATTTAACTAAAGGTTCACAACTTGTGCGGACAGTGTGCAAGCAGACGATAGACGTTATTACGCATACGCATTTACACTCATGGCGCCATTACAACCCGCGCTCTGAGATGAATCTTAAAACTTATTTGGCGCACTGTGTATTTTTTGGAATTTTTTAAAATCTTGCTTAACATATTTCGTTGTAATCTTTGCTTGCAATAATCAGTATTTAAGTAATATCAGTCTTTGTATACTATATTCAACGCAGTATAGTATTTCTTACATAATGGTTTCTTGACTCATTAACCCCTTGCCAGTGTCGCCCGAATCCAGTTCGGGCAACTACTACGAGCAGTATTTGTGATGCCCGAAATGATTTGGGGCCGGAGAAAAATTAACGTTTCTATTTTGTGAAGCCCAAGTTGAATTCGTTTCTGCTTCAGGATACTTAATTCTCTATTTTCCTAATAGTTGGCATTAGTGGTCCTAGTTTATCACTGATTACAACTTCAGTCGAGGTAGGGCGTCCTAGTGTAAGCTTGCTGCACCTCACAGGTCGACACTTTCCAGAACACACATTCCACCAACGGGAAAAAATCTACTTCAACCAGGCAGTGTTTTATATACTGTCGTAAAACCGATGGAAAAGAGAAGATGGCACAAGTTTATTGTAGAGTGCGATATGGGCTTGTGTGCAGTACCGTGTTTTGGGATATACCATACTGTAAGAGATTTGTAAAATGGGTTTATTGAAAATCATATTGTGTGTGTATATTGTGTTTTTATATTATATTATACGAGTTATATTATATTTAGCTTCAAAATTTTGTTATATTTGCTCTAATTGAAAAAGATGTGTGTGTAATCCATTACTTTTTTATGCGCATGTAAAATTTTTTTTATATATATAGTAGTTATTGCATTTAAAATTATACTTTTTCAATTCTTACTATTAGCTCACATTCTCTTTATACTTATTTATCTTGTTGGAATCTTCAATCGTTAATAAAATACATTTTAAAGCGCTCAATTGAGCTGAAATTTTATATACATCATTATTTTGGATAACAATACAATAATTTAATTATAATTAGTAAAAATTAATTGATTAAAACTTGTTGGCGCCTTCGAACGTAATTGGCGACTTCAGGGTTTCCAGAATAAACATATGTAACGCACTATTTAATTATTAGGAGAGAACGCGGATGCAACTGATTGAATTAACATGAAAGGCATGATGCTTTGGGAACAGAGTGTTTTAAAGCGATATTTCTTCTTAAACCCTGTAAATAGTCCTTAAATGTTTGTGTGTGTGAGTGTAGTACTGTGAAGTTATGTTTAGTCATCAATAAACTTATTCGCATACCAAGGGCTCTTCATTTATCAGATAGAACATTAAAATCAATGTTACAGTCCTCTTGCTCTCCATTGAATTCTCGACGAATCAAAACTAATTATTTACAGAATTACAAATACAGCCACGTTGGCATCATTTTTGGTGACTTAGCGACCCTTTTGGCGACTTGTGTCAAAACTTGAAAAGGTTTTTCTCACGTTTTAAAGTATTTAGTTGAACTGAAATTTTCTATACACGATTGTTTTGGACGATAATACGATACTTTAATGATAATTAATAAAAATTAATAACCACTTAATGTTGTGATTCTGCCATATGTATATGCATATATTATATTAATTGTAACTATTTAATAAAAAGTAGCCAAAATAAAAATTTTCTTTGTTAATCTAAGTAGGAATTGACTAAAAAAATGTTTTTAAATATTACTTGTTATAATAAAAAACCATTTTCTAACTTTTTTAATAATATAAAAAACAAAATTAAACAGTTAAAAGAAATTTCCATTTTTCTGAAATATATGTCACAGTTAAGGGGCTAATTTGATAAAGTTGATGCAGTAAAAATTCACCAATTTCTGATATTTTAATTAACATTTCTATTTATTTATAGGGAAGTTATGCCCGGTGCTTCCTCGCCTTTAGGAATAGATTGTCTTACGAAGTACTTCAGCAGTTTTTTCAAAGTAACTAATTTTCTAAGCAATAAATTTGAAATTTTATCAATATCAAAGCATTTATAACTATATTTACATATTCATATGTATCTTAGGTACATGCGGTGACGAAAGGTATGAAAAAAAGCAGCGATTTGCTTGTTGAAAAATACCATTGGATTTTTCCAGCTCCATTTATGAATCACATGATGCTTAAAGTTATCGAGGTAACTTTTTGCTTATTTTCTGGAAAAATAATTGCAATATAGATTTGAATGTAGTTTACATTTCAGTGCCTTTGTCTCATTTTAGATGATAGGTCCCAATGGGATTGATTCACAAGTATCTAAAGGTTTTATGATCAGCATGTTTGGCCGAATTTTGAAAGACCCTGAAATGCTGAGTTATGGCAGGGAGAGATTTAAAAAACTCGTGAAACCTCCTCTCAAAACCAAGCTAAGGTTTTATTGGGTATGTTAAGTTTTTTCTCATCTTCATGAATTTTAAAGGAATTTTATTAATTAAACGAATTCAAATTAGGAATAGGATAAAATATTTAAATTTTACACACATCGATGTTTGAAAAATAAGACAATGTTGCGAATTTATCAATAATTCTCGTAAAAGCGATGTTATGTAAAAGTATACTTTTCAAATTATTTTAATACTATACTTTATTTCAGGACTTGTTTACGTATGACTTTAAACTTGAAAGAGTAAAGAAAGAAATCGATGCTTATCATTTGGATTTCTTGACGAAGAAAACGGCCAAAGAAACTTTCACAGCGATTGTCAGAACCTGTTCGGATTTTGATATAGTAAGACTTCGGATTTTTTTGTTATTAATTATTAATGGGAATGAAACTGTGAATACTGTAGAACATGTTTCTATGCGGCCCTTTTTTATGCCGTTTTATTGTTGTGCGTTATTTTAGCTATATTTTTTTAAGCGGTATATGAATTTCAACGGCTTTAGTGCCACTGTAATGTTTTTAAATACGGTACGTATACCTATAAACTTCACATATATGTGTACATTTATTATAAACAATCTCTAGACAATGCACGTTCAATCGCTTTCTCTCAACGCGCTAGCAGCACACGCTTGAATGGAGACGAAACTTTAAATGACAGTGACATTTTCAATAATTTCGTAGATTATGAAGACGGACAAGAAGAATAGGATTCTTTGAGAGCGGATTAAATATATTCAGAATCCGGCTTTCCGAAAAATAAGGAAAGCATTTTCTTAAAATAGACACCAATTCCAAAAGGAGTTTGAAATTCGAAAACGATCTTTGATCATACATATCTGGTTATCGTTACGTTTACAGGCAACTGACCAACCGACCATTGAGTCGTTACAAAAACTTATCTCTTACTTTATGTACCAAAAAAATAAATCAGTTAAAATTGTATCTTAAAGTGACGAAAGCGATTTTGCACTAATGCATCACAGAAAGATGCGCGATTTGGATTATGACGGGTAGCATTGAATTATGTATGTGCATTTCGAAAATTTTTCCATGTATATAATGAAAAATTAAATGCATTTAAAATGTTTTTATGTGTAATTTAATTACTTATTTTGTTTGAAAGTACTTTCTCATAAATTTTGTAAACAATTGACGTATTTTCTAAATGGGACTTTTTTATGCGGTCCTTCTCCACTGCATTAAAAAAATTCTGTAGTATTTCGACAAAATGTTTGTTTTATGTAAGTGTTTATAAAGTTTTCGAATATTTTTTGGGGGTGGTTTCTTTTTATGTGGTTTCTATGTACCGCACAAAAACAGGTTCTACTGTACATTCAGGCACATTTTTCAATATAACCTATAAAAATCAGATAACCAAAGGTTGTGTTTCTTCCTACTGCCGGATCTCTTAATAGCATATCCTTGCACTTATTTGGTGATTTGTCTTATGCTTTACAAGAGAATACTTTAAAACGGATTAATGTTTCTGGCAGCATATAAAGAAATGTACGATAAATTATTCTTATATTTTTAAATTTCCTTTTCTTTTATTAAGGATACAAAAATAATTGGAAAAGTAAAAAGAAAATAATTCAAGGCACTTCAATTAGAAAATTTTTAATGCAAATGAAAAATAATTTTTGAAAACATTATCACTGAAAATATTTCTAATGTTTACCAAGTTGAGAGAAATGAATAATTTTAACTACTTTTCTGCTCAAGGAAAATGCTGATGATGTGGAAAATTACCCTACCATGCCGTAAATATACGTAGTAGGATTCAAAAGTTTCCGGACTGAGTTTATAACTTAAAAAATATTACTAATTAAACTGCTGAAACACATCCTCCTTCGAAATAAGACCCTTGAATAACAATACACTTTTGCCATGGCTTGTAAAGGTCACAGAAACATTTCTGGAATCCATTTTTAGTCATGTCCTTTAATTCAGCCTACTATGTACTTTTACCTTCAACTGCAGATTGATCTTCATTTAACATGTGGGGAACGATATGTTGACACACCCTATGCATGTTAAGATCCTTAGTCAGTATCATTGACATGTGGCCGAGGATATACCAACTGATTCTGCTGTTTTTTTAACCCGTTCTTACGTACTGCCGCAGAAACCTTTTCGATGTTTTTAGTGGTGAGGAAAGTCTGCAGACGACCAGAGCCTTTGTCGCCTTTTGTATTTTCCCTGCCTTATCTGAAACATCGATGCCACTCTACAGCTTGCATTCGTGATCATGTATCACAGCCTTACACGTGCTTCAACATTTCGTAAGTCTCTGTGGCAATTTTCTTAAGCGGAAACAACATTAAACATTCATTATATGCTCAATAAACGCAATTTCTTTCAATCGCCAACGATTAAATGCATCTACCTACAAAATACGACGTTGTGGCGAGCCACCGACTATGTGATTTGGAACAAACATTTTTTAGAAAAGGGGGAGAATGCAACAACACAGAAATGATATCATAGTCACTGTATTGCAAAAATTTTCCTCGTTATAGTCTCAGTCCGGGAACTTTTGAATCCTACCTAGGTATGTAATAATTCACGTTTATATTCTCTTGGGGGCTTTTTAATTTGTAATGGACTTGAGCCTTCCTGGACTCCAGACTTTGCCTAATACTTAAATTAGGAGTTATATACTTTTGGTTGGCGTCGTTTTGCTTAAAGATTAGAATTTTTTGAAAGATTTAAGCTGCTTTGAAAACGCTATGAAAACTGTTCGTGTTTGTCTAACATATAGTAATTTTGTGTTCATGTTATAATATGTCTGTGTTTGATAATATGTGCTACATATAAAATAATAAAGGAAGATGTATCAACCACCAAGCTTTCTCTGATCTGTTTTGGCACACATTTATACCATAAATATCTTAATTTAACAAAATGCAGTTCTTCGTCTTATGTATGTAAACAAGGACTAAATTTGAATACATTCTTTAATATTTTTCACTTTGTAAAAATGCAATAAATGTACTGAAAATTTGTTTGTTAAATAATAATAAATAACTGCAATTGATATCAATAAAAATTATTTCAATATTAGGCTAAAATATTATTGTTTTAAAACTAGAGGAAAAAATTAAAAACTAGTGGAAAAAAGTTATCTCGAAGAAATATTTATACATATATTATCTTTTTTTAGAAGAGTACAAACGTACTTTCTGAAAAAAAAAAGATTTAAAAGTAATGTTTATTGATAACTTCAAAAAGTAACACATAATTCATACTTTGAATCCATATAACTTAAAAATGGAATAACTACGCATGTGTTTTTGTGAATTTAAATATTACAGTTGTCTCAAAAGCTCTAAAAATAATCTCAAACGTGGTTTTTAACACTAGAACGTCCATCGGTATCAATTTGACACCGGAGCCTGTTTACTTTATTCTTCTTTCCACATTTTTGCAGAGAATTTAAAAGTTTTTCGTGTTTTTTAATCATTTTACCTAGTAATTACACAGAAAACGTTTTGTGGTTCTAGGTTAATTAAGAGGGATCTTCCAACCAAATATACCTAGAACGTCCACTGGTGTCATTTCGACACCAAGGCAATTTATCGTTATAAAAAGCTGTCGTTCAACAAAATATAGTCCACTAAGTAGATACTATTAATGAAAGAAAGTTCCCAAAGTTCTTCACAGTGGAAATGAATCAATTATGCTAAAATCGTTGTGTCTTAGCGTTTCGTTACATAGTATTTGCTTATCTGATCATAAAAAAAAATTTCATTCGATTTTCGAACTTAGTGTAGAGCAAACACCACGAAAAAGGTATAACCCCTGATGAAATAGCTAATTTGTTGCGAGAACTTTCTGAGATTGAATTTTCTCTAATTCAGATTCCGATGGAGACATAAAATTGAATGAAAATGACTGCGAAGAATCTGAAGAAAGTGCAGATGTAATTGATAATATTCCAGAAAATCCAGATATATATGTCGCTAGGGATGGCATAGAATTGATATCGCATAATAGTAATGTTCCTGGAAGATTTGCGACTCGAAATTTTCTGCGACAAAGGACTGGTCCAACAAGTTTCGTGAAACATAATGTCATCGTCAGTTTTTTTATAATATAAAGGGTCATAATGTATGATAATTATATGAAATAATATTGAAAAGTCTTAAAACTAAACTCCACTGAACAGTAGTTCTGCAACTATTTAGTTAAGAAAATAACCTCATAGATTTTATATCGTGGTGTCAAAATGACACTGGTAGACGTTTAAGGGTAATCGAAATCCCTGACGTTCTAATGTTAAAGTATTAAGCGGCTCTTTTTAAAAGCTTATTTGTTGAGAGGTATCAGAAGCATACTTTTTTGTGTTATATTTGTCTGATTAATTTATGATAAATCATTAAATTTCAAATTCAAATTAATTTTCAGTCCGCAATGGCCCATGTCGATTGTTTAACAGGCTCTTCAATGTGGAATATGATTATGTTTTCAATTCTGAGCAATGCTAAAGGAGGTAAGATCTGAAACAAAATTCTATCATTGCATATTTTATCTAACAAATTAATATTTTTAGAAATTTTGCTTAACATTTTGTTAGTCAAACTTTTTTTATTGCAAGTGAAATTTATCCATGTAATTTTTCGGCCATTCGGAAAGTAATTAATTTTTCAATCTGTGAAGCTTCTCGTAAAAACAAGTAAATTAAAAAATAAATAAATAAAAATTAAGTCAATTCCTTCAATTCAACAAAGAAAATTTTTATTTTAGTTACTTTTTATTAAATAATTGCAATTAATATAAATATGTATATGCATATGACAGAATCACAATATTGTGGCAAAATAGAAAGCGATTTTTTCCTTGCACTTTTCCATTTCCTTTCTATATAGGATATCGGACTATATATTTGTTACTATTTATTCATTAATTTAATTCAATTTTTTCCAGTAAAATAATTTAGTAAAAAGAAATCACATTCTCAGAAATTAGGCCATCTTAGATGGGATTCAAACTCACGCATTTGGAATTAGAAGTCCAACGCGTTATCCATTGCGCTACGGGGACACAACAAGCGATTTTCCTTTTAATAAATGCTGTTGGACTATTATTTTTGTTTGTTACTATTTATTCATTATTTAATTTTTATTAATGAATTTATATATGGAAAAAACTGTATTAACCATCAAGTGTCATACACTACAATTTTAAAAAATGTATTTGAACTTGAGTGGATGAATAAAAAGTATTTTATCAAGGATTGATAATTTGAACAAGGTAAACATGTATAAATAAATATATATAGGGAGAGTGTGAACTATATAATAGCAGGAATTGAATAATATTTTAATGCAGTGATTGTTCTGTTTCTGAAGCAAATTATTTTCTTTTTTATGTTGATTACATTAATATTATTCCTATACCTTAAAAATTACTAAGGCTTTTCCGTTTTGTGAAACAAATATTTATGAAACTATCATTTTATGAAACTAAACATAGGGTGTCAAACTCATTTCTTATCGAAAGCCAACTGTTAATAAATCGCGTAGACCTCATTAAATGTAGTTAATAGTCACGGTGGGGTGGAGTTTTTCTTCTATTAATTAACTTTCATAACAGAAGCACTGTTCCTTGTGATTTTTTATCATACTGCTTAGTTTTCCCATCCTTATCTGTCGATCGATTGATTTTTAATATCGCACTTTGAAGCTGCACGGAGGTCGCAGTAGCCTAGTAGTCAAGGTACGGACTCGTGGGTGGCGTGTCATTAGTTCGAGCCCAGTACCACTAAAGACTCGCCGTGTAGGGAAGCGATGCACATTACATCTGTCGAGAGCTCAAACGTCCTTCCATTGGTGTGGTGTGGTAGTTAGGAGAGGGGGTGCAAACTCAGGTGTAGTTCTCGTCACTCGAACATGGTTCAAAAGTACGAGGTCCGTCGCCAAAAGCCCTCGTGTAGCTGAACAGTGTGACGTTAATATTCACTCACTCACTTGAAGCTTCACGAGGACTCTTGGCAATGGACCTCAGAATTCTGAACCTCGGTCAGATGATGGAAACATCTCAGCTTGTGCACCCCTCTCCTAAATTCCTCATCATATCTACGTGAGCACTTTGAACCTAGACAGATTTAAAGTATAACAGCCCTTCTACATGCCTAGTGTTCAATGGTCCCAGGACTCGAACCCATGAAGTCTTGTTTTATGACTTGCGTACACTAATAGTATTTATATGTATGAAAAAGAAAAGTGACTCCCTCACTCATCATATCTCCAGAACTATTAGACCTACAGACTTGAAATGTCGCAGGAAGGTTTCTTTAGTTGCGAACAGATCGACTAAGAACTTTTTTTTTTTGACAAAACTCGACTCCCATTTGATCCTGTGAAGGCTTTATACTCGAAATTTCTGTTTTTCAACTATTAGAACCATTTGGCAGGCATTTTTCTTTTGTTGAATAAAGATCTCCTAAAAATGGGTTTTGCGGAAATTAATTCCCAATAAGGTGTACGGTGGCGGTTATAGATAGAAAAAATGTCCCGTTTTTGAACTATTAGACTTACACACTTGAAATTCGGCAAACATGCTTCTTTTATTGAGTAGAGATCCACTAATAATAGTTTTTTTTTTTTTGAAAATTGACTCTCAAGGGGTAGATGCCTGGAATCACAGGGACATTCTAAATTTTTAAGAAATCCCATTTATGAGTTATTAGACCCACAAACTTGAAATTTGGACATTATGTTTCTATTGTTGAGTGGAGATCAGCTAAAAATGGGGTTTACAAAGATCGACTCCAAAGGCAAGCCCTTACTAGGGCGTAGAAGATAAATAAACTTTCATTTTAGAAATTCATGTCCTGTCATTTTTAAATTAAGAGGCAAAAGCTATAAGGACATTTCTCATGCATTAAAATCTTTTAATGATAGGACTTAGATAAAAACAATACAGCCGTACGATATAATAAAAAAAAACTCAGCAAAGTGTTTAATTAATAGCTAGTTATTATATATCAAGCACAGAGATTATGTATTATAACAAAATACTTCAAAACTTAAAAATGTATTTAAGATTGATGAAGAAGTATTTATCCTTTTGGTCTAGATTTGGATAATGATGTGTATGGAGATTTTGCCAAACTTTTAGCAACTTCATCTAATGTTGAGAGTGCAAATATTCCTCATGCAATGCAGGTATAATTATTCACTAAATAATAAGCATAAATATAGTTATTAATATATTACATAAGCTCATTTTTAAACAAACTGCGTTTATGTATACTATTTCAGGAAGTAGCTGATCAGATAGCAAAAGATATTAATTGTGAAGAATTTAAATCCATGTCTCCAGAGGTACTAAGTTTACATCCTTATATTGCTTAAATTTACACTATTGCTTCGTTTCTAAATATTTAATTTTTCTCCCATTTTATTTCAGCAAGCTGAAAAGTGGCTACAAGCATCTACTTCACTAGCAGGGTATAAATTTCGACAGTTTCTAAAAAGGCATGGGCATAGATGTCTCGGAGAGGTATGTTCTAGTTGAAATAGTACAGTCGTACAAAAAAATATATCCTTTGCAGCTTTTAGCATTTTTCGCTGAAAAAATATATGCCAATGTTAGTAGCTCAGAAGGAACTGAATTATGATATCATGGGATTAATTAATTGCCGCAGTGCTTCTAGAACTTTCAATATTTGCGACTTAATATTTAATCATAATTTTCATCGCTCCTCCCCCTCCCTTTGTACAATAACAATGTATTGAATTCAATAATATTATGCTTTAACTCTAAAGCTACAATAAATTTTAACCTCTTATATAAACTTCTCGATCAGCCAAAGTATTAATTGCCCTGTACGTATATATATATGTTCCCGAAGTACGATCTTTTCTGTGCTCTGCTATCCATAAAATTATTCCAAAGGCTTTGGAATGCAATAAAAGGACAGTGGCAGTATTTGCGAAGGATTTACTACCTTCAAAGGATATTTGCTTATTCTCATTTCTTCCCTCCCCCCTTCCTCCAATACATCACATACGCGAGCCTACGTGAAATATGGTGGCAATGGAGAGCGAATCGCGTAACTTTAAATCGGCACATTTAAGATATTAATTATAAACCTTACTAATTATCAAGATGAGTGTTAATTTCCACACAGGATTTTATGTGTGACAAGTCCATGGAATCACTAGTAATTATTAAACTTGTTCGTAACTTAATATTGTTAAACTAATTATAAAATACTTTGTAGAATATTGATACAATTTATAAGTATATTATATAAATGTAAATGTGCATTTTATTTACAGAATGTATTTTGTTTACTTTCAGTAAATTAATAAATTTTAAAATGTTTTTTTTCGACTTTCCAATGTGCTCGCCCCCTGTAGAGTTATTATGCCCCCCTATATTAGGCACTCCACTGTTTGAGAAACGTTGAATTACCGTTTATCCCGGTATATATAATGCTCACATACACTTCCAATCTGCATTTTTAAATTTTTAGGTGTATTCTCCGTATATATTGCATACTCCTTTTATTACTAAGAAACTTGAAATTGTACACGTGCAATTCTCGTATCTTTTTACAAAGCGTTTCGCTTAAAAACAACAGATCATGAAATATTTCATTTCACCGTCGTGCTCTTTTGCTTTTAGTAGACAGTTCAATATTAAAATGCATGACTCTTCTTTTAAAAGAAAACCGAATTCGAAATCAATTTTCCGAAAAATGTTTTCATCGATGAGCATAAGAAGAATAGATGGAAGAAAAAGGTGTAAAATTGTGAATAAGTAATGTTTACCAAAAGCATCCAGTTTTTTAAATAGAATCCAAAAAAGTATTTTAGTTCGGGATATGTTCCCTTTAAACGGATAATATAAAGAAATTACTGATTGAGTAACACACACGAATGGCAGATATCCCAGGTATATCAACACCATTAAGATGTATTTGTCAATAAACTATTCAAAGCAAAATTAAAACGACAGTGGAATATGTGGATGTTAGAAGGAAAATGAAACATTTACAAAAGGCCAAATGCATGCGTAGAAAACTTATTTATGCTAATCTTTATTTTTAAAGCTATAATTTTTATATTCTAATTATAACACTTATCCATGAATTTCGATAGTATTTTTATGTGTTAAATGATTATACGGTAAATTAATTAACGTAGTAAGTTAATTTCTGAAAATTTTGTTATTATGTATGTCTTTTCTTTTCATGTGTCTGATTTTTGAATAGAAAAATACCATAATGACAAAATTTATAAAATTCTACACAAAATATTTCATGTTACGTGGGTTCAAAAATGGGTCCTTCATGCAACGTGAGTGTCTCAAAAAATAAACGATAAGTATTTTTTCCTTCACACGTATCAAAATCTTTTTGTATCAAATGATTATTTTCTTCTGCTCTAAAGTAATTCAAAAATCAATAATAGAAATCAACACTTATGACGTGGTGGGCGCCAAATGATAAGGGACAGACGGGGAAGGGGTTCTTTACTAAGTCCACTAGTTATTAAAACACGTTTATTAGACAAAACAAACACATTTACATACATAACTAGAGAACTAACAGTTGACATAGAATTGAAAGGGATCGGAGCGCATGCTCATTACGTCCTTACAGTTCCGAAACTTGGCCATCACTGAAGATTGTTCTGTTCGCTAGAGGGCGCGAAAGTCTCTTTACTGTTAATATGAAAGAGTCTAAATAACGGGGGGTTACACACTAAATTTATAAAAAGTAATAATATGAAAATATATGTACTAAATATAGTTGAGAAAAAGTGAAAAGTAATATACTACAATTTTCACACATTTGGATTTCTAACGTTTTGAAATCTCTAGATCTACAGTTTCCTTCACGGTTCAAGAATTATTTATTTTAAAAATTACATCGGAAAAATCGTAGAGTTTGAGGGGCCATATTCTAGTTTTTAAATCTTAACTGCATGTTTTCTTATAATGCTCTGTTAAAAAAGGGGGGTATATGAATCCCTTACTTAGATTTAATATATAACCTTCCAACAAGTTTTCTCAAATATTTAGTGAACTATTGATCGAATTCGAATAAAATGTAGAACATGGATTATTTAGATTATTATCTATCTAATTATATGAAAGAATGGGGTTTTGAAATAGGCAAGTTTTCTTTTCAGAAATTAATTTGTTATATTAACTAATTATTTAGATTATTAACAAAATAGTTCAGTACTCTTTGAGCTAACCAGTTTTATTCAGATGTGATGAAAACTTCGAAAGCTATTAAGGATGTATCCAATTTCTCATTAATGAATATTCAAGAAAGTTAAAGTTTTTTAATATCATTCTTTCACGGATTTAATTTTTTCTACATTAAACTTATTTAATAATTGAATTCATAATTTTATTTGTTTTCAAATTTTAGTTTGATGTCCATTCAATAACATGGGGGATGGACCCAAAAATGCTAGTCAAGCTCTTACAGGTAAATATTATAATTCATGTATTTTTAATGAAATTTTTTATTTAAAATATATTCTCCACCATATCTAATTAATTTAACAAAAAGTTTTATAAATTATACTTTAAAAAAACTAAAAAACACATGCTTTTATGGTTAATTGAACTAAAAAGCAAAAAATAATTTTTAATATAAGAATAAAATGATTAACGAGAAAATTAATGTCATTGTGCTAAGAGCGTGGGGTGTTCAATATCAATTGTTATAATTTCTTACTAGTTCTATTCCAAAATGCTGAGTAAGTGAAAAAATTTAGTACAAAGCCCCCCACGCTTTTACCATAATGACATCAATTTTCTCGTTAGTCATTTTATTCTTATATTAAGAATTATTTTTTACATTTTAGTTCAATTAACCATAAAAGCGTGTTTTTAGTTTTTAGTTTCTTTTGTTTAGATATCTGAAAGAGCTAAGTTTGAAATATTTCATGCGGAAGAAGGTGTAAAGTCAATGATATTTTTCACTAAAAAGAGCTTAATATTCTCTCTGAAACTTGCATCAGTATTGGATATAAAAGTACCCGTTTTGAATCGAAGAGTTTGTGAGAAATGTTTTTAATCCAGTGACTTCTGAATCAATTCTCAACTGTTTTGGTAAAATGAAGCAATGAATGATGTTTCATTCCACAGATACGACAAGAGAATTAAGAAAAACAGACTTTATGTTTGAGTTTAGCAGTTAGAACATAATTTTTTCCCCGGGCACGAGTCTTTTTTTATTTCCATTTTCAGAAAAACTAGACAATTGTTTATATTATGGTAAGAAATTGCTGACGCACCCTCTTCTTAGGGTTGTAATCTAATCTTTCAGTCGCAATATCTGTAATTAGCTTCAAAATCTAGAAATAGTTAATCCTGATGATTTTGATCATGACAATGGAACAGAATTATGAAATTATTGTATTGTCATCGGTCCTTGACAAGTGTGCAAAATTTTGAAATTATTTGACCTTTTAAAGTGGGTAAAAATAGAGTTTAAAATTTTCGTTACATACAAGTGAAGCTTATAAAAGCGTGTTAAAAATACATTGTCACCTAGATTTGAGTCATAAATTTAATCTACTCCGGGATTCGTGTCTTAAAACTGAACTAAACTCAGTGGCGCAACAGCCCATTAAGGCCTACTGTGCATATTTCAGTTTACGAGACCTTAGGCGCTGGGGTACATATGCAGATGTTTCGGTCAAGTGGTCGGTCTGACGCGAAAACCTCCCAGTGTTCAGTTCCCAAGCAAGTTTGATATTCATTTATCGACCCAGTGAAGGAATGAAAGGCTGAATATTCAGTAACCCTTTTTTCGTTCGAAAGTTCCATTAATCCGTTTTCAGATTCAGAAGCTCTGAAAGACAAACAAATACTTTTGTGTGCAATAATAATGCATTTTTATTTATATATTTTCTTTGTTTTACGCGTATTTTTTATTAAATCATCTTCCGTTAAATTATAATTTAAATATTTATTACATCTAATTTTTTACTTCAAGTTTTTGTTACTTGCTTTAAATTTGTTCTTTTTCTCTATTCTGTGTTGGAAAGATTTCGAAAATTTTGGCAAAAAGTGGTATGAATGATAAATATGAGTATGTGTATCAACCATAAAATGATTTTTCTACTTCTAAAAACAAAAAACTTGAACAACTTAATATTATTATAAAAGTTGTATCATTAAATGTATTTTATGAAAAGAGAGGAGCTAATGCATACCGAAATTCTTGTACTTTTGAATTTTTCATGTCTAAAAACCTTTTAATCAAATATTGTTTGTCATCTCCTTCAAGGGTTCAGAAAACACTCAATTTTGAAATTATAAACCGACTTTTCGGTAATTTAATGGATTAAATACTAGTTAAATCGAGAAATATTTGAGCCAGTCATAACGCATTGTTAAGAAAAAGAAAAACAGTACAAGTTATTTATGCAGAAAACTGTAATATTATATGTGCATAAAAAAAGCAACAATAAAAAAAAAAAAAAAAAAAAAGAAAGAAACTATAATGGAAAAATTTATGTAATTAATTAAATTCATAAAATTATATTCTGTTCGTTAAAATTAATTCGTTAAATCATTACAGTTAGAATCTAGCTCTTTCTGAACCACTAACAATAAAAATTTTATTCAACTGCGGCGAAAATTTCAAATATTGTTAAAAGTCTCTCTTATTACTATTATATCTTCAGTACATTTCCAAAAATTCTATCATCCAGTAACTAGTTCAGATGTTTGTCCGAATCATGTAATAGATCAAAATTTAATATAGTATTTATTTTTTGCGTAAGATATTGCAGATTTAGTTAAAATTTTTACTTCATTAAACATTTTTGGGTATTATACCTACATAATCCATTCTATATCATCAGATTTATACTTTTCCTTATGTGTAACATGTTTTGTAATTTGTCACCTACATTTTATTGGCAAATGAATAGTTAAATTTATAATTTAAGCTGAACAATTGCCCATTTCATAGTTTTCCGATTGAATAGTCATAGTACTATAAACAACCACAAAAATTCAGGTTCAAAATTAGCTATTTTCTCAACTGAAAAAATTTTCAAAGCCTTCATTATCTTTATGGAACAAAAGAACCATTAAACAAAAATTTTATAATTATTCTTCTTCCTCTGAAAGAACCTAGTTGGTGTGAACAAGGAAAATAAAAAGAAAGAAGAAGAAAGCATTAGCGAAACAATTTCAGGGCTCCAGGTTCCTTTGGGATTTATATCAAAGTAAGCAAATAAAAAAAATTGTGTTTAGATTAAAAAACGCCTTATATTACAATTCCACATATGAATTTCTCCTGTACATAATGACTATAATATTTGCAGGTGTTTGTTAAAGTTTGTTTTGCTTCAATGTCGAAGAGGTGTTCGAGGAAGAGAAGCTGGTAAAGTATGTAAACACATTTTAATGTTTTCATGACCAGTTTACTTAAAATAACTTAAATCTTAAATAATTTAGTATCTTACATAAATAGTTTATACTCTTGTTTTTCTTTTATTATGATTAAAAGAGTAGCGTATTTAAAAATTAAATTAACATAAATGTAAATAATAATTTTTTTAATGAAATGCAATTGGGAGTATTGAAAATTTTAAAATCTATTTAAACTATTAATTTGTGGGATGTCGTCATATATTTTTATTTGATTTTGTAATTAGAAATTTCCTTGTAAGAGGAGTCCAAAAATATAAATCTTTTTAATTTAAAATAACTTTGAGTATTCTAATACTTCTCAGTATCCTCAAACCAAATGCATTCCTCTACTTTTAAAATTGTATTCGAATTTACAAAAATGCTGTCTTCTTATGCAAAAAATAAACTAAAAATTCATAAAAGCTTTTCATTTCAAAAACTGTTTTTGAAAATTCATTTTCTTTGACATACCGAATCTCTGTTCCTTTATTTAAATAAACTGCGTAAATATCTTTACACAACAAGGAATATGGTATTAAATTAATATCTATACAACAAAGACAAGAACATTTATATTTGGCTGACACACGTTGTTGTCATTTAAAATTTTTGTTGCTATCCCACTTTAGTTTCTATGGCTTTAAAGAGTCTTTTTTTTTATTCCCTCAATTATCATGTAAGTACTTCAGTTATTATTTTAGAGAGTAATTTTAATTAATTTTCACATATAACTTCTTATCACTGATACTTGTGTACCGTTTCAAATTTTGTCTTTAGGGTTACTGTACTAGCAAAGAGTTGTAATGTATCTTTTAAACTTTTTTAATTAAAGTGTTCTTACACACACATATGTTTCTAACGTGTGATGTTTTCAAATAATTAAGGAAAAGAATAATAATGGAATTATCCTTACGGAAAATTATTATGATACTTTAGTTTTAAAGTAATTTAGTTCCATTTATAATTATTTTTTGATGAATTAAATATTAAGGAGAAAAATCAAGAAAAACAATGGTTCTTTAAGCAAAAAACCTTTTTAAAATAATTTAATGAGTTATTTTATCAAGAAAAAAGAATTAACTTCGTATGTTGGTTGGACAATTTAGAAGTGTTAAAAGTACAAACACTTGTCTTCCAAACTTTTGTGAGCGTATATTTATCCTGCTTGAGCGTTAACATGATTTTTTTTTTGTTGCTGTTTAAGCTAATAGATGGCGCCTCATCTACCAATAGGTAGCACCTTCATAGCAAGGCTTGGAAACCTCTTTTAGAGCTGTGTCGTGCCAAACCAATCAATCTACCAATATGATTCAGTGTGCCACCCGGGACGTTTTGAAACAATGCGATTCCCACGATAATGAATACAGAGTTACAGAATAGAAGTCAATAAAATAGAAATTTACTGTTTCATTATATAATATTAGTTTTGCATCATTTAAAGATATTTCTTAACATAAAAATAAACAGCATAAAATATAATTATTTCTGCAACAAAAATGAAAAAAAAAATTTTTAATTTTACATATATTATGTATTTTTAAACATATTTATTAAAATAAGAAATAGACAACATAAAATATAAATATTTCCCTTCATTATTGTTTAAAAAACAGATAAATAAAATTGCACCGCTCTATAGTTTCATATCGCAAAATCAGTGGTATAATTTTTGACTTTCAATTTGACACGATTCTGAGCATGCGTTTATTGAATAATTTCCTTGCGGACTCTAAATATCTTTCATGTGGGGAGAGAAAAAAAAATTTTTTTACTTAGATATGTAGAACCAAAAGCAGAGTACATGCAAAGTTCTCTCTTCAAACAATTAAATCTGCCCAGCAATGACAGTAAATAATTTACAAAATAGCTACCAATTTATCTAAAGAGTTTATCTTTCAGATTTTTTCGTAATTCCGTAAATGTCCATAATTCTGAAGATGTTTATCAAATAAGGTCCATTACAAATTTTTCAACATCCTTCCACTCAAAAATTGACAAATTTGTAGAGTAGTGCAGAGTGCCACAGAGAAACAGATTTAAAAACATTCTTTTTATATACGAAAAATTCATTCTAACTCTTATCACCGAGTGTGCAGGTTGTATTTTATCTCTGATAATGTTGCGTAAACAATAAATTTAAACAAAATAAAGTCGATTTTAGAATAAATATATTGTTCCAATACCTCGGACTAAAATTTTGGGAAATCATAATTAATCTGATTTATTTGAACATTTTTTTTAACACATCGGGGAGTTTAATATATATATATAGTTCAAACCTCTTCCTTTTTCTAAAAAACCATTAAATATTTCCTTTGGATTTAACTGCTTCATTATTCTTCTGGAAGTTCAAATTTCCTGTTGAAGCATGTTTATACGAGTAGATTCTGTAGAATCTATTACCAGACCATAAAATAAATGTAATATAATGTAGAAAATTATATTAATTATTACATTCTACTTTTTAACAATTTTTAACATTTAAGATTTATTTCTCTTAGCGTATTATATTCTTGTTTCAAATATATTTTATCACGATGTTTTCTATAAACATTGTTGTTAATGTGATAAGGTTAACTTTTTGAAATATTTTTTTTCTATTTATATTAATAACTTTTATTTAAGTTATTTTTTTAGAAAAGTTCATTCTGCCAAATATAGTTTTTTTAAAAAAATATTTGTATTAAAACTATCCAAGAATGTGTATAAAATAATAATTTTACTCTATTTTAGTCTATCATGATTAAATCTATTCATCATTGGAGAAAAGGTTATAGACATCTTGGAAAATTGATGGCATCTGAAGGATATTTACCGGATGAAGAACTTCTATTCTTCCTCACTATCAACGAAATTAATGACTTGTTAAATACACGATCACCAAATATTATTTCAAGGTATAAACTTCAATTCAAAAAGTTTTGAGCTAATGTTGTTAATATTACAATTTGCTGGTTATTATTTCATATGTAATGCATGCAAAAAAAATTATAGAATAGAGTAGCTAACGCTGTATTGTATCAAACTCATTATTTCAAGAAGGATGAAAAAGTCTTCCCATTTTCATGTTAATTACGAGGGGTGATCAATAAAAAAAGGTTACAAGTCGAATAAAGACATATTTATTTACAATAGACTGAAAATACAAAAGGGAATTAAGAGGCATACGTGCCTATCACATTTCGACATAAACACCAAGTCTATTTAGGCATTTATCATAACGCAGAAACAACTCGTTTAACCCGTCTGGGTAGAAATCAGGTCCCTGTCCATTCAGCAAGGTCTCGGTGGATGTTTTTGCAGAACTGTCTTGGAATATCGCAGCACATCAAAAATGATATGCTGCACGCTACAATAGCTCAGTCCCAGCTCTAACGAGCTGTGGAGGTGGAGATAGGTGGTGTAGCCATCTATCGTCCCTTCGGGGAATTTCTCCGAGCTAAATCGTACTGTCACCTGAATGGTGCTCAAGGCTTAAAGCCAACTACAGGCGTACTTCTAGCCCATGGCCACGGCGAATTTCGTGGGCCTCGATCTGACTATGTCAGACATGTGGCATGAGCAACAACAACAACGAGATTTCATTCAGAGTTACCCGTCGGTTATTTTGAATCATTTCTTCAATTCGTGCCGTGAAGAAATTGGCTGGCAGCTCCCTGCCATATTGCGGTTTTCGCCATCCTTTCTGCCTGATTGGAAAGATTGACACCATTTCGCTACATGTTGTCTGTTCATTGCTTCTTCACCATAAACTTCCACGATTTGACTGTGAATATCAGATGCGGACACATTCTTTACCTGTAAAAATCAAATCACAACACGCACTTCTAAACGAGACCAATATCCTAAGCGTCTTGTCATTTCAATCGTCCTGAACCGTCTGGGAATTTCCAATACCTACTCGCAAACCAGCTGCATGACAAGTAGCGCCATTTGTCTCCACTCTGTGGAAACAAAATTTCTCCACAATATGTAGTTTTCAAATGCTGCGGCTTGCAAACTTTTTTTCTGATCATCCCTGGTATTAAATGGAATTGAAAATCATAACTGTATTTTCCCTACCTTAACTCTATTATAATAACACATTACTAATGTAACAACCCATTATATGCAGGCAACATTCTGTCTTCATTAGAACATACCATTTACTTGTTAAGCCGAAAATAAAATGCCTAGAAAGCGCATTTATTTACCATAATTAATTATCTGTCTACTATTGGTGCCAATCAGTCTTTAAACAAAATCTTTACTGTACTAAAAACAAATTGTGTATCTTACTTGTCGACAGTGGTGTACACAGCCTCCTACTTTCATGGGAGGGGTTTACAATTTTTCAAATAAATGTAGATGGAAACACTGAGTCATAACTTTTATGTTAAAAATTAAAAATCTCTTGGTCTATGAGAGGGGCTTGAACACCTAAACTTTACCCTTGTGTATGCAAGGGCTTTTGCACTACCAAAAATATAAAATTATTCTATGAAAAATTTTTTTATTCGAGTGGTTAATTATAAGCGCTGTTAAAAAGCAAGCCCTTGTGCTCATCGAGTTTAAACTTCAAAACAAAAACAAGACAATTTGAATAATGCCTCGTAGCACCATATGTAGCAGAATTCACAAAGAACTTATATCATTTATTAATATTTTTCTTACGAGAGCTGTGGATAATTTACAATCCATATCTTATCTTTATTTTTTTTTTACTGATATTCCTTTTCTTTAACAGCTATCGGTTTTCAGTGAGAAATTTATTTATGACAGAGATGGGAATTAAGTCGATCGCAATCGACCGGTGGACTGCCAAGACTTTTTGGCTTGGCCTCTTTTACTAAGAAGCACGCACTAAAAGAAACATATTTATGGAACACCGACGCCATCTAGATAAGAGAATCGGCTTTTCACAATCGATTCAACTATGTTTCTTTAAACATATTATTCGATAAATGTATAGCAGGGGTGGTTCTAGGACCGGACAAACCGGCCCTTGTCCGGGGTGGCAAATTTTAAGAGCGGCATTTGGATCAAATTTGGAAAAAAAAATTTTTTTTACAAAAAATTTGATACATTTTCTGAAATATTATTACATGTGAATTTGGTATTTCATTTAACCTATCTTATTTCCTTATTTTGTACTCTGTAAGTTTAATGGCAGTTTTCTTTTATATTTAAACTTGAATGACTCGAGAGGCGAGTATATGTTAAATTATGAAATTTCAAATGTTTACTCATCTTTTACTTGTAACTTTCTCCCCATCTAGAAGTGGGGTCACAAGAGACATTCCTTTCCCCCATACGATTTCCAATGCTAGCTTTTCTAAAGAGAACAAGATTAATAAGAGTATTTAGTAGAGGCATAGGAGATGTTTTATTCTATTCTTGAGTATAGTTACTATAAGTTAAAATAAAAACGCTTGTGATGCCTAACATCAGTAGATTCTTTTTCGAAGAAATTGCCCTGCCGAAATGGGCTAGTTCTTCTCTTAAATTTAACTTGTTTGAAATCATAACAGGGGCGTAGCTATCGACGTATCAATGATACGGGGACTCCAAGTTTCAGGGGCCCCAAAATGTGTAAGCAAAACACTATAAAATGTAAAGCCCCCCACCCCCTCACAAGAAAAGGGGCCAAGGAATTCGGATACCGGGCCCCCTCAGGACTAGCTAGACCAGTGAATCATAACGGGTGATTACGTTCTTAATTTCGAATTATTTTGTATTCTTAGAACAATATTTATATATAATAATTTTTTGCTTTGGAGAGAGGGGTGGCATTTTCCATTTTTATTCGGGGTGGCAAAACTGCTAGAGCCAGCCCTGTGTATAGACAGTACAAGTACCTTCACATTGGATTCACACAAGGATGCTTAACATGTTCACTGCAGCTGTTGGGGGGAAAAGCCGTATAAATGAATTTTTCCCCACACGCTGACTGAAGGTGAGAATAAATGTTGAGAATCAACCCTTCCTGCGATAGCTCGGGATTGACTATTGAGACATTATACTGTGACATCTCTCGCGTTCTTCCTCTAACATAACCTCTATGTTCTTTGACGGCCACGATTAATGGCAAAACTTTTCCAACCCAAATCCAAGAAGTGAAACGAAGCATAGATGCAAATATGATAACCTTTAAAAGGATAGAAATTTTAGTGAGTAAAATGGCAATTTAGAGAAAGTTCAGTGTAGAGAAGATAGAAGTGTTGATCGACGGCTTACTTAGAATCAAGACGCCAACCCGCCAACTATACCAAGGTACATACCATTGTACAATCTTTGGAGAAATATTTTAAATAGCTTAGACGTTGAGTGTTCAACCAAGGTAGGAAGATTATATTCTAAAAGCTAGTATATTATTGAGATTGAGATTAGGCAGATATAATATATTTATATTGATAAGTGATCTAATTGCGCGATCTGATTTAGTTAAGACTCGTATTTTGGTTTATTCTCACTTAATATAAGCTTGTTCGATATCTAAGTAATCTAAGTTAAATTCTTAATAAAAATCATATTAAGAATTAGAAAATGTCTCATCATTCCGAGAATCCCACACCTCTAACTTACTACATGGCTATCGAATGATGGCTATATCGCAATACTACACCTCGCGTTTTCACGGGAATGGGTTCCCGCGATGATGGCATGTCCCGCAATTGCGCGGAGTACGGAAGTGAACAAATTAAGTACATACGTTGGTTTCAGATTCATCGATTCACGTATGTTCTTGGCAAGCTGCATTGAATACACCCACACCACACGATTTAATAGTAATTTGTCCTAGTTTAAAAGAGGGGTACAATGTCGAAAACAAGTGTTAAGAAAAGAAAACGTACAATTTTAAAACAGAATGCCCACACCTACGCTGCTGGGTGCATGGCATCACCTGAACCCTTAAATGCATATTGTTGCCATTTTTCTACATTCTAGTTCCATTCAATTTTATTCAAAAATCTGAGTGTGTTTCCGAATGTTCATTGAAAATCATAGAGAAAGAAAAAATGTAACATTAATTTTGGTGGTTATTTTTTATTTAGACATTTAAATGTGGTGGGTAATAAAGTTAATTGTTTTACTTGGAGAAATGTTTCCTATTTTCGAGTTTTCTATAAAAAGAAGGTACTTAGCTGATTGTGGAAAAAAGCTACCTCACATCTGTTGTCAGGTAAACTTTTCATGTTTGATGTTGCATTTGAAAACTTTGTTTTGGGGGAAAATACTGTATGTTGCCAAAAGTCTATATAAATCTTTTTTCAAAATAAATATTTAGTATTATTACCTGGATTTTTTTTTATCTTTTTACGTAACCTATAACAATATTGCTATAAAAAACGATTTTTTAAATTCCAAAAAAAAAAAATCATGCATTTAAGGGTTAAAAACATTAGCTGTAGTCCGTACCCTAGACAAGCCGGTCCACTCCTGATCTGTAGTATAATGAAATATTTATATTAGGCAAATACTTTGATGTTTGTTCAGTGAATATTTTTATTAATGAGTGTATATAAATAAAAAATATATTTGAGTTAATACTCTTACTGAAAACATATTATTTTATATATTTTAGAAAAAAAATTAATGTACTCACAACTCAAACATTTTACTTCAGTAATTTGACATGTAAATTTTTATAACATTAGGAATTCATAAATTTAATTTTTTGAATCGGTAAATCATATTTCCCCCTAAAAATATGTGCTTTTCTTTTTATAAATATATTACATCATACATATCATGAATTTATAACTTTTCCAGAGCAAATTATCGCAGAAAAATATTCCCCATACTTGAAAAATACAAGTTTCCAGAAATAATGAAGGGGAATCCAAAACCAGTAAATATCCCTTATTTATTCAGTCGTAATATGCATTCATTTTTATTATTATTTAAATCAAATTATACCATTAAATGATTTTTTTAAACTCTAGATAAATGATGAAGACGAGTCAATAGATTCTGCCAGCTTAGATTCGGATTTAATTCTGACAGGTAAGTATTTTACCACTTACGAAAATTCATAAGCTTTCAAACCGAATGAAATTGCTAAAATTAGAATATACTGCTTGACAGTTGCTAAGAAACAGTTACATGTTTCTGAATAATCAAGAATAGACAATAATTGAAGAAATGAAATTAAGTACATATTTAGTATGGATGGTTTGCATTTATTATAGTACAAAATGGTACAGATATCGCCACACCAAAGTATTAAAAACTTAAAAAATAAAAAAATAAAAAAGATGCTCCTTGGATGATCTCCAAAAAGGGAAAAAAATTGATCTTCATGTCAGAATGATGCAGACATGAGTACGTCATCAAAATGTGTGCTGACCACGGACTCTAATGCCCATTTTGCATATATTCTCCATTCTCTTCACTGAGCTATCGAGGAGTCCTTGGAGTATATTGTCCCTCTTCTTCTTAAGGTGGTTTTGAGCTCTTGCACTGAACGGGGAAGGATTGTTCTTTGTGCGACACGTTTGCCAAGAGCATCTCATGCATATTCAATAGGCTTTAGGTCTGAAGAATAAGCATACCATTGCATGCGGAGAATATTTTCCCTTTGCACTGTCTGATACATCAAGGCTTCCGTCTAGCCGCGATTTATTGCCCATAAACAAAACATCTGGGCTTACAGCACCCCTAAAAATACGAACATGATCCAGAATAATATCAATAGAATACAGTTGCGATGTAACGTCTCCTCGCTCAAATATGTGAAGTAATGTTCCGTCATTGTACATGATGTTCGCAGCACCATCACGCCTGGGCCGCAGCAATCACGTTCACAAACAAACTTATGTGCATAACGTGTTCAAGGCTCTTTCCACAATAATTGGTGGCCAGAATTACTTGTCACACTGAAACGAGATTCGTCGGAGAATATCACTCTGGACCAATTTTGGGGATCCCATCCAACATGTTCCATACACCAAAGCCATTTCTCTCAACGATGGCGTGGTTGAAGTGGAAAGCAATGAACAGTCTTCCATATATACAAACCAACTTGATTTAATCGGCGTGAGATGGTTCTTGCTGAAACATGCTTACCGGTAGCGGTTGCAAGATTTGCAGTAGTCTGGCCAGGAGAGAAATTTCTGTTCCTTTTTTGCCACGAGAACTACATAACGATCCTCTAAAGGTGTGGTGTTCCTACCACGAAATCTGACATGCATTTAAATAATTTTTTCTCGTATTAATTTTCAGAAAATAATTTTATTAGTATATTATAGTTCAACTTACGCTAAATATCAATAAAAAATATTCATTTATCCGCTCATTCGAAATCACGGTTTCGAAAACGATCATCTCAAAGTGAAAAAAATATAAAATATTCATTATATTCAAATATGCTTAAAATTAGAAGATAAGATTAGAAGTATGTTTAATTTCTAAGCTTTCTTTGGGAATATTTTTATTCGTCCACATGAATAAATGAAATGTTCCACAATTCCAAACCCTATATTTCTTTTTATTCATTTATAAAACAATAGCTGCTGTTTATTATCGTAAACATTGCGTTTTATATTTACGAACGAAAGAGAGGAAAAAAGAAGCACACAGTGTCTTACGAATATTTAAAATCCTGGTGCCTTCTATATTTTTCAGTTAAAACAATACGAGAATTTTGGAAAAACTTGCAAATATTCGATATTTTTTTCATAAATCGATAAATGAAATGATTATTAATCACAGAGACCCTTTTTATTGAATTTGAAACCATTTTTGAAGAAACTTTTAGTTACTTTTTATATTTATACTTCAATATATTGCGTTAAGCTTTAAAAAAATTCTTTATATTTTTAAAATACGAACTGGAATTATTTCAGGTTTTCCAGTAAGTCAAGGTGTTATTAAAGGTTATGCAAGAGTAGCGATGACTTTAGAAGAAGCAGAACATTTGAAGGTTTGTTTTATTTAATATGTTACTAACCAATACGTTTACGTAAATGTTCGGATAATTTGAAGGTATCCGACTAAGTTGAAAAGGTGCTTTTTATGTGTTAGAAGCATTAGAAAAAAAAATAAATAAGTATTGTGGAAGAAGAGGAGTAGTATATAAAACTTGGGAATCTTAAGTTGTTTTTCCAACATTTACTCTATCTTAATTATAAAAACACTTTTTTAAATCCGCTTTTTGAAGAATGAAATTGTCTCGATTATTTTGTGCATGAAAATTGCAATATCTCCAAAACAATTGAATAAAATTGGATGAAATTTGTTACACTAATGCAATAAGCCCTTTGGAGTGCAGCAAATATCAGGTTTTAATATAGTTACATTTCATCATATTTTACAGCCATTGTTAGCATAGAAAATTAAGTAATTTTGACGAAACATCATTAACGTCCAATTTGAATACTTATTAAGTATCTATTTCTTAAGCAAAAACAAATTATATAATTTTGTTTTGAAAAATCAATCCTTTGCGCGTAGCTTTCAGAAACGCTGGACCTTGTGCCCTCACATCTTTTGTAACCCCCTTAGGCCAGTCTGTTCGCTTGTATGTTTCGAGTTGGTGCGCTTGTAGGCAGACATGTAGAATATTATTTCGAAGTCGTCATTTGTTTGCCGTCTTTGTAAGCGTAAATATGTCGGCTCTGTAGTCCTTTTTCACCATCTATCCAATTTTTGTTTGAAAAGGGCTGAAATTTATCAGACCTATCACAATGAGGTGTCAGCTATTTATATTTACCTTATAAACATTTTTTCATAGACTGAGAAGTTTAAAAATGGCCGTAAGACATTACACAAAAGAAGTGGAAGTGTCGTTATGTTGTTTCTTATCCCACCCGATCAACAGTCCAATCAGATCAAGACCCACAAAATTCATGTGGCAAGGAGCTAGTTGTACGCCTGTCGTTAGCCGTAGCTTTGAGCACCATACAGTTGACAGTACTATTTGGCAGAGTTCCAACCCAATTTTGAGGGAAAACACCCTGAAGGGTGGTCAAAGGGCCTCTCATCTCTCTTCCCGCAAACTCAGGAGGTCTTGCAGCTAGACGAATATTTAAAGTGCACCCATACATTTACAAGCACATATGCTTTCTTCGGGATTCAAACCAGGGCCCTAAGAGACAGCAGCAGCATCACTAACCACTATACCAGATGGGCGGCTTCAAAAGAAGTGAATATAATGTTCCTCAATCTCGATCAATGAGCTCTCTAGATAGTTATAGTAGATGGACGAATCACCGTAGATGATAGTGTGTCTTTAAACATACGTCATGATGGATCATGGGTTTGATTTAAACATAGACGTGCAAAAAGCTTTACAAAAAAAAAATGGCTATTTCAAAAACTTGAAAACCGAAAGCAGAATGAAGTGCGTTGCTAAGAGTAAAGACCATGTAAAAAAAAATGATAATGCTGTACATATATTTTATTTAAATTTAAAAAAAATTGTAAAAGTGTAAATCTTTCTCCTTATCTTCGCAATATTTTTAAAATTATAGCCTGGAGAAATTCTGATAACGTACAGCACTGACATTGGTTGGAGTCCTTATTTTCCTATTATTTCTGGAGTAGTTACTGAGCTTGGAGGACTCATTTCTCACGGTAGGTTTTAATGTATTGTGTTGTTACGTATTTTAATCTTCTGATATATTTTCGTGAAATAAAAATTAAGCTGTATTCGCTATACTTCTGCTTATATAGCAGTGTTTATTTTCATATATCCCAGTTCTTTCGCAAGGAGAGATTCTTATATGAAAGAAACTTAAAGTATCGCAAGAGGTTAGTTAAGGGTAATGTGCGAGAGAACCGGCTAGAATATATTAAAGTTACAGCTCATTATTTCCAGCAAAAGTTGCATCGGGTTCTTCTCTCTCTCTATGTTAAGGTATCCGACTACGTTCGGAACCGTGATTTTAAAAAAGCGCATAAATGGATAATTTTCATGATGTTTAGTGTCACTTAGATTAGACTACATGCATAAAATTATTTTAAGCACACATTTTGACAAAAAAAAAATTATTTAAATACAATATTTTGGCAAAAAATTAACTTAGAATAATATTTTTTCAAAATGTTCTCCATTTGTGAAAAATGCTTCTATTATAATAATATTTTGCTTGTATATAGCTCAGACCTCTGTACAGAGGCTCAACTATGAATGTTGAAAAATTCACATTATTTTCAGAGTGACAACCCATTGAAATAGTTATCGGCGTTTTTTTCTTAAAATTTCTCCCCTCTGTTGTCGTAAAACATGGATAAACCCACTTCTAAGTTATATATTTCAAAAATTCTAGTTGAGCCTCTGTACAGAGGTCTGAGCTATATACAGACAAAATATTATTATAATAGAAACATTTTTCACAAAAGGAGAATATTTAGAAAATGGGTCATTCTACGTTCATTTTTTGCCAAAATATTGTATTTAAATACTTTTTTTTCAATATGTCCTTAAAAGAATTTTATACATGTATTCTCTAATCTAAGTGACCCAAATTATCATGAAAATTATCTATTTATGCGCTTTTGCAAAATCACGGTTCCGAACGTAGTCGGATACCTTAAAGAAGTTTTTTGTGATGCTGTAACAAATTTTTGACATTGTTCAGATTAGCTGCAACAGATGGCGCCAGGATATTTTTAAAATACAAATGTATTTTGTCTAAGAATAGCTTAGAACTTCATAATACATGTGAATTACAATTTTACAATTTAAACAATGAGTATAAGCAGTTGTATAATTTGTTCAGTGTGGGTTAATCCGCCTTTAGGCGGAAATGAAGTACCCCTTCCAGAGAACTATTTAAAAATTATCCTTTATTTGATTCAGTTTTAAATTGGATTTATCACTTTGTTTTTTTTCTCAAGTTTTTAACATGTTTAATAAAAATGGTTATGGGATCTCTAATCAATCAAATATTATTCTATATTTTTCTGTTATATATTTAACTATATTCAACTAAGAGTACTTAATTTTTTCGAAACATAATTGAACATTTAACAAGTCTTGTGAGAAATTAAAATCGCAAACTTTTATATTTTAGGTGCCGTGGTAAGTCGTGAGTATGGCTTACCTTGTGTTGTTGGATTACAAGGAGCTACAAAGAAATTTCACACGGGTATTTTATCAATAATTATTTATTATTTTAAAACACAAGTTTGTTACTTCTGGATTTTTTTAGTTAATTAACAATGTCTTTTTCTACTCTTTAGGCGATTACGTTCTACTAGACGGGAAAAAAGGGATTTTACAAAGATTACCTCAACCGGAAAAATAAGGAAATTTCTGCAAGGACTTCAATCTCTTTTCTTTCTTTTATATGTAGATGTTCAATGAAATTTTTATAACGCATCAGAAATATAAGAACTTTTTCTAATAAAAGTTGTTTTATTTATTAACGTATGTTGTGTTAATTTTGAGCAATTTCTCTGATTTCCCACTATTTTTTCTCCTTTTATTGCCGGAAACTAAGCCTAACCAAGTACCGTTTCGTTCTACCGCAACCGTGGAAGTAGTACCGGAGTTCAACCCCTGTGCATACGTGTCTTTAATGGATTTTCAATACAGTGACGCCATCACAGACAAATTGTGGTGTTTTCACAAGTGTTAGTGAGCTTTCAAAAAGTTTAAGGCGATTTCTGATCTCTCCGAATGTGAAATGTGTTTTGAATGCTAGGAAAGTTAAGCCTGTTGAAATTCATCATCAACTTGAAGAGGCTTATGGTGAAAATGCAATGAGTGAGGAATGGCGAGAAAGTGAGTACGATGGGAATTCAATGATGGGAACATCAATTTTCATGACGAAACACGGAGTGGGTGGTCTTCTATTGTTAATGATGGTTTAGTTGAAAAAGGGAGTGAGAAAATTTGTGAAAACAGACGGTTTACATTAAGTTATAACTTTATAATGAGTTTCCACAAAGAGCTGTTGAGTAAAGGCTCTATTCACTGGAGGCATATTTCTTTGAATAGGGTATAGGCTAGTTCGTTTCCCGATATAACAAATGTGATGTGCGTGTGTCTGAACAATGGTGATAACTATGTAGAAAAATAGTTTCCGACATGCTCTTTCGTGTAAAAACAAATCTTGTTTCGAAAATAAGATTTTTTTTATGCGAGTTTTTCCAAAATGGTACTTAGTTTCTGAGCACGCCTCGAAAAAAAAGCAATATTAGTGCAATTAAGCAACTAATGATAGTGGAAACAGTGGCATACACAGAGTACTTTTAATGGGGGAGATATATTTTAAAAAAACGTTGACGAAAGCTCTGATGCAATCTTTGTGCTAAAAATTAAACCTGTTGGCTTATGGGAGGAGTTTGAACCCAAAAACTCCACCCTTGTGAACGGCATTGAGTGGAAGCTTTGCGAAAACTCAATTGTATGCAATATTTTTGTTTTAATTGGTAACAATGTTATTTTTTTTAAAAAAAAAACACTCATACTGCATTTACTATTTTACTCACAAAGAAAAAAAATTAGTGTTAATGTATTATTTTACTACTATATATATAGTCACTGAAATATGGTGTTCATTTTTTTTCTGTTTTTCTTTCAACATTACTAATACAAGCAATAGAAACAAGCTGTTTTCATAATAAAAAATCAAGTTTAGAATTTTTCAAAAAGTTATTATGAAATAAAAAAAAAATTATCCTGTTAGCATATACATATTTTCAATTAAAAGAAACGTCAGTGTTAAGACAAAAAGAAACGAATATCATTTATATAATCTATGATTTAAATACTTGAAACTTCTAAAATAGTGACACACACACAAGTGAAATAAAGATTACTTTATCGGTTTTGAAATTACAAGAGTGAATTCAACTATATAGAACAAATAAGGATTACGATTCAGTTAAATCAATCATTCAGAAGAAAAGCATATTTATTTAAAATTTAAAAAGAAAATTTAAATTACATGAATAAAAACATTAGAGAAATTTTTAAGATAGGAATTTTTTATCATAGATTATGAAATAGCTTTATTTCGTTATAGGTAAAAATATTTAAAAACATTAAACTTACAAATAATAAAATGAGTCCTAATTATGTGTGTGATAAAAAAAAATCTGAATGCTTACAGAAGGATATAAAAGTTGTAATAACTTAATACAAATTTTTCCTGTTATAAAAATAATTAGTTGCGGTATATAAAATAACAACGACAAAAAATATACAGGTCGTAAAAATCTAGGGTGAAATATAGAACAAGGTAGTGAAAGGATTTATAAATCTGCTGTCTTTCGAAGCTTTTATAAAATTTCTTTGTTACCGTCAAGTAACACATAGTTACCTGCGTATAAAAATTAGGAGATTTTACAAAGAAATAATATTTTTTTTAATAAGTGAAATAAGAATTCACGACTAAAATTTCATTTTACAACCTTGAGTATCATATATGCAGTTTAATATTTAGGGGGTACCAAAAGTCTTGCCACATGTTTACAAAAATTCGTTATAAAATAACTAATTAATACGGAAACTTAACCATAATTGGGCATGAGGTGAAAGGTGAGATTATATCTATTCTGGAAAAATATGAAAAAGAATTCCCCTCCACTTGGTTAAAGCAGGGTGAGTGCATTTTCGAAAATGTGGAAAATTGACACCCTACATCCCATCATTAACTAATGTAACCACAAATTTCGGTGGTAGCCTAATGGTTAGAGCACCGGACTCCGGACCGGAAGGCCTGGGTTCGATGCCCGTACAGCCAAATACCCTCCGAGTACACACGGAGTACGTGCTCGTTAAATCAGTGGGTCCGAAAGTCTTGTGGGCTGAATCACGAGTGCAGGGAACTGGAGAAAATTTCCCTCCACTTCAGTTCCATGCCTAAATTGTGGAGGTGGAGATAGATAGTGGCGCCATCTATCATAATGTTCTATCGTTCCTTTGAGAATTTCACCGAGGTAAATCGTACTGTCACCTTTATTGTGCTCAAGGCTAAGACCAACGACAGGCGTACATCTAGCCCATTGCCAAGATGAATTTCGAGGGCCTCGATCTGATTATGTCAGACAGGTGGCATGAGCAACAACACCACAAATTTCACAATTTTACGAAGATTTTTTCACTTACATTTCCTTACATATCCGTTCTATTAATCACAGTCACAAGTCGGACAAAAAGCTTTGCTGGTTTATCTAAAATAACGTAATTTCGGTGATTCGGGGTTTGAGAAATAGATGTCACATAACTTAAACTCTCCGTAAAAAGAAAACTATTGTACACAACCCCAGGCAAGTTTCTCAAAAGTTAGCCCATTTAGTTAAAATTCCAAAATTGCACAAAACTTGTTCTTTTATGTGCATAACAATCATAAAATTATTCTTTTATTTGCTGAACTTTTTCATATCAAAAACATCTTTGTTGATGCCTTCCATCACATCCATAGGTATTGTGACCACGAATTCCACAATTTCGCTGTGATTTTTTCACTTACGTGATCTTGCATAGCTGTACTATTAATCACAGTTGCAAAATGGGGAAAACCTCTTTACTGTGGTTTAGTTCAAATTAACGTAATTTAAGCCGGTTTGAGAAAATGATGTCACCTAACTTTGACACTTCACATAAAAAGAAACATATTACATACTACCTAAGTAAGTTATTTCAAAAGGTGATCCTTTTTATTGTGAATTCCAAAATGGTACAACACTTTCTACATTTTTATCCATACATCTCCCCATTTTTCCCATGACAAGAGTTTGAGTTTCCCAGCGGGAAGCAGGTACTTTAAGAACTATTCAACTTATTTTATCCATTCAATCACTGCCATTTTGTTTTCTTACAAAACGACATTATTTTTAAAAACAGAATCTTAGGAATGGATATTTTAACTTACATGAATGGCTTTTGGAAAATCCACATTTAATGAGTGAAGACCGGTCCCAATATCAATTTAAAACCAACGCGTGGGTCGGAGTATTAAAATTAAAAATATTTAGACCGTTCGAATTACTCAAAAGATTAAATGTGGAGCCAAATACTTAATTTTCTTCTAAACAATTTGCAAGAACTGCTGGAAGGTGTGCCCTTCAATATCTACAAGGACATGTGTTTCCAACAAGATGGATGGCCAGCGCATTATGCACGTCCTGCACTGAAGCATTTGGCCATGTACAATCCTGGAAGGTGGATTGGACGTCACGGTTCAATTTCATGGCCAGCTCGTTCACCATATTTCTCGCTCATTCATCAATTCTTTAACTGGGGCTCCATAAAAGAAAAAGTTTATTTTAAACCAATCCAAAAAAGCACCGCACTGCGGCAAAGGATTGTTGAAGCAATGAAGGAAATTAACTTAGCTAATCACTTCCGACTCGTTAAGTGGCCACTGTTAAAAAGGCGTAGAGCCTGCTTTCGTGTAGAAGGTAAGCAAACATTTATTTTATTAATAGGTTACAAAATTTTTGTTAAGTTTTACTTTTAAATTCATTGCTTAGTTTGAGTTACATACTTAAGATTAAGTTTTTTTTTAAATAAAGTCATTTTGTAAAAGAAAAGAAAATTGCAATGGTTTTTGGGGATATAAGTACAGCAAATATTGAACCATTTTGGATTTGTCGCTAAAAGAGTCATCTTTCGAAATAACTTACTTAGGCAGAATGTAATATTTTTCTTTTTATGAAGTGTCAAAGCTGGATGGAATCATCTTCTTAAACCGGCTTAAATTATGTTAATTTTAACTAAACCAGTAAAGTGTTTTGAGTTATTCGTCAATAGCATGGCTGTAAAAGATTACTGGAGAATTTGGGGTCACAATACTTAATGATGTGAAGAAAAGTATCAACAAAGGAGTTTTTAAAATGGAAAGATGTTCTACAAATAAAAAACACTATTTTTGTTAAGTTGTATCATTATGGAATCTTATTTAAATGGGCCAACTTTTGAGAAACTTTGTTAGTGTGTGTGTGTGTAATAATTTTCTTTTTATGGAGAATGAAAATTAGAATCTTTTCTCAAACACCGACTCACACGAATTACGTTAATTTTAACTAAACAAGCAAATATTTTTGCCGACTTGTGACTGTACTGATAAAAAAATTAGGGGAGCAAATGGATTCAACGAAATTACGCAAATACTTCTTCTGACAACTAATGAAAAACAAAACAGCCATAATATTAAGTATTTCAGAAAATAGAAAATTTCCTATAAAATGAATGTTCATGACGGAAAAACCAGAAAAAGGATATACATAAGTGCAGAAATCGTGATTTCGTAGAGTCTGTTGTTCTTTGGTGTCTCAAAGGTGAAGTACAAACTTTCAACTATTGTTTTGAACAAAGGTGGCTGAAAAATGTCACGGAAACGTGATCTACCGGAATCCATGGTTTGGAGTATTATCAGAAGACAGGAATCCGCACAAACACAAGAAACTGTAATGGACGCTTTTGGAGTGGCAAGAAATGTCATTGCAAGACCGTGGAATAGAGCATATTCGACGTCAGACACTGTAAGGTCCACCTGCTACCACAGCAATTAATAACCGATGCATATTGTTAACAGCTTGTCGAAACAGAGCAGCAAATGCAACACAGATTCAAAGACAGTGGGTCAATAGGGATAGGCAGATAGGTCAAAAGGCAGATTCGAAATAGCATGCAAGTGGTCTGTATACACATCGGGTCAATGGTGCGTAGCAAGACCCCATGTGACCCGAAGAAAGTGGGCTTCTAAGCATTTAGATTAAATGAAAAGTGATTGGTATCAAGTCTGTTACAGACGAGTCCCGATTCAGTTTAGAGTGTGACGTTAGACGTGGTTCGTTATGGCGAGAAAGGGATACTCGAAATACCCCTATATTCGGTCAGGAAAGATCTCATTTCAGACGAGGTAATTTGATGGTATGGGTTGTAATCAGCATAGAAAGATCTACTGACTATTTTAAAGACTTCATGTAGCTAGTTTTCTGAAGAACTTTCTTGAAGCTGAGACAATACAGCGTAGGAGTGGATAGCCTTAATCCGATCGAGCGTGTTTGGGACACTCTCGGACGCCGGGGTACTGCAGAATTAAGGTCTGCTTTTACTAGGAGAACGGTAGGATTGGACTTCATCAAGAGTGGAGCAGTATTCCCCAAAGTCTCATTGATAACCTCATCTCATCCATGAAATACAGGGGTGTGGCAGTCTTAGTAGTTCAGGGGGACCACACATCGTATCAAACATTCTGTATCCTTACCAAACAATCAGTTTATTATATTTATTTATTTATTGTCATTTACATGTAACCACATTGTTGACCTGAAGCATCATTTCATACTCTTTACACTATTCCGAAGAAAAAAAAGTTTCCATACAATTAACTTTTGTTTCTTTTTGTCAGTATTGTGTTTTGTGTTGCACCAGTATTCTCCATTTTATTTCTACGTATGGCTATCGTATATCGGTTTCTTCTCTAACTTGCTTGCTTCCCTAATTTTTTAGCAGTAAATTAAGGCTGAGTAAAGTGATGTTTGGGAAAAACCATGGAAAAACTTTGAAATTTGATGTCACAGTAGCTAATGATATGAAAATGTGCACGCTCTTACTTAACTAAGTTCAGAGAAATTTTTTTTATATTTTTTCCAGAACAAATATGACCCCACCTTTCACCTCGTGCCGTTTATCGTTAAGTTTCATGACACCCTGTATAATAATGTAACTGTGATACCATTAGATAGGTTAGTTTCAATAATTTTGTGTGTGTGTGTGTGTGTGTGTGCGTGCTGTATATGACACGAATGCTCCTGCAAAAGTAAGTCGATGGAGCTTTTGTAAGAAATAGATATTTTTTTTCCTGAAATTTTTACCAACGTCGATTCAAGAGAAAGCTTAAGGTGTGTATTTTGGTTTCGTGAAACGAAATCACCCATTACTGTTCAGAATAAATTTCGATGCTGTTATGGAAGCAAACCACCTGGTACAAAA